>OU342741.1:230709091-231268338 GCA_910589775.1 Avena eriantha
TTGCTCACAACCTGGTTCAACACAACAAGACCAAGCACATTGAGATTCGTCATCATTTCATTCGGGATCATGTTGCAAGAGGAGACATTTCTTTGGAGTATGTTCCTACCAAGGCCAATCTTGTGGATCTTTTCACGAAGCCACTTGATGAAGCAAGGTTCTGAGAGTTGAGTCATGAACTAAATATCATTGATTCAAGCAACATCTCTTGAGTATCTTGCACACCTACCCAGGTCTCAAAGAATATCTTGTGTGGATGTACGCATGGTTTTAGGGGGGGTGTGGTTCCTCATATGAACCAACACTCTTCCTCTTATGCACATATTAATGTATTCATTTTCTATGGTCTCTCAAGGAGACAAAATGAGCTTAAATGATGAGTTTTGGTAATGAACCCAAGATACATCTTTGCGGTGTCAAGCCAAATATACTCATATATGGTGGCCTAGGCCACTGACATTGTTTTGGTTTGGCTCGTATTCTATTTTGGGTGTTGTTTTTCTTTGTTGGATCTTGTTTTGTCTTTTATGCATAGTTTGTGCCTCTTATACCAAGCCTTTTCTCCACCCCTTGACCCACTTTTTCCTACACAAGGTCACCTCCTTGCCAGTCAAAATCTAGAGACCATTTCATGGGTATCACCGGTAGTTCTGGACGCAGCCGGTACTTCCGGTCAGGGCCTAATTTTCAAAAATTAAGCTCTGACCGGTAAAACCGCTCTGTCCTGAAATTCCGGTGTCGTCGGTAGTTCCAGCCTCTGGCCGGTACTACCGGTCAAGCAAGGTCCCGTTAAGTGACGGTCCAGGTGGGCCTCGGGGTCATCTTCCCCACTTGCCCCCTGACCCTAACTTAGAAACTCTCATCTCCCAAGGAGCTCTCCGTGGTGCCGCCACCGGCCACACCGATTCCAGCCATCCCTCTTCAGATCGGCTCCATGGGATTCTTCCCCACCTCGATCTCCCACCATGGACCCTGGTATTTGGTCCTCTCATACTCCATTCATGGAGATCTGGCCACTTCTTGTGCTTGAGTAGGACAAGCCATGTCTAGGGACCTTCTTTGGCTAGAACTACTTTGGGAGATCTTGGTAGCGCTAGTATTAGGCTTTAGACCAGATTATCCTAGTACATTGTCTAGATTTCAACTTTTGGTGCATCGAGTTTCGTAGATCTGTGATTTCCAGTCAAACTGCCCTGCTCGTGCCCTGACCAGTATTACCGGTGAGGCTCAGTCGGTACTACCGGTGGGGTCCTCTCACCGGTACTACTGCTGGGGGCACGACCAGTACTTCTGGTGCGCCCCGCGCCACCAGTAGTTTTGGCCGCCAGGTGGAAATTCTGATGCACCTTTTGTATGACTTCTGCCTGTGTACTCTGTCAATCTAGTCTAGTTGTTTTCCTTCTTATTTCGACCTTGTGCACTTATCCTCTCTTCTCAGGGCAAGGTGGTTCCCGTGGCAGATCCAAGCGGTCTCGTGCTCCTTCTCGTGGACCGACTGAAATTGATAAGTATGATCTTGAGGTCTTGTGCCCTCCCAGTCAGACTGCTCGTCAGAGGGCTGCTGCTGAGCGTCGTGTTGCTGCTTCTGAAGGTAAAAGACCTATTGTGGCCAGTCAATAGAAGACCGCCCCTGGGCCTGATTCGAGCAATAAGAAGATATCCTCCTGGCCTCAGCTTGCGTATGAGGAGTTTCGCAAGATTGATCCCTACAGTGTTCCTCGTGACTGCCTGGCTCTGGATCCTTTTTTCCACACCAAGCGTCAAGAAGAGATCTATTCTGAAGTTTATGCTACCAAGAAGAAGAATGTTGTTTCCCCCTAGAAGTACATCAACATTGCCAAGATGGAGAGCAACCCCGTGTACTTTGGTGAAGCTCTCGATATGTGTAGGCGGTTTGGGCTCATCAAGATTATGCAACACCGTGAGAACTATGATGAGAGGGCCATTGCTCAGTTCTACTCTACTCTCTACTTTGATACTGACCCTAAGGATCGAACAATAAAGTGGATGAATCAAAACATGTATCTGTCTACAAAATGGTCCGAGTTTGCTACCCTTCTTGGCTACCCCATTATGGAAGTCCATTGTGGGGCCCCCAGATTAATCCTCCGAGAATCCCTGTTATGCATACAACCACGATCCCATGATCAGTTAGTCGTGGCACATAACCGACAAGTATCAAAGTAAACATCCAATACATAACGAATGCATGTCATACCTTATTTTCCATTATGGCTTGATCGATCAACATCAGCGGAAGTTCATTAAGCGTAGAGCCTGAGCCATGCCTTAACCTACATGCAACTGACTGGGAGAACGTCCTAGCTCACATAGTCGTCCACTTCAACTTCTTCTCGATATCTGACCAACTTAATAGCTAGGGACAATGCCAGTGAGTACTTTGAATGTACTCGCAAACCACCTTAATAGAATAATAAAACAAGAGGATATGCATTATGGCTGTGGTAGTAGGAGGGCTCCAAGAGAGGTTGTTTTCTCAATTAGTTTCTCTTGTAGATATAGCATCTACATATCTTTGTTGAAAACTTTTGTAAAGCCTTTTTGGAAACCTTTTGAAAGGTTTTGTAAACACTAGGATTGGGGTACCCATTTGTTCCTGTCTTCAGGTCGTCCCACGGCCAAACTCCTTTCTCCCCCTTTCGACCATCCCATGGTCAAAACCTTTCTCCTTTACGACCATCCCATGGTAAAAACATTTCCAAAGCCATTTCTTTTCCGAAATCCTTTTTGAAAACAAAACCAGCACCGCTCTATAGCAACCTTCCCAACCGTCCATGACCGCGGACATGGCTATTCGAATAGATTTACACTCTGCAGAGGTTATACACTTCCCCACACCATCCAGGTACACTACCCTGATCTACACCGATCGCGGGTCGAGTAACCAATCAAGGCTCTCCGTGTGCCACTCCAGTATAAGTGCCTACCCTATGAGTGTTGTTCCCCTCAACACCAGAACACCCTATATAGTTCTCAAGCCAACTGGAGCGCTTTTTCCACTTCCCAAGTGTGCGCTTTCAATGAGGGGCTCATAGTAACGCGTGGAGGCCCGCAGACCCTTCGTTCCTTCTCCAAGTCGATGTTTTACATGGACCCTTACAGGAGAAGGCCGACCCTCCAGGGATTGTTATATCCCCCTGTAGTAGTTGCGAGGCAGCTTATACTAGAATAGACAAACATCAAATCCAGCCCTGTCCCATTCTAGAGTAATGTGGTTGCACGGGTTAATTGTTCTAGCAAAATTGCAAAGAACTGGGTGCGTTTTCATAAACCTTTTTCCTCCATCTTTCCTTCAGCATTTTGTAGAACAAAACATTTTTCTTTCTCAACATCTCTTGGGAGGTCCCACCTCACCAAAGTTTTATCATAAAACTTTTGGTAAAACTTTTTCAGGAGTCTTCCCATCCTCTAGTTTTGCTTCGGCTAAAATAGGGTCGCCAAAGGGGTATGGTGTAATACACCATCTATCATACTAGGGTTGAATAGGTGTCATCAAGAGGGTTATACTTAATAGTACCATTGTGTAATGGTTTGGAGGAGCCAAGCCACTACCAGATATACATCATCATATAATAAAACAATGCAGTTTCATAAATAGTAGATAAAACATGCATAAGTAAAACAATAGGATAGGGATAATGAGCAAGAAGGTGGCTTGCCTGAGATCAGTAATATGGCATAATTGTCCCTGGACTTCTTCTTAGAATAACCATAATACCAATAATAATCACCTCATCTGATCTCCGATTTCATCGCAACTATCGTCGTTATGGATCACATGCAAGCAAACAAATGACACAATCAACACCAGGCATACAAGCAGACATACATACAGCAATCAAACATACAGCACATTAGTGAATTCAATAGGTTTTGTATAGGTTGAGATCATAGCATTTCGAATTACTTTAATTGCCTTTGTGGATTTGCGTTTGTGATTTATTTGTCAAATACCACTTGAATAAGGGGTTTGAGGCCAAGGATTGGTTCTTTATGATATCAATATACAAAAATGATATCTACAGATAGGTATTGAAATAACAAGACCAACAAAAGTGGTTTCATGATTTTATCAATTTCCTATATTTAGTTATGATTTTTCTAGTGAAATAACCTCTAGTTTACGTGAATAAATCACCAGAAAAGTTCTGGAGCTCCAAAAATTATTTCCTTTGATGATTTTGTAGAGTTTTATGTACTGAATCACTGAGAGTTGGAATCATGTCAAAATATTTACCAGAATGCCCTTAGGAAATTCCCAAAGGCAGTTCTGGGGGTTT
This sequence comes from Avena eriantha, assembly GCA_910589775.1. NCBI lineage: Eukaryota > Viridiplantae > Streptophyta > Magnoliopsida > Poales > Poaceae > Avena > Avena eriantha. The sequence goes on from OU342741.1 coordinate 230,713,393, forward strand.
GTCTTTTTAACAAGATTTAATCTACAGAAGCTTTTGATTTGATTCCAAAGACACATGGTAGGTATTTAGAATACCTTTCTGTAGAAATTGGAATCAACCTTTTTGCAGTTGCAGAAATGCTAGGGTGATTTTAGTAGTGAATTAACTAAGTCCAGAACAGATTAATTCACACTAAATCAACAAAGACATAGAAAATTATGGGCTACTGGAGTTTGGTAGATATTGATAGGCGGGTGTGCAATGAGTTGGAATCAGGTCAAAACCCATTCTGGGTTGATATTTTTACTCTGGGCAAAATATGAAGCAACTGGCTATGGGTCTAGGGTGAACGCAGGGTATGACTCATACCTTGCAGTACAAAAAGGATTCAATTCATTTGGATCTATGGAATTCCTTGAGGGCCTTATTTAGTGTAAAAGATACTCTTTAGAAGATTAAATGCCAGAAAATAATAAACCTATTTTTGGGCAAACTTCTAGTTCTGCATGTTGTAGGAAACATTAAGTAACCCTAGGAAAAATAGATCTGAACAGAATATGGTCTTTTCCATTTTTATCTTGATTAAATCCTAGCAAGGGAATCTGGCCGATCTGCTAAAAAGAAAAGAGGCTAAAACAGTAAAAAGGAGAACGGGCCAAATCTTTGGTGGCGTGGCCCGACCGCATCGAACCAGCCCAGCTAAGCAGCACATTGGGCAGGAGGTGAGCTTCAGGCGGGGCCCGGCTGTCGGCGAGGGTGGCTAGAGAAGCGGTATGGAGGGCTCAGGGCCGTCCGATTTAGTTAGATCGGAGGGTTTCCTGTCGTCTTCCTCGACAGAGAGCAAGCGGCGGCGACCGGAACCCTAGACGACGTGGAGAGGAGCGGGGAGGGTACATGGGGGCTCATCGGCGGCCAGGGAACGTCGAAGGTGACGCGGAACTCAGAGACGAGCACAAAGCGGGGCGCCGAGGTGGGGTTCGTCGTCTGGAGCGGTCTCGTGCCGAGGCATCCGAGGCAAGCTCTCCGGAGCTCAGCGGTGCAGCGGAGCCAGAGTTCCCTGGGCTAGGAAAAGTGGTAGGTCAGATGAAGAGGGTCATGAGGGTTTCGAAAACGTCACATGCAGAGGGAGAGGATCAAGGCAGAGAGTACATGGACCAAACCTTCAGAAGTGGCTGAAAGGGCAAACCCTTCCTCTCCAGTGACATGCAGGTACATGCGCTCGGTGGGAAGGTGCGGGGGAGCTAGATTGGGGCTGTGAAGAGGGTCTGAGGTGCGAAGGAGGGTCGAGATTGACCATACTCGTGCCTGCAAGGAAGAACCCGAGGAGGTTTCTCCTCCTTTTTCATGGCGATGGGGAGCAGGTGGAGAGAGCAGGGGCTTGTGAGGGTGTGGCTCTGTTGGTCTGGGACATGAATGAGTGGGGCGAGGAGGTCTGGGGAGCTTGTGTCCTTTTATTTGAGAGGAGGATGGTCCAAGATGGACTATGTCCATGAAGACGCTTGGAAGGAGGCTGGCTAGGGATAGGTCCTCATGGGCGGTGGAGAGGGACTTGTGGTCGTGTAGAAGACAGAGAGGGAGTGGGATGAGTGTTGGAGCACAATAAGTGAGCAAGATTTGGCCATATATGTGTGTATTTCTCTTTAGAATAGCTTCCAAGCACTAGGGGACAAGGTTTGGGTCTTGCTACAGTGATGCTATAGTGTTTCCAACCAGAGTAGGAGTGAGGGTTGATGTGGAGGAGTATTGAACAAGCCTGAGAAAGTTTGGATTTAACTTGGGTCATGGTTTTGAATAATGTCCACACTTGGCCATATCCATGATCATGAAGAACTTCATGATTTTTGATCTTGGAAAGCTGAGGTGAGGATGCTGGTAGGTGGATATGGTTCAGGTACATCTCCATGAATTATTGGGGAATTGTTGGATGAAGTTTGGTCCACTTTATATCACATATTCAAATAGTGCAGAAATGGTTTCTAGAAGGTCATTTGATATTTTTACATTGGACCAAGTTGGATTTTGATGTGATATGGTCATAAATATGAATTCACACTATGGTGATTTTTCCAAAGATTAATTGTGGATTAAAAGTATTTAAAACAATTAGTATTCCTTTTCTGCAATTTGGGAAAATGGCAAAAGGAAATAATAAAAGATCTCAAAAATATTTATTTTTTAGATGGGAATGTAGGGTATGATATATGGACATCAATTGAGCAAAAGGTTGGAGAAGTGTTTTGGCAAAAACCAAATTTTCCTTTGTAGGAGTTTTGAGGTTTTTGTTGATTAAAGGGATATAATAGGTTTTGGGCCAAAATAATTATGGACAAAATTTGATAAATCTTGATGATCAAGGTAGATGATGTATACAAGGTGTAACAAGCATTTTCAACCTTGGTGTTGGAGAATCCAAGTTGATTTTAGTGAAAACTAGAGATTTAAGGATCTTGGGTAAGATTGTTTTCATGCCACTGAAACCTTGTTGGATCTTGGAGCTCAAGGCTCCCCTTGGGGAATGGGATATATGGATGGATCGACCAAGTGATGTAGATCGCAATGGTGTATAGGTGTGAGCTTGATCCTGCTTGATCTCACCAAGAATTGATTTCAAACTTTGAATAAAATAAGCCTGCCAAGGCAGATTACCAACTAGCCTTCAAAACCTTGTGGGTCTAAGAAGCAGACAGATCCACTTGGAACAAGTGAAGTATATATTGGTAGAAATATATGATTAGAACACAACCATGCAAAGATTTGGTCCATATAAGGTTGGATGATGGTGTGAGCTTCTGTCAAAGTAGGCATGTTGACTAGATTTGGAGGAATAGTTATTTTCTTGCCTGCCAAACCATCAAGAACAAGTGGGTTGGAGGATGATATAACCAAGGTCAAGAGTGGTCCTTGGTAGTCATTAGGATGGTTAACAAGATGGTTCAATTGCATTTTCAAAAATGCACAAGGGTTGAGAAAAGGAGACATTCAAAAAGGTGATGTTTAAACATATTCCAGACTTAGCCAAATTTGGCAGATTTAGGGTTTTTGACTAGATTATGAGAGGGGAGGCTTTTGATGGATAGCAAGATACCAAGCATCATCAAGTGGATGAGGTTGAAGAGTATATTGAGTAGAAGGGATCCATGCTTGATATTGGTCTTCATTGCCTTGGAAGCTTCTAGAAGGGATATCTTCAGAATTGATCTGGTTAAGGGTTCTAGATGATCACCTAGTATCTAGAGATCAGATCCCGCTTTGGATTCTTGCTTAGGGTGTGGTGATTTGGAAACATCTTGATCCAGTCATGAGATCCTAGAATAGCTCATACTATCTTCTAAGCAGACAATCAAGCAGCAGATCAAGGCAATTCATCAGATAATAGATCAAGGCACTTCATCTTAGCAGATCAAGGCAACTCATCTTACAAACAAAGCAAACCTACTACTGGGGTTACCATCAAACCTGGCTTGAGGGAAGGTTGGGTATTTTGAAAAGGTTAGAGTTTGAATAATATGAGAGTCCTTGGTATCTCTACCAAGAGTAGAATTCAAAAGCTTTAAAAAGAGGTTTTGGCAAACCTAGAGATAAGAATAGTTGAAGGTTCTATCTATAAAACATAAGGAGATAGTATTATATAGCTCTCCATAGTTTGATCAATAGAAGCTAATAAAATAATTGGTTTGCAAAGGCATCTTGGCTCAAGTTTTGAAATGCCAGAACATTTGAGAATATGGAAATTAAGCCAAGATAGTTTTGGGAAGTGGCTTTTGTCAACTGGTGTTAAGGTAAGGACTATATCATCTAATACCTATTCATATGCATAAGCATATTCAAACAACAAGCAAACCCTTCAGCACTAAACAAGAAAACATTTTTGTTCCCCCTAATTTTTGCATTCTGGGCAGCTAATCAGGGTTGCTGAAATTGGGATGTTATAGCCATCATGCCAGTGGGTGGTGCGTGCATAGGAGGAAGGCCTCCGAGCCAGAAGTTCTTGAGCCCTTATACATTGAGGGCTGGGGCATCAATGGCAATTTTTCCCTCCCACCTATGGCATCATGCGCAAGGTCTATCATAACACTATTGCTCCCAAGGCAGGTAACTTCGATGAGCTTCATGCATTCCAGATTGATCTCATGTATCAGACTTACCGCCACAGAAACTCTCATGAGCGTCTTGATGTTATGGATTATATATTTGAAGAAATCTGGTCCGCTATGATTGAGAAGAGGTCTTGTCCATATGCGCCATACATCCAGACTCTCATAAATGCCAAGTGGAGGGAGGCAACAGGTTCACTCTACCCTCAGGATGCTCTCTCTATTCATGAGGAAAAGACCCTCTGTGTGATGAAACACAAGATACCTCGCTCTCAGGCTGAAAAGGAAGCTGCTGCTGCAAGGGCTGCTCGGGATGTTGCTGACACGTCAGGCCATGCTAGTGATGGGGACCGTGCTGACGCCTCTCCTCCACCCCAACTTGTGAGACAGCCCTCTTGGGCCAAGAAGCTGCTGAGAAGGTTAAGAAGACTTTCTGCTTCATTCAGGACCGCGAGTATTAGTCTTATGTCGCTCAGAGGCACAGTGTTCGAAGGGAGAAGGCAATCATGAGGAAGCTTGATATTGAGGTATCTCCTGAGTCCAGCTCCGTCACCACTCCCAAGGATTAGTGGGTCAATGCGCATTGCAGGTGGACTGATAGTGATGACGAGCCTGAGATCTCCAGTCAGTTTCCGCCCTCTTGGAACAATGCCTCTTGGGACCCCGAGCCTCCTCCTCCGTTCGTTGGTGGGTGGGGCGTGTAGATTGTCTACTTTGCCCCTTTTTGGCGTCTTGATGCCAAAGGGGGAGAAAGTGCTCCGTTAGGTCTACGGGATTTGCATGGTTTGTGTCACGAGTTGGCTCTTTCGTTGATCTTTTTATGCTTGTGCACACTTTATTTTGTTATGTATACTTTTGGACCTCCGTTATTGTCTTTGGACCTCGTGTATGGTTGCTACTTTGTTGGTGAGACTTTGTGTTAAGGTATCCTCGTGGTATTCGTATGAGTGGTTGTGGTGGACTATTTTCAGTTATCCAATCTTTGTCTCACCACAATGGTATTGGTGCAAGGTATGAGTTCCCTTCCTATATCATTTACTTCCTTGCACCCTTGGTGTTTTATCTTGTAAGGGGGAGCTCTCTCTCCCGTGTATGCTCTAGGGGGAGCTTCTCTCCTCTCTTACTCCCTTCAGTTATTACTGCTTGTTATCCTCTGTGCAAATCTTGTGGGGTTGTCATCAAGCACCAAAAGGGTGAGATTGGAAGGATATTATTTTCTCCTTATGTTTTTGGTGCTGATGACAAATTCTCTTGTGGTTTAACTATCTGTCCAAGTTGCAGGGCTTATCTACGGACGTGCTTGTTGGTGGACTTCTCTCTAGGAAAAGCTTGAAGACGGTGGCGCTTATTTTCACTTTCTATTGTCTTTATGTTTTAGGACACCGTACTATCAAGAGGGGGTCCACCTTGGAAGGTTGTGGGAAATCACCATTTCATGCACAGACCCTATATGCACTTCCACAGCCATCCCAGTTTTCATGTGAGAGAGTGTTCCCTGCTGCTTTGGGGGGTTTTCTGCCCTGACCGGTAGTACCGGCCAGGCGGCAGTAGTACCGCCCAAGGAGTTTCTCAGGGTTGTTCGAGTGGAACTTCCGGCTCAAGTTCTAGTCCTAATTCCGACGAGCCATATTTTGGTTCCATAAGACTTCTGTCTAGTTTTGCGTATTTGTCGGAATTAGAACCGGAATTTGGCTCGGTCGTACTAGCCTAACCAGCACCTGGCTCCCTAAGCGGTAGTACCGCCACACCTGACCGGTAGTACCGGCCACCTTATGTCACCGCTAGTTCGGGGCCTTGTTTCGGACCTAGTTCCGGCGCCAGGCTGTGTGGGTCAGATAACCTTCTGCCTCGCACTACCTATTTTCCGGTGGTAGGACCAGAATTAGGACCGGTATTTCCGGCCAGCTCTACGGGCCCGCTGACTGGTCAATTTTACCATTGCATGGGCTCCGCTGGGCAGTTGGTGGCTCGCTCACCGGCACTACCGGTTCTTTTGGTGTCAGGACTGGGAAGAAAATGCCCTTTTGGAGGTGGCTTATTTAAGGCCCCCTTCGTCCTCCTCTCATCTCATCTTTTCGTTTTCTCTCTCCTCCATTAATACAAGAGCTTGACTTGCCTAGATCTCTCTCCCTACCCACTCAAATCTCTTGATCTTTTGAGGATTGGGAGAGGTGACCTAGATCTACACTTCCACCAAAAGAATCGTGATTTCCCCCACTCATCCTTCGTGGATCTTGTTACTCTTGGGTTCTTGGAACCCTAGACGGTGTAGGGCATCCTCGGAGCTGGGGCATTTGTTGTGAAGCTCCGTGGTGTCGTTGAGGGTCTCCAATTGACTTGTGGACCCTCCCCTCAACCTCGTTGTAAAGGTTTCGGTTGGCGCCTTCAAGGTCACCGGTTAGTGGATTGTGAGGCCACCTTTGTGGTGGTGCTCAGCGGAGAAGAAGGTGAGGCCTTTGTGGTGCTTGGGTGACCTTGTGTGGCCCCGACACCTCTCCAATGTAGACGTAGCTTCCTTGTAAGTGAACTACGGGAATTAAATCTCCATGTCCCCTTGCCGGTTCTTTTGTTCCACTCCTTTACTTCTTGCTATTACCGTCTTGTTTATTTGTTGTGTTTCTTGCCATATAGGATATTCATCTAGTTGCATCTCTAGTGAATTTTACTTTGTGCTAAGCCGTAAAATTGCAAGAAAATATTAAAAATTGGTAGTCTCCTATTCAACCCCTCCCCTCTAGTCGACCAAAGTTGGGCCTTTCAACTTCGACAACTGTACCAACCAAGGCAAAGTCCACTATGCAAGCTGACTTGTGCAGATACCATATGCACACTATTGAGATGCAACTTTACCTATTCCAATTTTTACCTACAACCTTTACTTTTCCCTTTACTAAAGTTTCTTAAATAGTACTTATTGGTGATTAGTGGAAAACAAAATAGATGCCTCAAGCGCATAGAACTAAGCTTGAGTAGTTACACTTGATTATCACTCCTCAATAGTGATATCCTCATTGATAGTTGCTAGTGCTAATCTAAAATTGATCACTTTAGATGGGAACACTTGGAGCAAATGATTATGAAAACCTTGGAATGATGAGTCATTCTATTGAAATGTTTTGACATGGGTATTGAAACACAATGACTTGAGATTGATACTGAATGAGGCATGTGCCCTAACTTTGATAAAAACTGATGGTTGGGTTCGGATGCGATACCATTCCAGCTTTTACCGTACAACCACAATACATGATTTGGGTAAGGCTTAACTGGAAGTTTATATGTCTTAGTATGGGTTCCCTTGCGGAAAAGAGGTTAAGTTGAGGCTACCTCATGAATATGAATGTCCACCTATGTAGTTCCAGGGATGGCGGATGGCCATGGCTAGGAGGCCAAGCTCATAGGGGAGGTGCCTATACTAGGGTGTGTAATTGAAAGGTTAGGATTGATTAACTGCATACCAAGTATGATGATTCAGCGTTATCCCTGACGGATGTATCGAATTTTGTGGTGAAAGTGTACCACCTCTGCAGAGTGTCAAACTATTCGAATAGCATGTCCGCGGTCATGGACAGTTGGAGTGGCCATACTGTTCCGTTGTCAGATGTTTTCAAAATGACTTGTGACTTGAACTATGACTTTGACTTGACCACAACAGGGTTGTGGAAATGAAAACTAGGTTCCCATTTGAGTAATCTAGATAACTAAAATTGGCTTTACTACTAGGTACTCCTGAAATAAAATCGGCTTATTGCAAACAATACTAGAGCTTAGGATTCCTACTAGAATTGTCTTACTTGTGTTAGTGATAGTTTGCGAGTACTTTAAGAGTACTCGTGGCTTTGTCCCTGGCTATTCCCATGGCCAGACTATGAAGAGGACTATCCGGAGGACGGACAGCAGGAGGTCTACGATAACTAGGATCATCTCTAATCATCAGCTTTGCCTGGGACAATGAAGATGGAGTCTACTACGTTTATTTCCGCTGCTTTGATGTGTATTAAGACTTGATCATCAGATCAATTATTTGTAAAACTATTATGGTTTGTAATGGATGATGTATTGTGCTACCAATTCTGTTATGTCTCGCAAAAATGGTATTCCTGGGATTGAGATGTATGGCATAACAGGCATCTAGACTTAAAAATCTGGGTGTTCACAAGTTGGTATCAGAGCCATCCTGACCATAGGAGACCTGATACGTTGCTAACGTATCCATAATTTTTGATGTCCCATGCTTGGTTTTATCTACTTTCTTATGTTTTGTCCACACTTTGGAGTACTCTTCATATGATTTCTTGGACAAACCTATTAACAAGAGCCGTAGTGCCAGCTTCCTGTTTTCTGCTATTTTTGGTTCTAGGAAAGTCAGAAAATGAATATTCTCGGAATTGGACGGGACAGAAGCCAAAGTCAGTTTTTCACCGAGGGACACACGGAGCCAGATGTAGCATCCCATCTGTCTAACATATGTAATGCTACTTGGTCTAGTAATATAATGGCTACTTCCCACATATAATTGTTGCATCATTATTATATCATGCTCATGTCATCATGCCACCTTGCATTTGAGCATCATATAAAACCCTTTTCCATTTGGTTCTTCTCTCATATGCATCATTAATTGTATTTGGCTCTTGATAAATTGTATTTGGCTCTTGATAAATTTTATTTGGCTCTTGATAAATGCTTGGTGCCGAAATTGAGTTGGGGGCATATCTTTCATTCAACTCCATCACCTTTCTTTGTCACCACCTTATAATTCCACCATTCTAATTACCCATGGGCTTTTATTTTCTTTTGGCATTTAATCTAGCTCATGTGGGTTGGAATGGATCCAATTCTATTTCCTTTAGCTTGGATTTACTCCATATTTTGGGATGCATGTGTACAAATGCCATGGTCATTGTTTTGTTTGCACAATATCAAACCTGGCATTTAATGCCCATGCATGGGCCATGCAAATCACCACTATTCTATTCTTTGGTTTTGTTTGTATTTTTGGAAATGGAGCATGGGTCTTTGTGAAACCACTCTTGTGGCCCTTTCTGTTATTGCTCTTGCTAAACCCTCATCCTCTGGATCATGCTCTTGGTTATGCATCAACAAAACCACCTCCCCATCCCTTTTCATCTCTTTGATTGATCTTGTTTTCTTGCCATGTGCACCAAGACTCTCACCTCACTCCATCTCCATCTCCTTGTCCCTTTAATCAAAATTTGCAAAAATTTCCAACAAGGTTTATTTTATGAGCTTGCTTAAATATGCAACAAAAAAAAACAAAAAAATTAAATAAATAAAAAGAAAATAACAAGAGAGAGCCCCAGCAGCAGCCCACCTACCTGGTCGCAGCCCAGCAACAGCTCCGGCCCGCCCTTCTTTCCTCCTGGGCCGCTCCTTTACTTCCCCTGGCCCGTACCCCTTCGCCGCTACGCCGTCTCCCTCTGTTCCTCTTCTCCGTCGCTTCTTCTCTCTGCTCAGCGACAGACGGCAGCGGCAGGTGGCCGTCCCTACCGTCATCCGCGTCAGCAAGCACGCCGAACGCGTGACCTACCGCCCTTATCCTCTCGTGCTGCGCTGCCGAACCCTAGCTGCCGTCCTTGTTTTCCTTCTCCCTCCTCTCCTGCGTTCCATGGACACCGCCGGTCAGAGGCCCACGATGCCGATCCCGTCCTAGCTGGTGACCGAGGACTCACCGGGAAGCACCGCCGCGGATCTTGGCGTCGTTCCCGCCTGCTAGGAGGAGTCGGACCCGCTCGGAGCTGCCCCTCGCCGGTGAACCGTGCACCACCGCCGCGACCTCGTCGTTCCCCTCCGCTCCGACCATCCCAGCCCCTGGTTCCCAGGGGAATCGGTCAAGGTGAGCGTCGCCCTCGTTCTCTTCCTTTTCTCCCCCCCCCCCCCCCCCGGTGAGCCGAGCGCCGCCTGAATTAGGCTCCCGCCGGTGATGTGCTCCGCCGACGAGCATTTCAAAGCCGTGCGCCCCCCTGTTCCTCGAGGCCCTCCGTCCGGTACAGCCCGTCTCTGATGATCCTTCCTGAACGAGATCCGTAGCTAGTAGAACCCTCTCCGCGTCTTGTTTTAGAGTCATCGCGAGATTCGCCGTAACGCCGATGCTAGCCTCGCCGGAACTCGCCGACGTCGTCGGGTTGTCGTCGCGGTTCAGAGAATAGGCGACAGATTCAGTTCGGAGCACGGGCGTCATTTTCCCGAACCCCCCTCCCCCCCGCAACTTTTGTCGATCACGCCCAAGTCCTCCACAACCCTAGCGTCCCCACGTGTTAGCCCCTGTGTAGTTTTGCAAGAAGGTCCCCGTGGTTTCGAGTCTTTCAACCCGTGCTCCCTCGGATTCCACACGTGGCAAGCCCCCGCTGGCGCGCCCGTGTGTGGCCCCGCGGATGGACCGGTCCCACCCGTCAGTCAATACAGCTAGTCCCCCCCACCGCGGTGTAAAACATTTTCGCCGCGCCAGTTCGTCCAGTCAGCTCGGGCCCCACCAGTCTGTGACTGGGGCTGGAGTAGGGCTGGGTAACAAAAGTTTTCCTGTTAGCTGTTTTGATTTAACTTTTTCAGAAAATGTTTAAATACAAATTCAAATCTGTTTTTTAAATAACTTTTAAATTATAAATCCAAATAATACAAATGATATATGTTTTTGAATCAGAAAAATGTGAGGATTTCAAATATGCCATTCAAAATATTATTTGAGCACTTTAAATTTTCGAGATGATTAAAATTACAATAAAATGCCCTTTTCTTAATAAATTAATAACTTTAATTCTATAACTCCAAATTTGACAAATAATATGTCTAAATCGATCAGCGCGACGAGCCCGTTCTATCTATGCATTCCTGGTTCTGAATTGAAGCATGCATCATGCCATATTTAAAAATTAGAACTGTTTATGGCAATAAAACTTGACTAAACAAATAATAAAATGCTTTATTCTTGTACCCCACACCTCACCATGCCATGCTACTTTAATGCCATGTAAATTGTGCATCATTCATCATGGCATGCTTGATTGCTTGTCGCATTTTAATTCATATGCTTGTGCACTTTATTTATGTTGGCCCTTGTTTGTTTGGTTCTTCTTCGAATAGACGCCCAGCAGGAGAATTACCAGGAATCACAGGAGTTCTACCCAGATCCGTCTCTCGCTTCAACTGAGCTGCTAGGCAAGCACTACCACATGCTTGCATACATATAGTACCTATTGCCTCTACCTTATTCTTGCATCATTGAGTCGCGATTGCATTAAGTTGAATCCCAAGTACTGCATAGCCATTACTTTTAAACCCCACCGAAGCTTGTTCCTCCATCCCATAAGCCATTACTACAGGAGTTGTTTGAGCCATGCGAGTCATAGCAAGCATGTGTAGGGTATGTGAGTGTCTGATGGATAACGAGGTACCTAAACAACATAACCTGAGTAGTAATGGGATAACTAATGAAAGAGGCATCGGTGAGCAATATCTGCTATTTGGTTTCTTTATGTTGCATCTTATGCCGATTTGCTTCTTATCCGTACTCTGATCTTGTTTTCCGCTTCCGCCTGATACTCTGATGTTTGATGTATGGGGAGCTATCCTAAAATATTATCTCTATCTAGGATATTTGAATCTTGTCGTATGGCGTTGCAATATTTTTATTTCTTTTAGATGGAATGGCTCTGAGGACTGTTGTATGTGGCTTGCATACATACTCATTTGTGTATGTAGTTGATCCCTTCGCCTGCCGATTACGCCGCTCGTTCTTGTCCCGATGATCTGAAAGTGGTTAGGACGGCCGAAAGGTCTACTGTGAGTGGCCCCAGGCCCCACCGTACTATTTTAACCACTTTCATTCATCCAGGCATGTAACTAAGAGCGTAATTCACCGAGGTAGTTACAATTGGTATCAGAGCCATCATGCCCTTCAGGGTCTCAGCCAAAATGGTCGTTGTTAGTCTAGCAAATATTTTTGGTAGCTATGTATACTAGGGAAAAACAAAACGTGAGAGTAGGACTGCTTCCATTTTTCTTCTTACCCACCCACCCACCCTTTTCTGGTAAGGAAGTGTAACGTTTTCAATCCTCTTCTAAAATTCAAACTAGGATTGACGTGTTCTGGGTTCCGTAGTACCATAGGTTGTGTGTGTGTGTGTGTGAATTCTTTGTCTATCTGTTGCATCCAAATGTTATCGCTATCTGCCTTCTGGTTATCAACTATTGGTACATTCCATACCGACAGGCCTTTGTATACCGACGTGATCTATCTGATTCGTTGTATACTGGTGCGATCTGTCTTACTCTTTGTTATCCGACATATCTTGTTTGGGGTGTTTGTTTCCGTAATTACTAATCTTTAGGTTCATCTTAAGAAGAAGGTGTTGGGATATGTGTTTTACTGATTCATGTGCGGAGTAATGATTTTAGTGCGGGATGGAGTCACGACCATACCACTACTTTTATCATTCGCTCTTGTATATTGAATCAGTAGAGTTACTAATCTTGATTCATTAAGTGCTTTTGCGCATATAGTGGTATTTTAATGCCGAAATTTGCGGAAAAAATTTCTTTGATTAGTTTGTCTACCACACTCCTTGTTCAGTCGTGTGCGATATGCTTAATATCTTCTAGGTGCTTTGAACTTTGTTGATATTTTAATATCATCTCAGTGAATTGTATCCTTTAATCTTGGTTAATTCCATTTTGGTACTATTTTGGATTATTATCATTCTCCATTATAGTACTGACTTGTGTTTTATATCATTCACATGATGGCACCACCATGCCGTTCTGAGGAGGACATACCACCTGAACTGGGGGCTGCTTTGGCAAGTATTGCAAATGCCTTGGGCACTATGCAGCAGAACCAGCAACGCTTTGAAGAAAGCGTGAGGAGGAATGAGTTTGTTCCGCTACCTCCACCTCCCAAGCGTGGAGACATCAAGAGTTTTCTGAAGTTCAACCCACGCCAATTTGAGGTGTCTGATCATCCACTTGATGCTGATGATTGGCTGCGTGAAATATCAAGGTTGCTGATGACTATGGATGTTCCTGAGCAAGAATGGGTCCAATGTGCCACTCACCTTCTGAAGGGAGATGCAGCTCTGTGGTGGGAAAATTACCTCAAGGCAGACCTCTCTAGTTTTCAGTCTACTTGGGAGCAATTCACTGCGGCTTTCAAAGAGCAATATCTGTTAGAAATTGTCATGGAAAGGATGAAGGAAGTGTTCCTCAACCTCAAGCAGGGCAATGACAATGTCAATACCTACATCAGAAACTTCATGAACCTTTCTCGGTATGGTGGCGATGAGATCTCTGATGACAAGAAGAAGCAAAAGAGGTTTAGGCAAGGGCTCAAAGCTTCAATTAAATATACAATCACTCATGCAAGGCCGGGGTCTTTTCTGGAACTCCAACATACAGCTCTGCAGGAAGAAGCAAGTAGGCAAGTGTTTGAGGAGTCAAAGAAACACAGCCGCGGTGCAGCAAGCTCTTCAGCTATGGTAGCTCCTGCTAAGCGTCATGTCTGGGTTCCTAACACCCCACCGTCGCTCCCAGCTCCACCAAGACCGTCAAGCTACATGGCAAGGCCACCAAACTCCTTCACTATGGCTCCCAGGGGCTACAACCACAACTACCCTAGAGCGCCTGGCGGAGTCCCTGGCTACGTTGCTCCACGTCCACCTGGGGCTTGCTACACTTGTGGAAACACTGGGCATCAGCACTGGAATTGTCCTATGAACAACAAAGCTCTTCCTCCACCACCTCCAAGACCTGCGACAAGCTCTTCTATGGTTCGTGCACCTCCACCTCGGGCTCTCAACATCAACACCAAGCCCGGGTCTACGGTAGCTCGTGCCAGCTGTGTCAACGTCGCTCAAGCAGAGCATGCATCTGGAGTTGTGATGGGTATGCTTCTTGTTAACTCAGTTCCTGCACGAGTTTTGTTTGATTCCGGTGCATCGCATTCTTTTGTGTCTCCCAAATTTGCAAATGGGCATGAGCTTGCTATAGATCAGTTGGATAAAAAGTTAATGGTTCTTTCTCCCGGGGCAAGATTGTTATCTACCGAGATCAGCCATGGCAATCAAATTGAGATTGGTGGCTCTTCGTTTCCGGCTTCCTTAATTATTCTGGGTAATTCTGATATTGATGTTATCTTGGGCATGGATTGGTTAATAGCAAATGCAGCTGTGATTGATTGTGCTGAACGTTCGGTTTCTCTGAAAATTCCTGAAGGCCATATAGTATATTCTCCAAGTCTGACTCCTGCAATTCAGCATTTCTCTTTGGCGGCTCTGAATGATGATGCTATGGAAGCTATTCAGAGTGTTCCGATAGTCTATGAGTTCCCAGATGTTTTTCCTGAAGAGTTGCCAGGTATGCCTCCGGATCGTGAGGTCGAGTTTGTGATTGAACTTGAACCTGGTACCGCTCCTATCTCCAAGCGGCCTTATAAAATGGGTCCTGCTGAGTTGGACGAACTCAAGCGTCAGCTTGATGAACAAGAGAAGTTGGGTTTCATTCAGCACAGTACTTCTTCTTGGGGTAGCCCAACCATCTTTGTGAAGAAGCGAGACAACACTGATAGACTTTGTGTTGATTATCGGGCTCTCAATGCTAAAACAATCAACAATAAATATCCCCTTCCGCGGATTAATGATCTCTTCGATCAGCTAGCTGGAGCTGTGGTATTCTCTAAGCTTGATTTGAGAAGCGGATATCATCAAATCAAGATTCGCAAGGAAGATGTTCCTAAAACAGCTTTCACCACCCGCTATGGCCTGTATGAGTACACGGTCATGTCTTTCGGTCTCACCAATGCACCTGCCACCTTCTCGAGGCTTATGAACTCGGTTTTCATGGAGTATCTTGATAAGTTCGTTGTGGTCTATCTGGATGACATTCTAGTCTATTCTAAGTCGAAGGAAGAACATGAAGAACACCTTCGGTGTGTCCTAAACAAGCTTCGTGAGAACCTCCTGTATGCAAAGTTCTCCAAGTGTGAGTTCTGGCTACCTCAAGTCACCTACCTTGGTCACGTCATCTCTGCCAAGGGCATTGCCGTTAACCCAGAAACTATTAAGACAATCGTTGATTGGCTTCCACCCATAAATGTCAAAGAAGTCCGGAGTTTCCTTGGATTGGCTAGTTACTGCCGTCGCTTTGTTCAAAATTTCCCGAAGATTGTGAAGCCTCTTACCGATCTCCTCAAGAAAGGCAAGAAATACCTTTGGACTCCTACATGTCAAGCAAGCTTTGAAACACTCAAAGAGAAGCTCACTTACACACCAGTCTTAGTTCCTCCAGATACATCAAAGCCTTTCCAGATATTCTGTGATGCCTCATTGCAAGGATTGGGTGCGGTCCTTATGCAAGAAAAACAAGTTGTTGCTTATGCCTCTCGACAGCTGAAGACGCATGAGATCAACTATCCAACACATGACCTCGAACTCGCAGCAGTTGTCTTTGCTTTGAAAGTATGGAGGCATTACTTGCTTGGCAACCGTTGTGAGATCTTTTCTGATCACAAGAGTCTGGAGTATATATTCACACAGCCTGATCTCAACCTTCGTCAGAGGAGGTGGATTGAAGCAATAAATGATTTCGATTTGACCATCAACTACACTCCGGGCAAAGCTAATGTCATGGCCGATGCTCTCAGCCGAAAAGCTTATGTCAACAACCTCATGGTGGAAGAACAACAGCCTCTCTTGTGCGAGGAATTCCGCAAGCTCAACCTTGAAATTGTGGATCAAGGGAATCTTCTGAACCTTCTGGCAACACCTCTCTTGGAAGAAAAGGTCCGCTCCATTCAACTTGGTGATCCTTACACTAAAAAGATCATCTCCAACATTCAGCTTCCGAAGTATGAGTCTTTCCATGTTGACGACCAAGGCACTCTTTTCTTTGAACACCGGATGTTTGTTCCGCACTACCCGGGTTTAAGAGAGCAAGTTTTCAAGGAGGCGCATAATTCTGTTCTTTCTATCCACCCTGGCAGCACTAAGATGTACATGGACTTGAAAACACAATATTGGTGGCCTGGGTTGAAACGATATTGTGCCAAGTATGTCTCGGAGTGTGATGTCTGCCGCAGAGTTAAAGCTATCCATCAGAAACCTTCCGGTCTTCTACAGCCATTGAAGCCTCCGGAATGGAAATGGGAGAAAGTAGAGATGGACTTCATCACTTGTTTTCCAAGGTCGCAGAAGGGCAACAATGCAATCTTTGTTGTCATCGACAGGCTTTCTAAAGTAGCTCACTTCTTTCCTGTCAAGGAAACAATTTCTGCAATTCAGTTGGCTGAGCTCTATATCAACAGAATTGTCTCTCTGTATGGGGTTCCTCTTGAGATCAGCTCAGACCGTGGAAGCATCTTCACTTCCAAGTTTTGTGGAAGTTTCCAAAATGCTTTGGGAACAAAATTGAACTTCAGCACAGCTTACCACCCTCAGTCGCAAGGACAAGTTGAAAGGATCAATCAGATTCTGGAAGATATGCTCCGTGCTTGCGTTATCTCTTTCGGCATGAAGTGGGAAGAATGTCTTCCTTATGCTGAATTCTCTTACAACAACATATTCCAAAAAAGTCTAAAGATGGCACCATTTGAGGCTCTCTATGGTCGCAAATGCAGAACTCCGATTGGTTGGTCGGGCGCAGGAGAAAGAACATTGTTTGGTCCTGACATTGTAACTCAAGCGGAGGAGAAGGTTCACATCATTCTTGAAAACCTGAAGATTGCTCAAAGTCGCCAGAAGAGCAATTATGACAGAAAGCACACGGACATAGAGTATGTTCCTGGTGATCTCGTTTACCTTCGTGTCACTCCCATGAGAGGCACGCACCGCTTTGGTATCAAAGGAAAGCTGGCTCCTAGATACATCGGTCCTTTCAAAATTTGTGGAAGAAGAGGAGAAGTTGCTTATGCTCTTGAGCTCCCTGAAAAACTCAAGGTCCATGATGTTTTCCATATTTCTCAACTCAAGAAGTGCTTCAAGGATCCCGGCAGGACCGTGAACCATGAACTCATCAATCTCCAAGAAGATTTGTCTTATCAAGAACACCCCATAAAAATTCTCGAAGTCGCAGAAAGAAGGACTCGCAACAAGTCCATCAAGTTCTGCAATGTGCAGTGGTCGCACCATTCTGTTGATGAAGCCTCTTGGGAACACGAGGATGAGCTCCGTGCCAAGTATCCTACCCTCTTTGAGTCTTCTTCTTCCTAGAATCTCAGGGCGAGATTCCTGTTTAGTGGGGGAGAGTTGTAGCATCCCATCTGTCTAACATATGTAATGCTACTTGGTCTAGTAATATAATGGCTACTTCCCACATATAATTGTTGCATCATAATTATATCATGCTCATGTCATCATGCCACCTTGCATTTGAGCATCATATAAAACCCTTTTCCATTTGGTTCTTCTCTCATATGCATCATTAATTGTATTTGGCTCTTGATAAATTGTATTTGGCTCTTGATAAATGCTTGGTGACCAAATTGAGTTGGGGGCATATCTTTCATTCAACTCCATCACCTTTCTTTGTCACCACCTTATAATTCCGCCATTCTAATTACCCATGGGCTTTTATTTTGTTTTGGCATTTAATCTAGCTCATGTGGGTTGGAATGGATCCAATTCTATTTCCTTTAGCTTGGCTTTACTCCATATTTTGGGATGCATGTGTATAAATGTCATGGTCATTGTTTTGTTTGCACAATATCAAACCTGGCATTTAATGCCCATGCATGGGCATTGCAAATCACCACTATTCTATTCTTTGGTTTTGTTTGTATTTTTGGAAATGGAGCATGGGTCTTTGTGAAACCACTCTTGTGGCCCTTTCTGTTATTGCTATTGCTAAACCCTCATCCTCTTGATCATGCACTTGGTTATGCATCAACAAAACCACCTCCCCATCCCTTTTCATCTCTTTGATTGATCTTGTTTTCTTGCCATGTGCACCAAGACTCTCACCTCACTCCATCTCCATCTCCTTGTCCCTTTAATCAAAATTTGCAAAAATTTCTAACAAGGTTTATTTTATGAGCTTGCTTAAATCTGCAACAAAACAAAAACAAAACAATTAAATAAATAAAAAGAAAATAACAAGAGAGAGCCCCAGCAGCAGCCCACCTACCTGGTCGCAGCCCAGCAACAGCTCCGGCCCGCCCTTCTTTCCTCCTGGGCCGCTCCTTTACTTCCCCTGGCCCGTACCCCTTTGCCATTACGCCGTCTCCCTCTGTTCCTCTTCTCCGTCGCTTCTTCTCTCTGCTCAGCGACAGACGGCAGCGGCAGGTGGCCGTCCCCGCCGTCATGCGCGTCAGCAAGCACGTCGAACACGTGACCTACCGCCCTTATCCTCTCGCGATGCACTGCCAAACCCTAGCTGCCATCCTCGTTTTCCCTCTCCCTCCTCTCCTGCGTGCCATGGCCACCGCCGGTCAGAGGCCCACGACGCTGATCCCGTCCTAGCTGGCGACCGAGGACTCGCCGGGAAGCACCGTCGCGGATCTTGGCGTCGTTCCCGCCTGCTAGGAGGAGCTGGACCCGCTCAGAGCTGCCCCTCGCCGGTGAACCGTGCGCCACCGCCGCGACCTCGTCGTTCCCCTCCGCTCCGACCATACCAGCCCCTGGTTCCCTGGGGAATCGGTCAAGGTGAGCGTCGCCCTCGTTCTCTTCCTTTTCTCCCCCCTCCCCCCGTGAGCCGAGCGTCGCCCGAATTAGGCTCCCGCCGGTGATGTGCTCCGCCGACGAGCATTTCAAGGCCGTGCGCCCCCTGTTCCTCGAGGCCCTCCGTCTGGTACAGCCCGTCTCCGATGATCCTTCCTGAACGAGATCCGTAGCTGGTAGAACCCTCTCCGCGTCTGGTTTTAGAGTCATCGCGAGATTCGCCGTAACGCCGACGCTAGCCTCGCCGGAACTCGCCAACGTCGTCGGGTTGTCGTCGCGGTTCAGAGAACAGGCAACAGATTCAGTTCGGAGCACGGGCGTCGTTTTCCCGAAACCCCCCCCCTCCCCCGCAACTTTTGTCGATCACGCCCAAGTCAGCCCCTGTGTAGTTTTTGCAAGAAGGTCGTCAGCTCGGGCCCCACCTGTCTGTGACTGGGGATGGAGTAGGGCTTGGTAACAAAAGTTTTCCTGTTAGCTGTTTTGATTTAACTTTTTCAGAAAATGTTTAAATACAAATTCAAATCTGTTTTAAAATAACTTTTAAATTATAAATCCAAATAATACAAATGATATATGTTTTTGAATCAGAAAAATGTGAGGATTTCAAATATGCCATTCAAAATATTATTTGAGTACTTTAAATTTTCGAGATGATTAAAATTACAATAAAATGCCCTTTTCTTAATAAATTAATAACTTTAATTCTATAACTCCAAATTTGACAAATAATATGTCTAAATCGATCAGCGCGACGAGCCCGTTCTATCTATGCATTCCTGGTTCTGAATTGAAGCATGCATCATGCCATATTTAAAAATCAGAACTGTTTATGGCAATAAAACTTGACTAAACAAATAATAAAATGCTTTATTCTTGTACCCCACACCTCACCATGCCATGCTACTTTAATGCCATGTAAATTGTGCATCATTCATCATGGCATGCTTGATTGCTTGTCGCATTTTAATTCATATGCTTATGCACTTTATTTATGTTGGCCCTTGTTTGTTTGGTTCTTCTTCGAATAGACGCCCAGTAGGAGAATTACCAGGAATCACAGGAGTTCTACCCAGATACGTCTCTCGCTTCAACTAAGCTGCCAGGCTAGCACTACCACATGCTTGCATACATATAGTACCTATTGCCTCTACCTTATTCTTGCATCATTGAGTCGCGATTGCATTAAGTTGAATCCCAAGTACTGCATAGCCGTTACTTTTAAACCCCACCGAAGCTTGTTCCTCCATCCCATAAGCCATTACTACAGGAGTTGTTTGAGCCATGCGAGTCGTAGCAAGCATGTGTAGGGTATGTGAGTGTCTGATGGATAATGAGGTACCTAAACAACGTAACCTGAGTAGTAATGGGATAACTAATGAAACAGGCACCGGTGAGCAATATCTGCTATTTGGTTTTTCATGCCCACTTGTGTCCCGTAGGACCCCGAGTACTTGATTCATGTTCTTGACTATTCGCACTATCCACATCCGGGAGGCCTTATGGACCCTCCTGAGCCAGAGCTTGATTCATTCTTATTTCTTGGGGCCACAAAGTAGTTTGGGGCTTTATTACTAACCTCTACTTATTCCATGTTACTGCTTTATTAAGATTGTGCGTGGAGCACCTGTACTATTTTGGATCGTGGAATGTTTTCGCGGTATCGACAAGCCTAGTCACACTTTCGGGTTCCCAGTCATTTACAGCCATTGACACAAACCTTGGGTCCGTCTCGGAGCCGGCCAACTTCATTGCGGGTAGCTTAATGGGGTGGCCCCCTGAAATAGTTCTGAATCCTGTGATCACTTTGTCGTGAATGCCTCGTTGGGTTTTGAGTTGGTTTTTCCGAGGTTGATCGAGTGTGTGTTGCTATTTGTGCAACCATGCAGGGTAAATCTTTCTAAAAGCCGTGTCCACGGTTATGGACGACTTGGAGCACAGTTTCTCGATCATAGACAAGTCTAACTAAAGTACCGCTTTTAAATTGACTAAGTACCTGGATAGTAAATAGTGCAATACTCATGGAATGTTTAATAAAACTACCAACGGATGGGGGGTGGTTCGTCCGCTTCCTTGTTGGTAAGCGAGGAGGAGGATGGATCTGATAATTATACTGTTATAACTGTTATTCTTAATTCATGGACATCCGTCTATCTTTGGTTAGGCGGATGGTTAGCGAGTTCTATAGACTTGTTAGTTATTATCTTTTGCTGCAATTGTGTCACCCCAGGTTGTGTCCCCTTTAGACACATAAATACTTTTTGAGTATCCCTAGGGTCTCACACGATAAATTGTTTGATTAAGATGAACAGGTGTACCCGCAAGATGGATATTGGGTGGAGGAGACAGATGATGTTGGCAATGATCACTCGGTGTAGAGATTCCGGGAACGGGGATCCGTGAGATCTGTGGGCGGGATGTGTTTCTTTATGTGGCATCTTATGTCGATTTGCTTCTTATCCGTACTCGGATCTTGTTTTCTGCTTCCGCCTGATACTCTGATGTTTGATGTATGAGGAGCTATCCTAAAATATTATCTCTATCTAGGATATTTGAATCTTGTCGTATGCCGCAATATTTTTATTTCTTTTAGCTGGAATGGGTCTGAGGACTGTTGTATGTGGCTTGCATACATACTCATTTGTGTATGTAGTTGATCCCTTCGCCTGCCGATTACGCCGTTCGTTCTTCTCCCGTTGATCTGAAAGTGGTTAGGACGGCCGAAAGGTCTACCGTGAGTGGCCCCGGGCCCCACCATACTATTTTAACCACTTTCGTTCATCCAGGCATGTAACTAAGAGCGTAATTCACCGAGGTAGTTACTCCAGAATACAAGACAGAGAGGGGCTAGGGCCCGGTCACACCACCTGGCCGCGCGACCAGGCCTGGCTCGCGCCAGGGGGTGGTCTGGCCGCCCCAGGCACCCCCTCGGCCTCTCCTTCCCCCTATAAGTTGCCTCCGATATAGAAACCCTAAGTACCTGATAAAAATTCCACGAAAGAGTCTATAGCCGCCGTCATCTCAATCCCTAGATCGGGAGGGATCTGAAGCTCTTCCCGGCACCCTGCCGGAGAGGGGAATTCACCCTGGAGGCCTTCTTCATCATCATGCAAGCCTCCGGTGTGATGCATGAGTAGTTCATCTCTGGACTACGGGTCCATGTAGTAGCTAGATGGCTGGTTCTCCTCCTTTGTCCTATCATGTTTAAATCTTGTGAGCTCCGTTCATGATCAAGATCATCTATTTGTAATTCTGCATGTTGTGTTTGCGGGATTCGATGGATATTGAGATGCTATTTCAGATTGATTATTGATTCTATCATGTCTTTGTTATTTGTGATCTTGCATGCTTTCCGTTGTTAGTAGCTATCTTGGCCAAGTAGATGCTAGCAACTCCAAGAGTTAGTATTTATGCTCGATAGTGGGTGCATGCCTCCGGTAATCTAGGGAAGTGACAGAAATCTCTAAGGTACTAGATGTGTTGTTGCTACTAGGGAGAAACCAACAATCCTTTGTTCATAGAACAATCGTATTGTTTACTTTACACGCAATTCGTAATGCAATTATTTATTGCTTGCAACTTAATACTGGAGGGGGTTCGGATGATAACCTGAAGGTGGATTATTAGTCATAGATGCAGTTGGATGGCATTCTATTGATAATGTTGTAATGCCCAATCGAATCTCAAAGGAGTCAAGATGAGTAGTATATTCTTGTATGCTTTCTCGATGTTTGTCAGTTGCCCCGCTGTAATTTGTTCACCCAACATGTTATCTATCTTAAGGAGAGCCACCTCTAGTGAACTATGGACCTCGGTACTTTCTTTTACTATTAATCTACAATCAACTATTTACTGCTTTGTGTTTACTTTCTACAAACTATTACTTTCTTCCACTCGATACGTTTAATCCTTTGTTTTTAGCAAAACCGGTGAGATTGACAACCTCATCGCAAGTTGGGGACAGAGTTCTTTGGTTGTGTTGTGCAGGTCTCCACGTTGCTGCTGGCACCGGTAGTGCACCCTGACAAAGTTCAGCTAGCTACACCTTTGGGGTGTTTCCTTGCTCCTACTGTATTGATAACCTTGGTTTCATAACTGAGGGAAAACTTACGGTTGTGCTCATCATACCTTCCTCTTGGGGTTCCCCAATGAGCTCGTTAGTATACGAGTCAGCAAGACCCTAGTTAGAATGGACGTCTAGAAAACCTAGTTTCAAAACAAAGGAAGTGAGTATTTATGAAAACCTATTCTCACTGTTATCCTTGAGATTCTTTCAAAAAAGGAGTTCACATGTTCCTCAAAATTCTTGCAATTCTACATAAAATTTGACACACTTGATCACCTCACTAACTTACTCATCCTAATTGCTTATAGATGGAAGTCAAGTACAGTAAGTTCTATCAGCTTGGCAACGGAGGAGAGCTCATCTTCGAGACGGACTTGAGCTAGCTAGCGAAGTTTCTTAGACGCCTGCACCCCGAGTTCTTTGGAGCACAACTCAATGATTAGACAGGAGGAGAACTGGAGTGGTTGATCGATGCAAGTCTGAGAGGCAAGATGGAGCCACCCACCTCGGAGAAGATACAGTTCACCTTGAGGGAGAACAACTGGCTGGATGGACTAGCTAGAGAAATTTAGGAAGTACTTGCCTGTCTATGTGGGCAGAACATCAACCAGATCAATGGCACCCACTTCACCCACTATGCAAGACGCGACTCTATGGGATAGCCCTTGGCCATGCTAGGACATCCGAGGCTGAAGCACCATGTGGATCACCTCGACTTCATGCTGAACGAGACTCGGAAGGAGTTGGACAACGCCCTTGCCTATGCCAACCAGAAGCACATTATTGTAGCTGAGAAGAACTAGACCCTCACCATCCTAGCTAAGGAGCGCAAGACACTTCGCCGCCAGCGTGACAAGAAGGACCGCATCATTGCTCACCTCCGTCAGGAGGTGGCGAGCCTTGAAGAAACCATCCATGACCAGGAGATTCAGATTTAGGAGAAGGAAGAAGAAGGTGAAGATATTCGTGGAGATATCACCTCTTACCTCAGTGATGATGATGATTACCTGGAGGACATCAACATGGAGTTCCACACCGAAGAGGAAGACGCAGACTTCCTGGATGACGAAGAAACCCCCAGTTCCGATGATGACTAGTCGCACAAGAGCACTGTCGTAGGTGTGAGTTTCTATCCAGTTCCATTGTATCGTAGCATGACAGAATGGTTCTTAAAACCATATGCTTAGTAGTTGTAGTGTGTTGTTTGTAATGTGTGGATTGGAATGAATGAAAAAGAGTTACGGTTTTCAAATCTTAGCAATACTCAAGTTTAAAGTTTTTGAACCATACCCATAAGCCATAGAAATTTCCCTCTTGTCTTGTGATCTATCTCAATCTTCAGATGACTCGTGGAAACCCCGGCGGTAGCAGCTCATCCCAGGATCCGATGCTTCAGATTCTGCATATGCTAGTATCAGACCGAGAACTCGATAGAGCCGAGCGTCAAGCCAATCTAGCCACTCTTCAGCAGATCACCCAGATGGCACACGACAACCAAGGCAATGGAAATCAGGATCATCATGGATCTAAGCTCAAGAACTTTCAAAACACCAATCCTCCTATGTTTAGCAAATCTGAAGAGCCCTTAGATGCTGATAACTGGCTGCAAACAATGGAGAACAACTTAGAAGTTGCAGGAGTAGATGCTATGGAGAAAGTACTGTTTGCCACTCACTATCTGGCAGCTTATGCAAGATCATGGTGGAACAGCACGCGTACATTGAACGGAGGACAAACGATGACTTAGGAGGAATTCAAGATCAAGTTCAACAGGACTCATGTGCCCCCTGGTTTGATCAAGAGTATGAGGGATGAATTCAGGGAGTTGAAGAAGGGAAGGATGACTGTGGTGGAATACCGTGACAGATTTCTGTCTCTAGCTAGGTATGCCCCCGATGAGATTGACACCGAGACCAAGAAGAAGGAAAGATTCCTGAATGGCATGCATGATGAGATGTAGACAGTGTTAGTCAACATTCCTTTTGACAACCTAGAAGCTCTAGTGGATTCTTCTATCTAGATGGAAGGAAAGATCAATCAAGCCAGTGAGAACCGCAAGCGTCATATGATGCACCAACCTGGACCCCACCATACCTCGAAGTACTACCCCAGCTCAACTGCAGGATTTGCACCAAGAAACAGCATGCCACCTATGTCCCATCCAAACTTTCCCAATCGTGGCGGAGGAAACTGATGACCAGCAAGTATAGGGGGTGTATCGCAGTATTTTCGATAAGTAAGAGTGTCGAACCCAACGAGGAGCAGAAGGTGCTGGCTAGTGGTATGGATCAGGAATTCTCTGCAAATACTTAGCAAACGGATTTTTAGGGGTTTTCGATAAAGCAAGTAAACAAAGTATGGGTAAATAAAAGACAGTAGGAATAAATGCAGCAAGTGTCCCAATCCTTTATGCAGCAAAGGACAAGCCGGTTGTATTACTTAAGATGACCAAACGTTCTCGAGGACACATGGGAAGACTTTCAAGTGCTTTCGCTTCATATAGTTGATTAATCTTCTTTAGCTTGCTAAGTGTTGTGTAGGTGAACCTGTGCTAATGTACCGACCTTCCTAGGACTAATACATACTTGTGATTATACCCCTTATAAACATCTGTAAGTACAAGAAAGTAATTAAGGTAGAAACCTAACCACAGCTTTAAACTCTAAGACCCTTACGTCCCTTGTACAATGGTTTCCTAACGGGGGTTCAGGTTTCTGTCACTCCTGCAACCCCTACTATTAGTAGCCAAATACACAATGCATTCCACTAGGCCCATATAGGTGAAGTGTCATGTAGTCGACGTTCACATGACACCACTAGAAGAAGTACACCACAACATAAATATCAAACTATTGAATCTTTCTCAACACAATTCCACTACTAACAACATGACTTCTCCCATGTCCTCAAGAACAAAACGAACTACTCACAAGACATCATATGGATCATGATCAGAGATGGAATAATGATGTATAAAAATCTGAACATAAACAATAATTCAATGGTTCACTCAATAGCATCAACTACAAAGAGTAATCAACACCGGTAAAGTTTCCCATATGAACTATGCAAGATTCAACACAATTGTTATAGCAATATGGAGATGGTGATGAGGGTGTTGATGGTGATGATGGGGGTGATGATGATGATGATGATCCCGATGAAGTCCATCTTGATGGTGGTGTTGATGGCGACGATCTCCCCTCTCCGGGAAGGAATTCCCTCGGTAGAAATCTGTCTGCTGGAGAGATCTTTCTCTCTCGGTGTTTTTCGCCCCGCAGAGGCGGCGGAATCTTTCTGTGGTCGCTCCCCGAGTCTTAGGGTTTCAGGAGGATAATATACGCCAGAGGGGAGTGCCAGGGGTGGACCAGGGTGGCCACACCACCTGGTGGCGCGGCCTAGGCTGGCCCGCGCCAGGGGGTGGTATGGGCCCCCTTCTGGCTTCCTTCGTCTTCTGGAAAAATAGGATTTTTCGTATATTTTCCCGGATTTTCTGATCTTCGCGAATTTTGCCTCCAAACAGCACCTTTTCCATCAGAATCCTGACTGCAGCGGTCCATGCTCCAAAAGTCATCAACCATGCAAAAACAGATGAAATAACATAAGTATCACCTCTCAATACGAAATATACCAATGAATAACAGTGAATTATGACATAGAATAGTGATGCAATATGGACGTATCAACTCCCCCCAATCTTAGACTTCGCTTGTCCCCAAGCGAAACTGAGCTCAATAAACGTGGCCTCAAGTTTATGGAGTGAAGAGTCGATAAAAGATTACGGACAATAAGCATCACATTCATCAAATACATATATCATAATAGAGGACAACTCACTATTATATAACTCAACTTGTAATAGGTAAAGGAAACACAATAAAGATACATGAAGTAAATCATAATTGGTAATGGCAAACTTAGCTCTTGGTCGAAGAATAGTTGATAATTTGCTGGAGTTCACAAATAATTGGTTTTCAATGATAGCTTTCAAAGTAGTAAACATCAAGATAAGAGCAATGTGCAAAACAAGGAACATAAGCAACATGATTGAATAAATCATCATATGAATGAATGGAACACAACAACTCAAAATACTTGCTGAGATAGAAGGGAGTAGGTTTACTGACTCAACTAAAAGTAAAAGAAAGGCCCTTCGCAGAGGGAAGCAAGGATTGCAAGTTTCATAAAGAGCTCCAAAAAATTATGATACTTACTAGCTTTCAGCTCTCATTGCCCCTATCATAGACATCTTTAGGTGATTAAGGTTAAAGTGATCAAATATGAGGATATGTATTGACAAGTTGTAAATTGAGAATCTCATGTCCCTTGAATACGAGGGCCGCTCCTCATGCTACTCAAGTTTAGTCACCGGTAAGTTCTTGTCATCGTAAGCATACATGTATCATAGAGAACTGGCAACAGGGTACCCCTTGCCCGATGATACGGAAGAATACCCATATCAAAATGACAAGGCAAGCAGACAACAAGTATCTCAGCAATCTTCTTATTTACCATGGGAATATGGTGCTTTTTCTCTCTTTCCTCTTTTCATAATATCTCTTTTTTTATTTTCTCTTTTTCTCAATCTCTGTCTCTTTTTTTATAAGAAGAATGCTTCATAGATACTCGTTATGGTTACGCTGCAGGTTTCCACCATGTCAGCATGGATTAGACCAACAGCCCAGGCGTTTCTCTAACACACATGCATAACTCCATGGACTTACAAGCTCCCCTTTCATTTCACACCGACGACATCCATAGACAAAAGAACATGATATCAACTAGGTACAAAGTACTAGTGTAATATTGAAAGTGTTCCCCATGACAGCATGGTTCTGCTAATTCTCAACTCAAAAAGCGCAAGCGTATACGCAACATAGGTAAGCACAATGGTTCAAGTTTATTAAGTGCGAGAAAGTAAAGTGTGCCATCAAGTTTGTGAGAGCTTTAATCACTAATTTTCACATAACAAGTTTAATTAGGGAGGTAGATAAAATAAGAATTTACTAGGAATAGCAATAATGCTAATAGGTAGGTATGGTGGACGCAAATGGCAAAGGTTTTGTTTTGAGGATTGGATGCACGAGAAGAATTCCCTCTCAGTACAGGTTTTTGGCTAGCAAGGCTGGGTAGCAAGTACAAGAGTTGAAGGAAACAAACAAACATACAAGCGATAAAGACAAACATGCAATCTTCCTTGAAAGCACAAAAGATCTTAACTAGAGAATACTAAACTTATGAGCAAATCAAGAAAGAAAGAAAGATGATGAAATTATTTTTTCTTTAGAGTCCTTTTGTCTTTTTCATTCAATTCTCAAAAAGTGTTGCTACTGACCGAGCCAGGTTTGCCAAAACCAACTAAATTAACTCAATGATCCCAAAGTGATACCAATACTAACAACAAGATCAATCATATAACCACGAATTGAAAACTAATATAAGCTATGAAAAAGAGTAAATGATAGAACTTCTCATTAATATTCCATAATGGCAACTCACACCAAGGGATACATATCTAACGAGAGAGAGGACACTTCCATAATGCAAACCATACTACATAATAACTTCTCTATTCATGATATGACTCTACTAATAAGGTAAAAAGATAGAAGATAGTGATGTGATACCGCGGCACTCCCGCAAGTTTGGAACAAACCAAAGGGATGCCAAACCTGATGACGAATTACTCCTTTGGTGGTGGTGGTATCCTCTCGATGGAATCTCTGATAAGTTTCCCCAAGTCCTCAATCTCGAAGGTGAGATTACGAATCAGCTGTGAGTTTTTCTCAATGCGGCTCATGATCATGTCGGGTTGAGAATTCCAGCTCTTGCTATTCTTTCTCCACTCTCCCTCCTTGAAGTCTTCTTTTCCTGCATGGCGTGGAGCCAAGCAGTGATGAGGAGCTTTCCCCCAGTCTGCATCCGTGCAGTCCTTCTAACCCTGGCAGGTTTTGTCACCACTCCAATTCTTGCAATGGTAGTGCCGGTGTGTGGATGTTGTCCTTGCTCCTCTTCATCTCCACTCTTGATATCCTTCTCCTTCCCGGGGTCTTGGAGGTCTTCCTCCATAGGCTCCTTCCCTTTATCCATGGCAGACACCATTGTGCTTCTAAACTTTCAAAGAGTATGTCCTGGCAGAAATAGATCGAAACAAAAACACGACAAAAACACGATATACGAACCTCGGGGGGTCCGGGGGGTTATATATTACAAAGTTTCATAACAAAAGGAAGGTACTGGGAGAAAACGAGTCGCAGGCGGAGTCCAGACTGGCCACACCACCTGGTGGCGCGGCCAGGGGTGGGCCCGCGCCACAGGGTGGTGTGAGCCACCATGGCTTCGTTTCCGTCCCTCTTTTGCTTCGTAGCTTTCCTTATTGACTAAAAACTGCAAAAATATAGTTGGATAGTATTTTCGCGGAACTTTTCTTACCAGAACTGTTACCTATTTGAAAACAGACTCTGCAGGTCTCTGAATTTGGTATCTAGTAGATTCTTCCGGAGTCATCACTTGAATAACATCAATATCTTCATCTTCATACACTTATTACTTGAGTCATAAAACCCTTCTCTTCCTTATTACACCATTATCTCCACTACCTAGAAATTTCTTACACACAAAACTTCACACAGTTCTCATTAGCAACATTAGTATAAGTGAAGTGATAAAACCTTTTGTGTCCAACTTCAACTGAAAACCAACAAAGCATAAGCTACTGTAGCAACTCCTTTCGAAAACCCAAAAATAATTCAAAAAGGAAATCGAATAAAGAAGAAAATGCAAGATTGGCAAAATCTGTCAAAGCAGACCAGCAGGTAAAGATCATTTTTTTCTAAAATCTTCTGTTGCTCAAATAAAAAAGTGCAAAACTAACTAAAGTTAAATAACACCCTGGGGCAGAAGCACAAACAATTACAACTCAATCCGACATACAGAGATCTCTCACGACTTTTTACGGTGAAGCACAAAATTCTGTTTAGGGACAGCAACTTCCCCAAATATTACTTCTCTCTCATTAGAGGTTGATATTGACACAAAAACCAAACAAAACCGCTAAGGAGTGGTTATTACCAAAGTAATAACTTCCACGACTCAAACAAACAAACAAAAATTGAAAGCAAAAACAAATTGGGTTGTCTCCCAAAAAGCTCTTTCTTTATAGCCATTAAGATGGGCATGATAATTTTGGAGATGCTCACATAGGAATAGGAATTGAAGTGAAAGAGAGCATTAAGAAGCAAAAATACACACATTTAAATCTAACCCACTTCCTATGCAAGGTAATTTTGTAAACAAACAAGTTGCTGAAACTAGAGGCTACTTGCATAAGAAGGCAAAAGAAGTGCAACATAAAGACTTTCAACATAAAACGAGGAAACTTGATATTATTGAGATGCATAAGAACACTTTTCCCTATCTCATAGTAACTTTTAGTATCATGCATAAACTTAACAATATAACTATCACAAGGACCATCGTAACAATGATCACTTATTCTAACAGAAAATACAAGAATACTAGCTCTCATAACACTACTTTGTGAAACAATATTAGAGGTATCCTTACAAAGGATAGTGTGTCCCTCTGCTACATATTTAGTAACAAAGTCTTTCACATTTGCTATTATGGGTTCATCAACCTTTTGTTTATCAGGTTCAGCAGCTTCATTCGTACTTTCATTAACCATACTAGCAATCATAGAATGTTCCTTTATTTTAACTGGGAAAGGCATTTTCTCAATGTAAGGTTCAAGTAAAACATGATTAGCAGTATAAACTTCAGTATTTCTTACAGGAACACACTTAGCAATATCTTTATAAGGTTCATGATACTTATTCCACTTCTTTTTAGGCACTTCAATGTAGGAAGCAAAAGCCTTAAAATAAGAAGCAATAGCTTAAGAGTCTAGACCATAAGCATTTTTAATATTTTGAAAGTCATCAGTTCCCATAAAAGATTCAATGCATTCATAATCATAATTTATACCTGACTTTCTACCTTTGACATTCTCCCATGCTTTAGCATTATCTTGAATACGGTCCAGAACATCCCATTGAGCTTCTTCTCCATGCGAGTGAATGATCCAGCACACGAAGCATCCAATAAATCCTTATCATGTAGAGGGAGCCTTGCATAAAAGTTATCGATAATAATATTGTTGGGGAGCTCATGAATGGGACATTTGAGCATTAGTAACTTCAATCTCCCCCAAGCTTGAGATGTACTCTCTCCATCAAAAGGCCAAAAGTTGTATATTTGATTCCGATCTTTATGAATCTCACTAGGAGGATAAAACTTTGAATAAAAGAGAGGTACTATTTGCTCCCATTCCAGAGCTTGACCATTCTTCAGCAGCTTATACCATTCCTCAGCTCTTCCTTTCAGCAATAATGAGAATAACTTCTTCTTAACTTGATCTGTAGTAATACCTGCACACTTGAACAACCCGCATAATTCGTGTATAAAGAGTAAATGATCACCGGGATGGATAGTTCCATCCCCAACATAGTAGTTATCCATAACACGATCAATAATTCTTGTAGGTATTTCAAAAGCATCATTCTTAGAAGGTGGTCGCTTATCTACTACCTTAGTAGTGGTAGTAGCATTACCAAATAAGAAACTCAGCGAATTATCCATAACGAAAATAAAGCAACTAACGAAAGTAAACAATACTCATAGTAGAAGTTTCCTTTACCAGTTCCACTCTCCAATAGCGCTTCACTCCCCGGCAACAGGGCCAGAAAATAGTCTTGATGACCCACAAGTATAGGGGGTGTATCGCAGTATTTTTGGTAAGTAAGAGTGTCGAACCCAACGAGGAGCAGAAGGTGTTGGCTAGTGGTATGGATCATGAATTCTTTGCAAAAACTTAGCAAACGGATTTTTATGGGTTTTCGATAAAGCAAGTAAACAAAGTATGGGTAAATAAAAGACAGTAGGAAGAAATGCAGCCAGTGGCCCAATCCTTTATGCAGCAAAGGACAAGCCGGTTGTATTACTTAAGATGACCAAACGTTCTCGAGGACACATGGGAAGACTGTCAAGTGCTTTCGCTTCATATAGTTGATTAATCTTCTTTAGCTTGCTAAGTGTTGTGTAGGTGAACCTGTGCTAATGTACCGACCTTCCTAGGACTAATACATACTTGTGATTATACCCCTTGCAAAAATCTGTAAGTACAAGAAAGTAATTAAGGTAGAAACCTAACCACAACTTTAAACTCTAAGACCCTTACGTCCCTTGTGCAATGGTTTCCTAACAGGGGTTCAGGTTTCTGTCACTCTAGCAACCCCTACCATTAGTAGACAAATACACAATGCATTCCCCTAGGCCCATATAGGTGAAGTGTCATGTAGTCGACGTTCACATGACACCACTAGAATAAGTAGACCACAACTTAAATAACAAACTATTGAATCTTTCTCAACACAATTCCACTACTAACAACATGACTTCTCCCATGGCCTCAAGAACAAAACGAACTACTCACAAGACATCATATAGATCATGATCATAGATGGAATAATGATGTATAATAATCTGACCATAAACAATAATTCAATGGTTCACTCAATAGCATCAACTACAAAGAGTAATCAACACCGGGAAAGTTTCCCCTATGAACTATACAAGATTCAACACAATTGTTGCATCAATATGGAGATGGTGATGAGGGTGCTGATGGTGATGATGGTGGTGGTGATGATGATGATCCTAATGAAGTTCATCTTGATGGTGGTGTTGATGGAGACGATCTCCCCTCTCTGGGAAGGAATTGCCCCGGCAGAAATCTATCTGCCGGAGAGATCTTTTTCTCTCAGTATTTTCCGCCCCGCAGAGGCGGTGGAATATTTCTGTGATCGCTCCCCGAGTCTTAGGGTTTTGGGAGGATAATATACGCCAGAGGGGAGTGCCAGGGGTGGACCAGGGTGGCCACACCACCTAGTGGCGCGGCCTAGGCTGGCCCATGCTAGGGGGTGGTGTGGGCCCCCTATGGCCCATCTCTAGCCCCCCTTTTGGCTTCCTTCGTCTTCTGGAAAAATAGGATTTTCCGTATATTTTTCCGGATTTTATGATCTTCGCGAATTTTGCCTCCAAACAGCACCTTTTCCATCAGAATCCTGACTGCAGTGGTCCATGGTCCAAAAGTCATCAACCATGCAAAAACAGATGAAATAACATAAGTATCACCTCTCAATACGAAATATAGCAATGAATAACAGTGAATTATGACATCGAATAGTGATGCAATATGGACGTATTAGAAACCCGAGGCCCGAAGGCCACAACAACAACACCGGTAACCCCCATAATTTCAACCGTGCACCACCAAGGTCCAACAACAACAACAATACTGCCCCAAGGACTGGAAGCAATGTGGTGCCTATCGCAGGGAAGGACAAGTCAATGATAACCTACTTTGAATGTGGAGTCACGGGTCACTACTCCAATGAGTGCCCCAAGAAGCTTGTTGCAGCCACCAATGTCACTGCACTTGCCCAGCAGCAGCGCTGTGTCTAGCCTCGAAAGAGGTTTGCCCTAGGCAACCCGCACAACCATATCGGCCGTCTCCACATGAATGCTAAAGAAGCCCAGGAAGTGCTAGATGTCGTGCTGGGTATGTTTTCTATTAACTCAGTCCTTGCAAGAGTGTTGTTTGATTCTGGAGCATCGCACTCATTTGTTATAGAAGAATTTGCATGCACTAGTAAGATTCAACCAACAAATTTGAAGCATGTTATGATAGTTCAAATACCTGGGTCAACCACCAAAGCTAGAAAAGTCTGCAAGGCCGTGCATATTAGAATACATGGAATAGATTTTTATGCCAATTTAGTAGTACTTGGAACCAAAGGTTTGGAAGTAGTACTAGGAATGGATTGGATGTCGAAACATCAAGGATTAATAGACTGTGCCAAGAAAGCCATAACCATGACTAGTAGCATTGGAGTATTAGTAGAGCATGTGTCTGAGACGCTGCCCCATCAATTCAAATGCAACAAGAGTCTAGTCCAATCAACCATAGACCGAGTAACAGTAGTCTGTGAACCCCGATGTGTTCCCAGATGAATTACCTGGTATGCCCCCATATCGGGATATCGAGTTTATCATTGAACTAGTTCCGGGGACCGACCCCATAGCTCAGAGACCCTATAGTATGAACCCAGCCAAATTAGTGGAGCTAAAAAGCAACTTGATGACATGTTGAGCAAAGGTCTGATACAACCTAGTGCATCGCCGTGGAGATCATCTGTTTTGTTTGTGGATAAGAAAGATGGTGCCAACCGTTTGTGTACGGATTACCGGAAGCTGAATGACGTCACCATCAAGAACAAGTACCCACTGCCAAAGATAGAAGATCTGTTTGACCAGTTGACTGGTGCCAGAGTGTTTTCTAAGATTGATCTTAGAACTGGTTATCATCAATTGAAGATCCGCGCAATAGATATCCCAAAGACTGCTTTCACGACCCGGCATGGATTGGATGAGTACATTGTCATGTCCTTTGGATTGACAAATGCCCCTGCTTATATCATGAATCTCATGAATAAGATTTTATGAACTACTTGGATAAGTTTGTCATTGTTTTTATGGATGACATTCTGATCTATTCCAAGTCTAAAGAGGACCATGAGCAGCACCTAAGAACCATCCTTGAAACCCTTAGAGAGCATCATTTGTATGCCAAGTTTAGCAAATGTGAGTTCTGGTTAAAGGAAGTAGGATTTCTAGGACATAACTTGTCGGCAGGAGGAGTAGCCATCGATCCCTCCAAGATTAAGGATGTTGAAGAATCGAAAGCCCCAACCACTCAAACCGAAATCCACGCATTTCTTGGATTAGCTAGATATTACCGCAAGTTCGTTGAAGGATTTTCAAGCATCGCAAGACCGATGACCTAGCCGTTGAAGAAAGACAAGAAGTTTGAATGGACGAACAAATGTGAAGCAAGTTTTCAAGAGCTCAAGAAGAGATTGATTCCAGCCCCAATTTGGATCATGCCGGATATCATGAAGCCCTTTGATGTATTTTTGTGATGCATCCAAGATTGGTCTCGGATGTGTGTTGATGCAGGAAGGCAAAGTAATATCATATATGTCCTGAAAACTGAAGCAACATGAGCAGAATTATCCCATGACTCAGAACTGGCAGCCATAGTTTTAGCCTTGAAGACATGGTGTCATTACCTCATGGGTAACTGTTGTGAGATTTATGTGGGTCACAAGAGTTTGAAGTATATCTTCACCCAGAAGGAGCTGAATATGAGGCAATGGAGATGGATAGAGTTAATCAAAGATTATGACCTTGACATTCACTACCACCCTGGCAAGGCCAATGTGGTAGCGGATGCTCTTAGTAGACTATCGTGTAAATTAAACACCATGATTAAGGAAGACCAGTCAAGTTTGCATGAGGAGTTGGATAATTTTAGAATGGAGCTAGTTAGCGAAGAATTTCTAGCCAGTATTGAACTTCAAGCCATTTTTATTAGTTAGATAAAGGAAGCTTAGAAAGGGAACGCCAGTATCGACGGAATTAAGCGTCGTATCGGTATAGGGAATGTACCCAGATTCACTGAAGATGAAGAAGGCATTCTGTGGTATAAAGGACGCATCTGTGTGCCAGTAGATTCAGAGTTGAAGCAAGTGTTTTTGCAGTAAGCCCATGATACTCTTTATTCTATTCATCCGGTAGGGACGAAGATGTATCGGGATTTGAAAGAGCAATTTTGGTGGCACAAAATGAAGAGAGAAGTCGGAAGCTATATCGCCAAGTGTGACATCTGTCAAAGAGTCAAAGTAGAACACCAGCGACCCGCAGGACTTTTGCAGCCATCACAAATTCCGGAATGGAAATAGGATTCAGTTGGAATGGATTTCATCACTGGTTTACCTACATCTAGTAGAGGAAATGATTCTATTTGGTTCATAGTGGATAGATTATCCAAAGTAGCTCATTTCAGACATGTCAAGACCACTTACCAAGGCACGAAGCTAGCAGAGTTGTACATTGCTAGAATAGTCAGTCTGCATGGAACCCCCAAGACAAGAATGTTAGATCGAGGAACCCAGTTTACCTCAAGGTTCTAGAAGAAAGTCCAAGAAGGATTAGGAACCAAGCTGAACTTCAGCACCATTTATCACCCACAAACCGATGGACAAACACAAAGAGTAAACTAGATACTAGAAGATAAGTTGAGATCTTGTGTATTAGAATATGGATCTAAATGGGAAGATTGTCTGCCTTTTGTAGAATTTTCGTAAAACAACAGTTATCAAGCCAGTTTGCAAATGGCCCCATTTGAGGTTTTGTATGGAAGGAAGTGTCATACCCTCCTGAATTTGTCGCAAGTAGGAGAGAGTCAGATATTCGGACCAGAAAACCTACGAGAAGCCGAAGAGAAGGTTCACAAGATTCGTGAACACCTCAAGACCGCTCAATCTAGACAGAAGAGTTATGCTGACAAAAGACATCGAGACCTGACCTTCAATGTCAGAGATTTTGTGTATCTCAAAGTATCACCCTTGAAAGGAATGCAATGCTTTCAACTTAAAGGGAAGCTTGCACCTAGATATGTCAGACCCTTCAAGACTTTAAGTCATTGAGGAGAAGTATCCTATCAGCTAGAACTGCCTGAAGAGATGTCAACCATACATGATGTGTTTCATATCTCATTACTTCGTAAATGCCTAGAAGTTCCGAAGAAGACCGAAGTTTTCAAGAACATCGACCATAGAGCCATGGATATCAATGAGGATTTAACTTATGATGAAGTACCCATTCGTATTTTGGAAGAAGCCTTCAGAACCACCAAGACCAGAAGTATCAAGTTTCTAAAGATCCAGTGGAGCAACCATACCGAAGAAGAAGCCACCTGGGAGCGAGAAGATTATATTAGGACCGAGTTTCCAAATGTCTTTAGTTCCTAGTTTTCTTGAATCCTGGGAAGAGATTCTATTTAAGGGGGAAGGTTCGTA
This sequence comes from Avena eriantha, assembly GCA_910589775.1. Lineage (NCBI taxonomy): Eukaryota > Viridiplantae > Streptophyta > Magnoliopsida > Poales > Poaceae > Avena > Avena eriantha. The sequence continues at coordinate 230,750,174 of OU342741.1, forward strand.
ACATCTCAAAAATACTAAAGGATAATATTAATTTCCAATCACCAAAATTAGGGTTAACAAAAGCTTTTACTAGTAAACACTATATGAATGCATGTGTGTTTATTAATGATGTATGAATGCTTGTTATGCCATGTTTGTTTGTTATATATGTTGAGAAATAGTTTAAGGATCAAAGCATTATCATTTAGGTCAAATCCAAACCAAAGCAAATCAAAGGAAAATCAAATTATAAGGCATATGATCTAATGGTCATTTTTGCCAAAGTTAACACCTAGCCCACTTTGGGAATCTCTAGTAAATGATTTCAAACAGAAATAATTATATTTCTTTTCTCACCTTGCTAGACCAAGTGACAATGAACCCGAGTGAACTTTCAAAACTTACAGAAACAAATTCAAATTCTTTTAGAGGACATTTCAAAATTGAGTCCATCATAGACATCAAGATAGCCATTTTTCAAAACCACTCAAAGTTTCTCCACTTGACCAATCCTTGCAACCAGAGACACTCAAGCATATGACCAACACACCCACCAAAAAGAATTTGAAAATTCAAATGTTTAGTTCATGCGTCCATTTGATCGAGCACTTAGTGAGAACAGTACAACACTAGCAACTATAAACTATTGTGATCAATCTAATGATCAGCTTTGTACTCGACAGAGATCCACTACTAGCCCATGATCACCCCCAGTACCAGCCTGTGTCGACTGAGCCTCTCTCACTCACCAATTGGACTAGTGCCAGCCCGTACCCGACCATGTCATGCCAGCTAGACATGGACACGATGCCACAAGCCTCGCCGCCCTCTCCCACGACCACTAGCAGCTAGGCGTGACCTCACCGCACCCCCTAGTACACGCCTCGGCCAATGATAGCCAGTGGAGATGCCAGCATCGCTGCGCCCATTTATCTCTCTGCCATGCCGACGTGCACGCCAGAGCGCCGAGCCATCTCGCACGGCCACGCCGCGCCTCGCTCTCCCCTTGCGTAAATGCATTCGCTCCGTCGCTAGCGACCTCCCAGACATGCCCGTTTAACACCGCGCGCCCCGTGACCACTGTATGCCATGACGAACACCCGCGATACCCGAGCGGAGCATGGATGTCCCCGTATGATTAAGACCATGCCTCGCCATGCCACTATGTGCATGATGACCGCCAAGGAACACCATGTCGACCGATGCCCTCAGCCTTGCTGATAGCGCCATGTAGCGATGTCGCCAACGAGCCTGAGCCATGCCTCACCGCTCCTCTCGCCAGGGTATAAATAGACCCATCCCCTGCCTCCAAATGCACACCACTCGACTCACCTCTTCCCCAGAAACCCCTCTGACCCTTTCTCGGAGCAAGGCGAGAAGCACATCATCGAAATTTCACCGGAGCTTGCCGCTACTGTGGTGGAATGGAACCAACGATTGGAGCCGCCACGACCACCATTCGAACCGCCGTCGTCTACCAGCTCGTTCGTCCCCATCGCTGGACCTAGCAGGAGCCCTGGTAATCCCCCCAACAACCCCCATCGTAGAGCTAGGGTTGAAATCCCCCGCGCGTCATGCGACAGAGACAATGACGCTAAGCCGTTGATCGCAATCTAATCGTGCAGCTGAGATTCGCGCATACCGCTTTGTGTTACAATAGTCGCTAACATGTGGGACCAGCGTTAGTGCAGCCCGCTGCACACGCGCTGTGTAGTTGGCCCGGCCCATTATCGTTCCCGCGCACGCCCAACGATTCAAATTTAGATTTTCCTTTTTATTCCAAAACCTTATTCTATCAGGGACTTTAAAATTGAATTCAGGAATATTTACTGAACCAAATTGCATGATTCCAATTTTGTTAGAATGGTAATGAAAATCTGTAAACACTCATGTTGGATTCAAATAGTTTGAAGTTATAGATCACCCATAGTAAAAATAACAAGGCAGAGACTTTTGCAACTTCCAACATTTTTCTAAAATCAACCATAAATGTTTTTGAGTTGATTCCACTTCTCAAAAATCACATTTGCCATGATCTATCTGAATATGTAAAAATATTTAGTTTTACATGTAATAGTCATGGGCTAGTATTAAAAGAATGCTATATAGTCATTTATAGTCATATTAATTCTATTAAAAATCAATATTCAACTTTGTAAGATATGCCAACCACTTTAAATCACATTGCCAAGTATTGGAATATGTGGTGATGACATGTGTCTAGATGATCCCATATTTTAATTGGAGAATATTAAATCTTAAGTATTTTTCAATGAGTAGAAATTGCATTTCTAAAATAAGATAAATAAGAATATGTCAATATTTCATGTAGTGATTGAGATGATGCTAGATCATCTAGTGTGAGCCCTTGTGTGCTAAATAGAAGTAGTTAAGTATTATTTGGTGATTGTGTACATCGTATTTATTTATAGACGCTAGTACGGACCCGGGTTACGAGGAGGCAGAGTTCTATGACGAAGAAGAAGAGAACTTTGACAACTGTACCAACCAAGGCAAGCTCCACTATGCAAGCTGACTTGTGCAGATACCCTATGCATACTATTGAGATGCAACTTTACCAATTCCAATTTTTACCTACAAGCTTTACTTTTCCCTTTACTAAAGTTTCTTCAATAGTACTTATTAGTGATTAGTGGAAAATAAAATAGATGCCCTCAAGAGCATAGAACTAAGCTTGAGTAGTTACACTTGATTAGCACCCCTCAATAGTGATATCCTCATTGATAGTTCCTAGTGCTAATCTAAAATTGATCACTTTAGATGGGAACACTTGGAGCAAATGATTATGAAAACCTTGGAATGATGAGTCATTCTATTGAAATGTTTTGACATGGGTATTGAAACACAATGACTTGAAGATGATACTGAATGATGCATGTGCCTTGACTTTGATAAAAACTGATGGTTGGGTTCGGATGCGATGCCATTCCAGCTTTTACCGTACAACCACAATACCTGATTTGGGTAGGGCTTAACTCTAAGTTTATGTGTATTAGTATGGGTTCCATTGTGGAAAAGAGGTTAAGCTGAGGCTACCTCGTGAATATGAATGTCCACATATGCAGTTCCCGGGATGGCGGATGGCCATGGCTGGGAGGCCAAGCTCATAGGGAAGGTGCCTATATTAGGGTGTGTAATTGAAAGGTTAGGATCGATTATCCGCACACCAAGTATGATGATTTAGGGTTATCCCTGACAGATGTATCGAATTTTGTGGTGAAAGTGTACCACCTGTGTCGAGTGTCAAACTATTCGAATAACCGTGTTCGCGGTCATGGACAGTTGGAGTGGCCATACTGTTCTATTGTCAGATGTTTTCAAAATGACTTGTGACTTGAACTATGACTCTGACTTGAGCACAACAGGGTTGTGGAAATGAAAACTAGGTTCCCACTTGAGTAATCTAGATATGCCAATCCCTAAGTACTCCTGAAATAAAATTGGCTTGTTGTAAACAAGACTAGAGCTTATGATTCCTACTAGAATTGGCTTACTTGTGTTAGTGATAGTTTGCGAGTACTTTAAGAGTACTCATGGCTTTGTCCCTGGCTATTCCCATGACCAGACTATGAAGAGGACTATCCGGAGGATGGACAGCAGGAGGTCTACTATTAAGACTTGATCATGACCAGACTATGAAGAGGACTATCCGGAGGATGGACAGCAGGAGGTCCCTGGCTATTCCCATGACCAGACTATGAACTAGGATCATCTCCCATCGTCAGCATTGCCTGTGACAATGAAGATGGAGTCTACTGCGTTTATTTTCGCTGCTTTGATGTGTATTAAGACTTGATCATGAGATCAATTATTTGTAAGACTATTATTCTTTGTAATGGATGATGTATTGTGCTACCAATTCCGTTATGTCTCGTAAAAATGGTATTCCTGGGATAGCGATGTACGGTATAATAGGCATCTGGACTTAAAAATCTGGGTGTTCACAGTTGGTGTGGAAACCAACAACTGCATCACCATTCAGACTAAAGCGGCAAATTTCAGGACGCGGCCTGTACTCTTAGCCAATTTCTTGGTGTGATGTGTAAACATAGTTCCTTCTCGTCAGATGTCCTGGCGGATCATTTGCATCGCCTACTGCAATGATAATCGGAAAGTTCACGCCAAGGAAAAGAGAACATGATCCAAGGTCAGTAACCCTTTACATTGGTTAGCTGCAGTTAACTGGCTTGTGTCCATCGAGAACACCATGCACTCAAACCCAGAAGGATAGGTGCAAATGGTGCGACCATAGTGAACAACACTAGTATCATCAGCAAATGCATTGCCAGAGACACCATATGTATAGACCCGAAGAAGTCTTGAACCATCGGCAGATCTTGCTAACCAGCACCTACCAGGATCATTCTCCTCATCGTCCTCAACAAACCCATGCGTCAGGTACAGCACATCGCATGGCAGCAGGATAAGGATAGGACCTTCAAAGGGAAAGAAAATGTAACATGGAATTAATACTAATATTGATCTGACATTATATAAGTTGATATACAGTACTACTTTCAGAAATCTTGATTATACTTAAGATTTTTGATTGCGTAAAAAAATTCCAACCTAGGGAGATGCTATGGAAATTCTAATTCTTTTCTAAATGGGGATATGCTATGGAAATTCTCCTAGAGACACGGTTTGATTAATAGGATCAAATGAAATAGGAAATAATCCTATAGGATCTTCATTGTAAAGTTCATAGGGAAAAAAGCAAGGTTGGATCCTACAAGATTTTGGTGTCTTCTATACCAAAGGAAAACCAGCAAGGATTATTTCCAGGAGGTTTAATATCTTATCTTATGTTACAATTATATAGTGTATGAATAACTTTGAATATTGACTATTGGATCAGGACTTGCGAATCCCAACATTGTCAGCCGTTGGATTTTCTTTTCCATTCTAGCATCTACTTGCAGATTCTATTGATAGTCTTTAGCACAATGATCGCTATGCACAATCCTCAAAACACACTTCTCCATTATTCTAGAATCTTCTCCTTCATTTCTCAAGACCATGTTAACAATACAAGTACTAGTAACTAATAAACGTTGACTTCTACATGATAGAAAATACAAGAACTAAATATACACCCATAATTTATAGATGTCGATCAAATTTCTATTTTTTTGAGAATTACCTAGTATTATAATTCTATATAGTTATGATATGTCATATGTCTAGTATCTGAGTATCATGTAAATACTACTAGTAGATACCATATTTTCCATGGATGTACTAGTACTAGGAGACAAGGCAATACTATCAGCAGAACTCAATCCTATGAATCAAATTACTTATATGTAAGAAAAGTTAGTAAGGATTGCATTCCTATGAAATTCCTAGGGAATTTGTACGAATCAAAGAGGCTAAAATTCCTATGAAATTCCTACTAACCAACGAAATTGTAGAAAAAATAGCTTACATTGATTGAGGAATAATATCTGAGTCTCACATAAGTACTTACTACTAGTAGATACCATATTTTCCATGGGATGTACTAGGAGACGAAGCAATACTATCAGAAAACTCAATCATATGAAACAAACTACTTATATGTCAGAAAACTTCCTAAAGATTGCATTCCTCTAAAATTCCTAAGGAATTCCTTCGAATAAAAGAAACTAAAAAATTTATGGAATTCCTACTAACCAATGAAAGTTTAGAAAAATTAGATTTCATCAATTCAGGAATAAAGCTAATAAAATACGTAGGGAGGAGAATTTACCAAGTTCTAGGGACTTCCATGCATAAACATAGTCGTTCTCGGTCATGGTGAACACACGATCGTGTTGGATAATAGCATCGCAGTATCTGAAGTAGCCCTGGAACTTGTTCACACAAACTGACCATCCATGACTATCATTCATGTTAATAATAGCAATCTTGAATTCGAAAATAGAGACTAGAGTGAAATCTTTGTATCCCCCAGCAGCTGACGAAACTTGGCAAATGACTATCTTCTACAGTTTAGTACGTCGACCTTCATTAGCATCATCCTAAACTGTAAGTGCAGAACCTTCAGTCGGTTCAAACCTCGACACTTGTAGAATAGCAATCTTGCAACGAGTGTACATGTTGACAAGGTCCCACGTGAAATCAGGCCCAACTGTGATGATCCAATCTCCATTGCCACATGCTCGCTGCTCATCAAAACCATTTGGCATCACAGCATCGGAGGAGAACATGTCCAGCGGCGTCAGATTGCATGGGATGCCCGCCACTTTAAGGCAGTCTTTGTATTCCCATGGTCTCATCATTGGGTGAGAATGAAGAACACATGGGAGGCCAAACGGATGAGAAGAAGGCGTAGTTCCGCTATCTTTTTCTAATTGAAGAATATGTTTGGAGGAACCGACGAGGCTCGCGGTGGTGGTGGTGTCGCAGTGGTTGATAAGTACTTGAAGATGGCCTTTGGTGAACACCTTCTGAAACTGCTCAGGATCTTTACAGACCTTGCTCGATCTCACCATGGAAGGAGGCTGCTGATGGTGTTTTAGGGGCTTTATTTAGGGTGAGGTGGGGTGGGGGAGGGAGGGAAGATCGTTGGCGTGAGCTGGCGCCCGAGGTGAGATGGAGAAGGCAAAGGTTGATTGTGCATACTAGTACTACTAGTAGTACTGAAGAAGGTGGGCGAGTGGGGGTGGGGTACCAATTGGGGCTAGTTCCACAAACCTCCAACAATTAGAGCCGTAGTTGCAAATATCTCCAACTGTTGAGCCCCGGGTATGTAACAAATAATGCTAATAGGGCTAATCGAAAATTTTGTGCTATGTGCAGCATTTGTACGCAAAAGTAATTGTAGTAGTTTCTTGCAACTATATTATCCTGATTATCTGGAGTTCCCTGCAATTTCGAATCCAATTTTTGGAGGTTTGTGCAATTTCCACCCTCCTCTTGTTTCGAGAAAGCTCTATGACCCCATGTTCAAACAAAAATTATGATCAAAGATAAACAAAAAAAGAAAGACCATCTCTCAGGGCTCGTTTGATTTGCAGGATTCTCAAAACATAGAAAGAGGAAACTACATGAATTTGGATCAAGTATGTGTTTGAATCATAGGGAAAGAAAATCAATTATACCATGAGGTTGGAGTGGATGGAAATTTTCCTAAAAAATAGAGGGCAAAGAAATACTTTGAAGGAATCTCAATTCCCATGGTTTTCCTATTCCTATATTTTTCCTATCATGTGTTCCAAACGGGACATAATTCCTATATATTGGAATCCTATGAATCAAAAAAACAGCGTAGGATTATTTCCTAAGGGACAAGATCCTTCACAAAACCTTTGAATTTTCTTTGAATCAATGAAGGAATAAAAAAACTTTTCCTCTCTTAGGAAAAAAAAGGAACTCCACCTCTTGGAGAAAAAAAGGAACTCCGCCTCTTAGAGAAAAAAAAGGAACTCCACCTCTTGGACAATTCATTGTGATGAGAGTAGCTACTAGAGTCTATGTATATTACTAGCTATAGGGCCCAACCGTAGCACGTTATTACTAGTACTAGTACTTATCAATCTTCACAGGTGCCTCGAATGAAAAAAAATAAAGCTCTGTAGGTAATAAATAGCCATGGCAATTTCCAAGATACACAATCCTTTGTTTGTTCATTTTGATCTGGGCGACAGCCGGAGGATAGAGGAGTACTAGCTGCTTCGTGTCTTGAGCCATTGAGCTGCAGTAGAAATTTGGATATCTAAAAACCTGAATTGTCCTGTCAAACCAATGCTCGTTGCATGCAGCTTGCCAAACAGACTTACTGCACTACTTTACTGCGCGTCCGAAAAACTATGGAGTACAAGAAGTACTAGTACAATAATGTTACACAGAGAATTCCACATTCATCTTGTAGCGCCAAAAGCAGAAGTAGTGCCAATATAACACTGTAGTAGTCATGTCCAGGTTGTATTAGAGGGAAAAAAGTACGATGAACAACAAGATCTATCTATTTTTGTACTCCTATTTGCGTATACTAGTAGTACTACATACTCAGGAACAGCACGAGTGTGTGCTCCACTAGTGCGTCTCCGCACGTAGGGTAATCCAGTACGGAGTAGATCGCTACTGCATGGTCGCGTGATTATTATGCATTGGTCCAATGCTCTAGTCCAGGGCACACGTACCATAGCAGTAAAAATTTGTGAAAAATAGATTACTCATAAATAATTACTCCCTCCATCTTAAAATACTTACTGACTTGGCTTTGTCTAGATACGCAAGTATTTCGATGCATTTTAGTACTTAGATGCTCCCTCATTTTCAAATTAGAAAGCATACTAGGTTTTGTCAAAGTCAATATTTATAAAGTTATACCAACTATATGTACATACATACTAACTTACATAATGTCAAACGCATATAATATGAAAACATGATTCATGATGATTCTGATAATATTAAGTTGATGTCGTAGATGTCCATATTATTTTCTAGATATTTAGGCAAAATTCCAGGGCAGCCTATCCTGCACGCTAGACCCACGTCGATGTGTTGTCCACACCAGCACAATTTCGACGACAATCATGGTTCAAGACTTCAATCAAGTCGAATTGACAGGTTTGGGCATAAAATTCCGTAATCACTGAGTTAGATGACTAGAATCGAAGCACCGTAATAATGGTTAGTATGTTTATCTCTGGTCCATGTCGTAGAAGTAAACAATTACATAAAAGTCGTAATAAACCCCTAAATACTCTGTAATAACATTAGCAGCAAACTTAGTTTACATCCAAAATGCATCCTTCCTAGAACCAAAAGAGAACCTACATGCGACTACTACTAGTAAACTAGACTAATAAAATAGTACTACTAGTAGTACTACATGTAGTCTACACACTTGTATTCTTGTAGACGGTTGTTGGGCCTCCAAGTGCATAGGTTTGTAGAACAGCAGCAAGTTTTCTCTTAAGCGGATCACCCAAGGTTTATCGAACTCAGGGAGGAAGTGGTCAGAGGTATCCCTCTCAAGCAATCCTTCAATCAAGATACAAGAAGTTTCTAGTGTCCCCAACACACCCAATACACTTGTCAGGTGTATAGGTGCACTAGTTCGGCAAAGAGATAGTGAAATACAAGTGGTATAGATAATTATAAGTGGTAACGGTGCCAGAAAATAGCTTGCTGGCGTGTGGTTGACGTGGGAAAAGACTAAAGGAAAACTGAAATAAAGATGGAAGCAAGCAAACATGTAACAGATCTAGTTGCAAACGGTGTCTCAATGCTTAGAAACAAGGCCTAGGGATCATACTTTCACTAGTGAACACTCTCATATAAATATCTTCTCTTTATGATACTACTCTAAACTACTCTCCGATTGGACACTCTAATCAACGGTAGGGCTATAAAAGCACACCTCAAAGTTCGCGGTCCCCATCTAGATAACCCCACACTACACCATGAGCACTAGATGGTTCAAACAAACACCACAATTTCATAAAGACATCCAACTCCAAATATAACTCATAACAAGTATTTGCAATCTCTAGCCTAAGTGCCACCATGGTGTGCACGCTGTCACTTTCACACACATGGGGAGAGCAGAGGTCTAATAAAGCACTTGAGTAGCAAGGTAGATCTACTAGATTACAAAGCTCATGATCACAATATGATTATGCATAGACAGAGAGATGAACACATAGCTACCGGTAGAACCCTTAGCCTCGAGAAAGAACTACTCCCTCCTCATCATGGGAATCAGCAACGGTGATGGAGATGGCGGTGGAGATCGATGGAAATGGCTCCAGGGGCACTTCCCCATCCCGGCAGGGAGCCGGAACAGAGACTTTCTGTCCCTCGAATCTCCCCTTCGGTGGCGGTGGCGCTGCGGAACTTTTCGTGAATTTCTGATTGACTATTTAGGGGTTTTTCCTCGGGGGAGATATATAGGCGAAAGAGGCAAGGTCGGTGGCTGGCTAGGGGGGCCACACCATGCCCTGGCGCGGCCAAGGGGGGCCGTGCCTAGGGGTGGTGTGGCCACCCCATGGCCCCTCTCCGACTCTCCTTTTGGCTCCGTGAGTCTTCCGAGAAATAATGATACATCCATTTTGCATCACTATTCTATATCATAATTCACTGTTATTCATTGATATATTTCGTATTGAGAGGTGATACTTATGTTATTTCATCGCTTTTTGCATGGTTGATGACTTTTGGAGCATGGACGTTGTAGTCGAGATTCTGATGGAAAAGGTGCTGTTTGGAGGCAAAATTTGCGAAGATCAGAAAATCCGGGAAAATATATGGAAAATCATATTTTTCCAAAAGACGAAGGAAGCCAGAAGGGGGGCTAGAGATGGGCCACAGGGGGCCCACACCACCCCCTAGCGCAGGCCACCCTAGGCCGTGCCACTATGTGGTGTGGCCGCCCTGGTCAACCCCTGGCACTCCCCTCTGGCGTAAATTATCCTCCCGAAACCCTAAGACTCAGGGAGACCACATAAAGATTCCGCCGCCTCTTCGGGGCGGAAAACACTAAGAGAGAAAGATCTCTCCGGTAGACAGATTTCTACCGAGGGAATTCCTTCCCGGAGAGGGGAGATCGTCACCATCAACACCACAATCAAGCTGGACTTCATCGGGATCATCATCATCACCACCACCATCATCACCATCAGCAGCCTCATCACCATCTCCATATTGCTGTAACAATTGGGTTGAATCTTGCATAGTTCATAGGGAAAACTTTCCCGGTGTTGATTACTCTTTGTAGTTGATGCTATTGAGTGAACCATTGAATTATTGTTTATGTTCAGATTGTTATACATCATTATTCCATCTCTGATCATGATCCATATGATGTCTTGTGAGTAGTTCATTTTGTTCTTGAGGACATGGGAGAAGTCATGTTGTTAGTAGTGGAGTTGTGTTGAGAAAGATTCAATAGTTTGATATTTAAGTTGTGGTGTACTTCTTCTAGTGGTGTCATGTGAACGTCGACTACAAGACACTTCACCTATATGGGCCTAGGGGAATGCATTGTGTATTTGGCTACTAATCGTAGGGGTTGTCAGAGTGACAGAAACCTGAACCCCCGTTAGGAATCCATTGCACAAGGGACGTAAGGGTCTTAGAGTTTAAGGTTGTGGTTAGGTTTCTACCTTAATTACTTTCTTGTACTTATGGATGTTTGCAAGGGGTATAATCACAAGTATGTATTAGTCCTAGGAAGGTCGGTACATTAGCACAGGTTCACCCACCCAACACTTAGCAAACTAAAGAAGATTCATCAACTATATGAAGCAAAATCACTTGATAGTCTTCCCATGTGTCTCGAGAACGTTTGGTCATCTTAAGTAATACAACCGGCTTGTCCTTTACTGCATAAAGTATTGGGCCACTTTCTGCATTTATTCCTATTCTCTTTTATTTACTCGTACTTTGTTTACTTGCTTTATCAAAAAACCCTAAAAATCCGTTTGCTAAGTATTTGCAGAGAATTCCTAATCCATACCACTAGCCAGCACCTTCTGCTCCTCATTGGGTTCGACACTCTTACTTATCGAAAATACTACGATACACCCCCTATACATGTGGGTCATCAAGACTATTTTATGGCACCGTTGCCGCGGAGTGAAGCGCTATTAGAGAGTGGAACTGGTAAAGGAAACTTCTACTATGAGTATTGTTTACTTCTGTTAGTTGCTTTATTTTCGTTATGGATAATCCGCTGAGTTTCTTATTTGGTAATGCTACTACCACTGCTAATGTAGTACATGAACCACCACCTACTGAGAATGATGCTTTTAAAATACCTACAAGAATTATTGATTGTGTTATGGATAACTACTATGTTGGGGATGGAACTGTCCATCCCTGTGATCATTTACTCTTTATACACGAATTATGCGGGTTGTTCAAGTGTGCAGGTATTACTACAGATCAAGTTAAGAAGAAGTTATTCTCATTATCACTGAAAGGAAGAGTTGAGGAATGGTATAAGCTGTTGAAGAATGGTCAAGCTCTAGAATGGGAGGAAATAATGCCTCTCTTTTATTCAAAGTTTTATCCTCCTAGTGAGATTCATAAAGATCGGAATCAAATATACAACTTTTGGCCTCTTGATGGAGAGAGTACAGCTCAAGCTTGGGGGAGATTAAAGTTACTAATGCTGAAATGTCCCATTCATGAGCTCCCCAACAATATTATTATCAATAAATTTTATGCATGGCTCCCTCTACATGATAAGGATTTATTGGATGCTTCTTGTGCTGGATCATTCACTCGCATGGAAGAAGAAGCTAAATGGGATCTTTTGGACCGTATTCAAGACAATGCTGAAGCATGGGAGAATGACAAAGGTAGAAAGTCAGGTATAAATTATGATTATGAACGCATTAAATCTTTTATGGGAACTAATGACTTTCAAAATATTAAAAATGCTTATGGCCTAGACTCTCAAGTTATTGCTTCTTATTTTAATGCTTTTGCTTCTTATATTTAAGTGCCTAAAAAGAAGTGGAATAAGTATCATGAACCTTATTAATATGTTGTTAAGAGTGTTCCTGCAAGAAATACTGAAGTTTATACTGCTAATCATGCTTTACCCAAACCTTACATTGAGAAATTGCCTTTCCCAGTTAAGATAAAGGAACATTCTATGATAGCTAGTATGGTTAATGAAAGTACGAAGGATGCTGTTGAACCTGATAAACAAATGGATGATGAACCTATAATAGAAAATGTGAAAGACTTTGTTACTAAATATGAAGAAGAGGGACACACTATCCTTTGTAAGGATTTGTCTAATATTATTTCACAAAGTAGTGTTATGAGAGCTAGTATCCCTGTGTTTTCTGTTAGAATAAGTGATCATTGTTACGATGGTCCTTGTGATAGTTATATTGTTAAGTTTATGCATGATACTGAAAGTTACTATGAGAGAGGGAAAAGTGTTCTGATGTATCTCAATAATATCAAGTTTCCTCGTTTTATGTTGAAAGTTTTTATGTTGCACTTCTTTTGCCTTCTTATGCAAGTAGCCTCTGGTTTCAGCAACCAGTTTGTTTTTCAAAATTCCCCTGCATAGGAAGTGGGTTAGACTTAAATGTGTGTATTTTTGCTTCTTAATGCTCTCTTTCACTTCAATTCATATTCCTGAGTGAGCATCATCAAAATTATCTTGCCCATCTTAATGGCTATAAAGAAAGAGCTTTTTGGGAGACAACCCAATTTTTTTTGCTTTCAGTTTGTTTGTGTTTCTTTGAGTCTTGGAAGTTGTTAGTTTGGTAATAACCTCTCCTTATCCTTTTGTTTGGTTTTTGTGTCAAGATCAATCTCTAATGAGAGAGAAGTAATATTTGGGGAAGTTGCTGTCCCGTGACAGATTTTTGTGCTTCACCATAAAAATCCGTGAGAGATCTCTGTATGTCGGTTTGAGCTGTAATTTTTTGTGCTTCTGCCCCAGGTTGTTATTTAACTTTCGTTAGTTTTTCCCTTTTTGATTTGAGCAACAGAAGATTTTCTAAAAAAAGATCTTTGCCTGCTGGTCTGTTTTGACAGATTTTGCCACTCTTGCATTTGCTTCTTTATTCGTTTTCCTTTTTGAATTCTTTTTGGGTTTTCGGAAGGAGTTGCTACAGTAGCTTATGCTTTGATGGTTTTGGATTGAAGTTGGACTCAAAAGGTTTTATCACTTCACTTATACTAATGTTGCTAATGAGAACTGTGTGATGTTTTGTGTGAAAGAAATTTCCAGGTAGTGGAGAAGATTGTGTAATGAGGGAGAGAAAGGTTTTCACGACTCAAGAGGTAAGTGTATGAAGATGAAGATATTGATGTTATTCAAGTGGTGACTCCGGAAGAATATACTACCAAATTCAGATACCTGTAGAGTCCGTTTTCAAATAAGTAACAGTTCTGGTAAGAAAAGTTCTGTGAAAAGACTATCCAACTATATTTTTGCAGTTTTTAGACAATAAGGAAAGCTACGAAGCGAAAGAGGGACGGAAACGGAGCCAGGGTGGCTCACACCACCTGGTGGCGTGGTCCCACCCCTGGCCGCGCCACCAGGTGGTGTGGCCACTCCGGACTCTATCTCCGACCTGCTTTCTCCCAGTACCTTCCTTTTGTTGTGAAACTTCATAATATATAACCCCTCGGATCCACCGAGGTTCGTATATCATGTTTTCGTCGTGTTTTCCTTTCGATCTGTTTCTGCCAGGAACTATTCTTGAAAGCTCAGAAGCACAATGGTGTCCGCCAAGGATAAAGGGAATGAGCCTATGGAGGAAGACCTCCAAGACCCCGGGCAGGAGAAGGAGATCAAGAGTGAAGGTAAAGAGGAGGCAAAGCACACCGGCACTACCGTTGCAAGCATTGGAGTGGTGGAAAACCCAGCCATTGGAGGGAAGCCTCCTCATCACCGTTCAGATCCCTGGTCACTTCCTCCACGCACCAAGAATCCTTTCCATACTCTTATCCATGAGCATCAATACCAGAATATGCCCAAGGGGAAATTACCCTCCAATTGGGATTTGCCTCGTTCTAGCTATGCAGGGATGAAGACTTCAAGGAGGTAGAGTGGGGGGAAATCTCAAGAGCTGGGATTCTCAACCCGACATGATCATGAGCCGCATTGAGCAAAACTCACAGCTTATTCGAAATCTCACCTTCGAGATTGAGGACTTGGGGAAATTGATCAAAGACCTCATCAAGAGGATACCACCACCACCAAAGGAGTAATTCGTCATCAGGTTTGGCATCCCCTTGGCTTGTTCCAAGCTTGGGGGAGTGCCACGGTATCACATCACTATCTTCTATCTTTTTACCTTATTAGTAGAGTCATATCATGAATAGAGAAGTTATTATGTAGGATGGTTTGCATTATGGAAGTGTCCCCTCTCTCGTTAGATATGTATCCCTTGGTGTGAGTTGCCGTTATGGAATATTAATGAGAAGTTCTATCATCTACTCTTTTGCATAACTTATATTAGTTTTCAATTCGAGGTTATATGATTGATCTTGTTGTTAGTATTGGTATCACTTTGGGATCATTGAGTTAATTTAGTTTGTTTTGGCAAACCTGGCTCGGTCAGTAGCAACACTATTTTTGAGAGTTGATTGAAAAAGAAAAAAGTACTCAAAAGAAAAATAATTTCATCGTCTTTCTTTCTTGATTTGCTCATAAGTTTAGTATTCTCTAGTTAAGATATTTTTTGCTTCCAAGGAAGATTGCATGTTTGTCTTTATCACTTGTATGTTTGTTTGTTTCCTTCAACTCTTATACTTGCTACCCAGCCTTGCTAGCCAAAAACCTGTACGGAGAGGGAATTCTTCCCGTGCATCCACTTCCTTAAACCAAAACCTATGCCATTTCTGTCCACCATACCTACCTATTAGCATTATTGCTATTCCAAGTAAATTCTTGTTTTATCTACCTCCCAAAATTAAACTTGTTATGTGAAAAGTAGTGATTAAAGCTCTCACGAACTTGATGGCACACTTTACTTTCTTGCACTTAATAAACTTGAACCATTGTGCTCACCTATGTTGCGTATATGCTTGCGCTTTGTAAGTTGGGAGTTAGCAGAACCATGCTATCATGGGGAACGCTTTCAACATTGCACTGGTACTTTGTACCTAGTTGATATCATGTTCTTTTGTCTATGGATGTCGTCGGTGTGAAATGAAAGGGGAGCTTCTAAGTCCATGGAGTTATGCATGTGTGTTAGAGAAACGCCTGGGCCGCTGATCTAATCCATGCTGACATGGTGGAAACCTGCAGCGTAACCATAACGAGTATCTATGAAGCATTCTTCTTATAAAAAAAGAGTCCGATATTGAGAAAAAGAAAAAAAAAGATATTATGAAAAGAGGAAAGAGAGAAAAAAGCACCATATTCCCGTGGTAAATAAGAAGATTGATGAGATGCTTGTTGTCTGCTTGCCTTGTCATTTTTATATGGAGATTCTTCCGTATTATCAGGCAAGGGGTACCCCATTGGCGGTTCTCTATGATACACATATGCTTACGATGACAAGAACTTACCGGTGACTAAACTTGAGTAGCATGAGGAGCGGCCCTCGTATTCAAGGGACATCAGATTCTCAATTTACAACTTGTTAATGCATATCCTCATATTTGATCACTTTAACCTTAATCACCTAAAGATGCCTATGATAGGGGCAATGAGAGCTGAAAGCTAGTAAGTATCATAATTTTTGGGAGCTCTTTATGAGACTTGCAATCCCTGCTTCCCTCTTTGAAGGGCCTTTCTTTTACTTTTTAGTAGAGTCAGTAAACCTACTCCCTTCTATCTCAGCAAGTATTTTGAGTTGTTGTGTTTCGTTCATTCATATGATGATTTATTCAATCATGCTTTATGTTCCTTGCTTTGCACTTTGCTCTTATCCTGATGTTTACTACTTTGAAAGCTATCATTGAAAAACCAGTTATTTGTGAGCTCCAGCAAATTATCAACTATTCTTTGACCAAGAGCTAAGTTTGCCATTACCAATTATGATTTACTTTATGTATCTTTATTGTGTTTCCTTTACTTATTACAAGTTGAGTTATATAATAGTGAGTTGTCTTCTATTATGATCTATGTATTTGATGAATGTGATGCTTCTTGTCCGCATTCTTTTATCGACTCTTCACTCCATAAACTGAGGCCATGTTTATTGAGCTCAGTTTCGCTTGGGGACAAGCGAAGTCTAAGCTTGGGGGAGTTGATACGTCCATTTTGCATCACTATTCTATATCATAATTCACTGTTATTCATTGATATATTTCGTATTGAGAGGTGATACTTATGTTATTTCATCTGTTTTTGCATGGTTGATGACTTTTGGAGCATGGACCGCTGGTGCTGTTTGGAGGCAAAATTCGCGAAGATCAGAAAATCCGGGAAAATATACGGAAAATCCTATTTTTCCAAAAGAAGAAGGAAGCCAGAAGGGAGGCTGGAGATGGGCCACAGGGGGCCCACACCACCCCCTGGCGCGGGCCACCATAGGCCGCGCCACCAGGTGGTGTGGCCGCCCTGGTCCACTCCTGGCACCCCCCTCTGGCGTATATTATCCTCCTGAAATCCTAAGACTTGGGGAGTAACCACAGAAAGATTCCGCCGCCTCTGCGGGGCAGAAAACACCGAGAGAGAAAGATCTCTCTGGCAGACAGATTTCTGCCGGGGGAATTCCTTCCCGGAGAGGGGACATCGTCGCCATCAACACCACCATGAAGCTGGACTTCATCGGGATCATCATCATCACCACCACCATCATCACCATCAGCACCCTCATCACCATCTCCATATTGCTGTAACAATTGGGTGGAATCTTGCATAGTTCATAGGGGAAACTTTCCCGGTGTTGATTACTCTTTGTAGTTGATGCTATTGAGTGAACCATTGAATTATTGTTTATGTTCAGATTGTTATACATCATTATTCCATCTCTGATCATGATCCATATGATGTCTTGTAAGTAGTTCGTTTTGTTCTTGAGGACATGGGAGAAGTCATGTTGTTAGTAGTGGAGTTGTGTTGAGAAAGATTCAATAGTTTGATATTTAAGTTGTGGTGTACTTCTTATAGTGGTGTCATGTGAACGTTGACTACATGACACTTCACCTATATGGGCCTAGGGGAATGCATTTTGTATTTGGCTACTAATCGTAGGGGTTGCCATAGTGACAGAAACTTGAACCCCCGTTATGAAACCATGGCACAAGGGACGTAAGGGTCTTAGAGTTTAAAGTTGTGGTTAGGTTTCTACCTTAATTACTTTCTTGTACTTACGGATGTTTGCAAGGGGTATAATCACAAGTATGTATTAGTCCTAGGAAGGTCGGTACATTAGCACCGGTTCACCCACACAACACTTAGCAAGCTAAAGAAGATTTATCAACTATATGAAGAGAAAGCACTTGACAGTCTTCCCATGTGTCCTCGAGAACGTTTGGTCATATGTCCTTTGCTGCATAAAGGATTGGGCCACTTGCTACATTTATTCCTACTGTCTTTTATTTACTCGTACTTTGTTTACTTGCTTTATCAAAAACCCCTAAAAATCCGTTTGCGAAGTATTTGCAGAGCATTCCGGATCCATACCACTAGCCAGCACCTTCTCCTCCTCGTTGGGTTCGACACTCTTACTTATCGAAAATACTGCGATACACCGCCTATACTTGTGGGTCATCAAATGACAACTTTAGCTTTTGTCCGGTCAAATTCTAAGAATATTCATTTTCTGACTTTCCTAGAACCAAAAACAGTAGAAAATAGGCAACTGGCACTGTGGCATCTTGTTAATAGGTTAGTCCAAGCAATCATATGAAAAGTACTCCAAAGTTGGAACAAAACATAAGAAAGTAGATGAAACCAAGCATGGAACATCAAAAATTATAGATACATTTGCAATGTATCAACATCCCCAAGCTTAACTCCTACTCGTCCTCGAGTAGGTGAGTGATAAAAAAGAAAGAATAATTTTTGAGGTGACATGCAACATCATAAACTTGATCAAAGTATTTGTAAAACATGAAAAGCTGGGATCATAGTACTTCAATCATAACACGAAAGACAAAGTTATAGCAATAAGACAAAGAAACTATGTTGCAACATGAAAAGGCACAAACAAAAGATTCATGAATAACAATGCTTTGCAAGACGTTTGTTTGTTTCACATCAAGAAAACATAGCATGGTAGCATTCAGCTTGTCCTTCATAGAGTAGCAAATATAAATGCATAGGACACCTTCAAAGTTCATAAGAGTGACTAGATACAAATAGTTTAAAACAAGCAATATCAAGTTATGCATCAATCAACAAGTCTTGGGACAATGCACATAGAACTAAGAATGGCCACTATGCTCTCAAAGTAGGTGCATAAAGATAGAAGGTGGAGACTCAACATAAAAGTAAAAGAAAGGCCTTCATAGAAGGAAGCAGGGATTCAAGTCTCATAAAGAGCTTCCAAAAATTATGGTACTTATTAGCTTTCAGCTCTCATTGCCCCTATCATAAGCATCTTGAGGTGATTAAGGTTAAAGTGACACAACTAAGAGGATATGCTTGACAAGTTATAAGCTGAAATCTCATGCCCCTTACTTACGAAGACCGAACCTCATGCTACTCAACTTTAGTCACAAGTAAGCTCTTGTCATTGTAAGTACATATGTATCATAGAGAACCACCAATGGGGTACCCCTTGCCCGACGATACGGAAGAATCCTAATACATTGCAAATGTATCTATAATTTTTAATGTCCCATGCTTGGTTTTATCCACTTTCTTGTGTTTTGTTCCAACTTTGGAGTACTTTTCATATGATTTCTTGGACAAACCTATTAACAAGAGCCACAGTGCCAGCTGCCTATTTTCTGCTATTTTTGGTTCCAGGAAAGTCAGAAAATGAATATTCTCGGAATTGGACAGGACAAAAGCCAAAGTGCCTATTTTTCCGGATGTCATCAAGTGCCAGAATACGAGACAGAGAGGGGCCAGAGGGCAGCCACACCACCTGGCCACGCGGCCAGGCCTGGCCCGTGCCAGGGGGTGGTGTGGCCAGCGCAGGCACCTCCTCGACCTCCCCTTCCGACTATAAGATGCCCTCGGGACGTAAACCCTAAGTGCCCGATCAAAAATCCACGAAAGAGTCTATAGCCGCCGGCATCTCCATACCTAGATCAGGAGGGATCTGAAGCTCTTCCAGGCACCCTGCCGGAGAGGGGAATTCACCCTGGAGGCCTTCTTCATCACCATGCAAGCCTCCGGTGTGATGCGTGAGTAGTTCATCCTTGGACTACGGATCCATGTAGTAGCTAGATGGATGGTTCTCCTCCTTTGTGCTTTCATGTCTAGATCTTGTGAGCTCCGTTCATGATCAAGATCATCTATTTGTAATTGTGCATGTTGTGTTTGCGGGGATCCGATGGATATTGAGATGCTATTTCAGATTGATTATTGATTCTATCATGTCTTTGTTATTTGTGATCTTGCATGCTTTCCGTTGTTATTAGCTATCTTGGCCAAGTAGATTCTAGCAACTCCAAGAGTTAGTATTTATGCTCGATAGTGGGTTCATGCCTCTGGTAATCTGGGGAAGTGACAGAAATCTCTAAGGTACTAGATGTGTTGTTGCTACTAGGGAGAAAACAACAATCCTTTGTTCATAGAACAATCGTATTGTTTACTTTACACGCAGTTCGTAAAGCAATAATCTGTTGCTTGCAACTTAATACTGGAGGGGGTTCGGATGATAACTTGAAGGTGGATTATTAGTCATAGATGCAGTTGGATGGCGGTCTATGTATAATGTTGTAATGCCCAATCAAGTCTCAAAGGAGTCAAGATGATTAGTATATGCATGTATTGCTTTCTTGATGTTTGTCAATTTCCCCACTGTAATTTGTTCACCCAGCATGTTATATATCTAAGGATAGCCACCTCTAGTGAACTATGGATCCCGGTCCTTGTCTTTTACATTCATTTACAATCTTTACTACTTTGTGTTTACTTTCTGCAAACTTTTACTTCTTTCCATTCGATACGTTTAATCCTTTGTTTTCCGCAAAACACGGTGAGATTGACAACCTCATCGCAAGTTGGGGACAAAGTTCTGTGGTTGTGTTGTGCAGGTCTCCACGTGGCTACTAGCACCGGTAGTGCGCCCTGCCAAAGCTCAGCTAGTAACACCTTTGGGGTGTTTCCTTGCTCCTACTAGTTTGATTAAACCTTGATTTCATAATTGAGGGAAACTTTTTGCTGTGCTCATCATACCTTCCTCTTGGGGTTCCCAACGACCTCTACATCAATACCGCCATCAAGCATTTTTCTGGGTGTCGTGCATTGAGCCATCAAATCCCCATATCAAAATGACAACGCAAGCAGACAACGAGCATCTCAGCAATCTTCTTATTTACCATGGGAAAATGGTGCTTTTTTCTCTCTTTCCTCTTTTCTCATCTTTTTTTTCCTTTTCACTTTTTTCTCAATCTCTGACTTTCTTTTTTATAACAAGAATGCTTCATAGACAACTCATTATGGTACGCTGCAGGTTTCCATCATGTCAGCATGGATTAGACCAGCGGCCCAGGCGTTTCTCTAACACACATACAAACTCCATGATCTTACAAGTTCCACTTTTATTTCACACCGCCGGGATCCATAAGCAAAAGGACATGATATCAACGGGGTACAATGTACAAGTGCAATGTTGAAAGCGTTCCCCATGATACATGGTTCTACTAACTTCAACTTATAAAGCGCAAGCATATACGCAACAAAGATGGACACAATGGTTCAAGTTTATTAAATGCTAGAAAGTAAAGTTTGCCATCAAGTTCGTGAGAGGTTTAATCACTAATTTTCACATAACAAGTTTAATTTGGAAGGTAGATAAAAACATGAATATACTTGGAATAGCAATTTCTAATAGGTAGGTATGGTGGACTCTTTGGAATAACTTGGTTTAAGGAGTTGGATGCATGAGTGGAACTCATACTTGGTTACGGAGGCTAGCAAAAGACTGGGAGCGATAAACTAAGAGAGCAATAATGGCCATAATCATGCAGAGCGACAAAACATAATTAATCAAAGCATAAAGTGAATCACAAATTATAGATACATTTGTAATGTATCAGAATCCATGCAGGAGCACGGGCCGTGCGAGCATGTGATCTTGTGCTCATCGAGCTTGTCGAAGGCGACCAAGCTAAAGCAGCCGTCGTAGGGGCACTCAATCATCGCCTGAGACTGGATGGCGTCCATAGAAGCCGGCTCATGGTCGAATCCGCCGATGTGGTACACGAACTTGTGGGAGTGGTTACAGAGGGAAGATCGGTTCGCCGACGTAGTGCCGGCAGGCCAAAAACCCGGGTTGGGTGGGTATACTGAAGAGTATACTGATTGAGTTTTGTACTGTACTAGTACGATTGTACAGGAATACGATAGGCATCAGCGCACCGGCGGCAGCTGCACTTGGCCACTTTTTTCTTAGATAGTGTCCACATGTTGTCCATGCTTCATCAAAACAAAAAGGCTGTAGAAAGTTGACAAGTGAGTAAAGCAGGTGTCACGCTATACTATACCAGAAAGTACAGTACAGACGGAGGGAGTGACCAAGGCAAGAAGATCTTGCTGAGTGAGAGGCAAGAAGATCTACTCCTAGAGAGAGATGATAAGTCTGCGGCCTGGTGCAGGGTGTACAGTGCTGCAGGGAAGAGACCGAGGATTGTATGCATGTCTTTGACACCAATCTGTAATTAACTTTTTTGGTCTTATAAAATTTAAATGGCCTTAATAATCCCAGACACAGGGAGTACTAGTACTAGTAGTAGTACATCTTAGAACAAATCAGACAAACTAGTACTGCATTTATTAGTGGTACTTTTCGTTGAGAAATTGTAATTAGTAGTAGTACTTAGATGTGAAAAACGAATCCAAGTTACTACTCCAATAGAGAGTACAATCACTTTGTTTTATGGATTCTTGTTTACTATACGTACTAGTAGTAAAAGCTAGAATGTAGATTATTTTAGAACAAATTTTGGCTCTACAATATTTAGAATACACGCAAAACTCAAAAGACACTTCATTGCTTAGTTTTAAGGATCTTGTGCTAAATGCATGGACTTGGATATAATTTTCATTTTTATGAGGTCCTTGATGTAACTTGTACTTCTACCGACCACGTGTTAACTAAAGCACCTAGCTCCTACAGGACCTACCACAATAAAAAAATACACTGCTCCAATTCTCGGACAAAGTGGAACATGGTTTCTTATAATTCCAAAGTTTTTAGAAATAGGATGTTTCAAGCTTCCAGCTAACTTCGCACACTTTAGTGACTTTTTATCGATTTAACGAAATCAGGTCAAACATTTGCTACACAAGTACGGGTAATTGATTGCTGTTGAATTAAATGTATTTTCAGATGTAGATGGGTGCATCTTCATGTATTAAACAATGTTGTCGGTGTTAGTTTCCAACTATCACGGAAGAACATTTAATCCTCGATTTTTTGAGTGATGACCAGATTGTTCTTTTATGTAAAGAAACTCCGAAGAATATGGATCTGAATACCACAAGACAAGTTTTCAGACATAAAGAGTGGACCAACATGTTGTACTAACGACACACATGTTTTATGAGCTTTCAAACTTCCAAGCTAACTCTGCCAACTTGAATGACTTTATGACAATTATTTCTCGAATTTAGGTCAAATTTGAACTACAAGTAAATTGTAGGTTGTTTTGAAAGTTTTATGAAAAATCTTCTAGAGGTACCTATTCAGGGGTCAATTAATATATCATAAACAACCGAGAGATTTGACGACACATTCAACTTCTTGCTAAGATTTTGCATCTTGACAGTTTAATAAAATTAGGTCAAACTTGAGCTACAAGTAAGCACGAAAGATCGCTCTTGAATTAAATGTCTATCGATATTTGAATGACTTCCTAGCTAACTCTACCCATTTGACCGAATGAGTTTATGTCAATTTATCAAAATTAGGTCAAATTTGAAACTACAAGTAAATTGTAGGTTGCTTTGAAAGTTCTACAAAAAAGCTTTTGGGGGTACCCATCGAGGGGTCACAATCAATATGTCAGAAACCACCGAGAGTTTTGACGATAGTTTCAACTTCTTGCTAAGATTTTGCATCCTAACAATTTAACGAAATTAGGTCAAACTTGAGCTACAAGTAAATAAGTGTGATAGATTTCTCTTAAATTAAATGTCTTTTCAATGGTAGATGGGTGTATATTCTTGTAGTAAACAATGCAGTCAGTGTGAGTTTCCAACTATCGAGAAAAAACATTCTCAATTTTTTGAGTGATGTCGAGATTATTCTCTCCTATAAAGGAAGAAGTCCGAAGAATATGGATCTGAATGCCACAAGCCAAGTTTTCACACATATATAGTGGACCAACATAGTGTACTTACGATTTCCCGTGTTTTATGACTTCTCAAACTTCCTATAGCTTATCGATTTTCCCACTTGAATGACTTGATGTCGATTAATCAAAATTAGGTCAAATTTGAACTATATACTACAAGTAAATTGTAGGTTGCTCTGAAAGTCTGAGGAAAAGGCTTTTGGAGGTACCCATCGCGGGGTCACAATCAATATATGAGAAATAACCAAGAGTTTTGACAACAGGTTTACTTTATGCTAAGATTTTGCATCATGACACTATTTAACGAAATTGGGTCAAACTTGAGCTACAAGTAAGCATGATATATTGTTGATGAAATATATGACTTTTCAGAGAGCTAGATGGGTGCATTTTCTTGTAGTAAACAGTGTCATCAGTGTGATTTTCCAACTATATCAGGAAAGAACATTCAATTATTCTCAATTTTCCGAGTGATGATGAGCGAGGTTGTTCTTTTCTGTAAAAAATATCCGAAGATTATTGGATCTGAATGCCAGAAGCCAAGTTTACTGACATATATAGTGGACCAACATGTTGTACCAATGATTCCCATGCTTTATTTATGATTTTTCAAACTTCCTAGCTAACTCTGCCCATTTGACCGAATGACTTTATGTCGATTTATCTAAATTAGGTCAAATTTGAAACTACAAGTAAATTGTAGGTTGCTTTGAAAGTTTTACAAAAAATATTTTGGAGGTACCCATCGATGGGCCACAATTAATATATCATAAAACACCTAGAGTTTTGACGATACGTTCAACTTCTTGCTAAGATTTTGCATCTTGACAATTTAATAAAATTAGGTCAAACCTAAGCTACAAGTAATTAAGCATGATAGATTGCTCTTGAACTAAATGTATTTTCATAGGTAGATCGGTGCATCTAGTTGTAGTAAACAATGCCGTCTGTGTGAGTTAAGAACATTCAATTCTACATTTTCCGAGTGAAGACGAGTGAGGTTGTTCTTTTTCGTAAGAAGTCCCGAGAATATTGGATGGGAATGCCACGTGAAGTTTACAGACATATATATATAGTCGACCAACATGTTGTACCAATGATTCCCATATTTTATTTATGAGTTTTCAAACTTATTAGTTAACTCTACCCATTTGACCAAATGACTTTATGTCGATTTATCGAAATTAGGTCAAATTTGAAACTACAAGTAAATTGTAGGTTGCTTTGAAAGTTTTATGAGTTAGGTGTGAGTGTCCAACTATCAAGAAAGAACATTTAATTCTACATTTTCCGAGTGAAGAATACGTTTGAGGTTGTTCTTTTTCCAAAAGAAAAGTCCAAAGAATATTGGATCTGAATGCCACAAGCCAAGTTTACATACATATATATTGTACCAACATGTTGTACCAACGATTCCCATGTTTTATGAGTTTTCAAACTTCCCAGCTAACTCTGCCTATTAGAATGACTTTATGTTGATTTATCGAAATTAGGTCAAATTTGAAACTACATGTACTAGTAAATTGCACGTGCCCTGCACGTGAGACTCGGATAATAGACATATTGCATATCATCACTATATAAAATTATAATAGGTAAAGCAGAAAAAATATAATAGGTAAAATTTGAACTACCACAAGTAAATTGTGTAGGTTGATCTGAAAGTTTTACGGAAAAGCTCTTAGAGGTACCCAACGGAGGGGGCAAGGGGGGTCAATTAATATACTATCAGAAACTACAGAGGGTTCTGACGATAGGTTCATCTTCTTGCTAAGATTTTGCATCTTGACAGTTTAATGAAATTAGGTCAAACTTGAGCTACAACTAAGTGTGATAGATTGCTCTAGAATTTAATGAAATTAGGTCAAACTTGAACTACAAGTAATAAATTGTAGGTTGCTTTGAAATTTTGATAAAAAAGCTTTTGGAGGTACCCATCGAGCGGTTAATTAATATATCAAAAACCACAGAGAGTTTTGATGAGTGGTTCGACTTCTAGCTAAGATTTTGCATCATGAAAATTTTGAACATCTTTTGAAAATGATCACATGAAATAGGGAGAGAGGGGAAATGATTTTTATATTCTCTATGGGCAACCCACAAGCTTGAGGCCCACCTTAGGCTTAAAGATACAAACTTTATTTTCTACACAATGTATATGGTGAACCTTAGTAGATGCCATATACTAGGCCTTAAGGTGTGCTTTGTACACATTATTAATGCCCTTATTAGCAACTAGTAAGTTGCACGTGCCTTGCACGTGAGACTCAGATACTAGACGTATGACATATCATCATTATATAAAATTATAATTGGTAAGCACAATAAATTACAAATTTGATCAACATCTATAAAGTATGGGTGTATATTTGGTCCTTGTACTTTATATGTCATGTAGAAGTTAAAGATTATTAGCTACCTAACACATGAAATTTTTGATAACATGGTCTAGAGAAAAAAGGGAGAAGGTTCTATTATGATGGAGAAGTGTGTTTTGAGATTTGTGCATAGCATTCATTATGTCGAAGACTATCAATAGAATCTTCTAGATGCTAGAATGGAAAAGAAGATCCAACGGCTAGAAATGCTGGGATTCGCGAATCTTGATCCAACGGTCAACATTCAAAGTTATTCGTACACTATATAGTGGTAAGATAAGATAAGATAAGATAAGATCATGCAGAAGTCAATGATTATTAGCTACGAGGGAGAAGATTCTAGTATGATGGAGAAGTGTGGTTTGAGGTTTGTGCATATCATTCATTATGTTGAAGACTATCAATAGAATCTTCTAGATGTTAGAATGGAAAAGAAGATCCAATGGCTGGAAATGTTGGGATTCGCGAGTCTTGACCCAGCGGTCAATATTCAAAGTTATTCATACACTATATAGTGGTAAGATATCTCTATCTCTACTACTATAATAGAGTAGTTTTGAATTGGATCCATAGCACCAATCCTAACTGTTGGGCTGTTAGATCCAATGGTTCAGAGAAGCTGGATTCGTGTTGAATAGTACCTAGAGCAAACTCCATCATGCATGTTCTAGAACCATCATGCCACCACCCCCAAAATTTCATAGCACAGTAGGTTGTATTCTCTCTACTAGTATAGTGGAGCAATTTTGAATTGGATCCATAGCACCAATCCTGACCGTTGGGCTATTAGATCCAATGATTTATAGCAACTGGATTCGTGTTGAATAGTATAGACCTAGAGCAAACTCCACCATGTTCTAGAACCATCATGTCACCACACCCAAAATGCATAAATTAAGTCTATTAATAATAACTATCTACACATATTGAGAATACAACCTATTGTGCTATGAAATTTTAGGGTGGTGACATGATGGTTCTAGAACATGGTGGAGTTTGCTCTAGGTACTATTCAACAAGATTCCAGCTGCTCTGAACCATTGGATCTAACAGCCAACGGTCAGGATTGGTGCTATGGATCCAATTCAAAATTGCTCAATTATAGTAGTAGAGAAAAAGCAAAAAGTATATTAGTAGTACACTAGTACTAGTACTCATTTCTTTGCTTATACATATGCTCACCTCTATCCACGCGTTGTACATGCTGAGAGAATAAAATGTAGGCAGGGTAAGAGGACAGCAGTGAAGAGGAGTTGAAGGCGGTTCGATATCAAAGGAAAGTTATGATGGGTTCCTGACACGAGATACTCCTGCGGCCACTCTACTAGTAGTAAATTTTAGGACCTATGCACACAAAACAAATTGTGTGTTTTCTCTCTCCTTCGCTGCCTCGCACCATCCATCATTCCTCTCTCCTCCCCTTTCCCATCGTGCATCGGCCCGGATGATCTCTCCTTGGTCCACAGCTTGGTGATGCGCATGTGTGCCTTGGTACGGTGGATATGTGTCTCTGGCGTGTTCGGCAGCCGTGTTGGTGTGGAGTAGGGACGAGGAGTACATAGGAAGGGAACCACATTGGTCCTTGGCGGCAAAAAAATTCAAACTTTTCCGGTTTTCAAAATTTTCACTTGCTTCCCAAACATTAGGAGGGAAGGTTATTCAAAAGATCGGCCATTCGTAGTACTTCTTATGTTATTTTTATCTTGTCTTATCTGTTACAATACCATACCATACCAACTATATCAGGAAATAACATTCAGTTATTCTCAATTTTCCGAGTGATGATGAGCGAGGTTGTTCTTTTCCGTAAAGAAATGTCCGAAGAATATTGGATCTGAATGCCAGAAGCCAAGTTTACCGACATATATAGTGGACCAACATGTTGTACCAACGATTCCCATGTTTTATTTATGAGTTTCAAACTTCCTAGCTAACTCTGCCCATTTGACTAAATGACTTCATGTCGATTTATCGAAATTAGGTCAAATTTGAAACTACAAGTAAATTGTAGGTTGCTTTGAAAGTTTTACAAAAAATCTTTTGGAGGTACCCATCGAGGGGTCACAATTAATATACACCCTCCGTCCAGAAATAACTGGCATGGGTTTGTCTAGATTCGAATGTATCTATACACTAAATTGTGTCTAGATACATTCGAATCTAGACAAAACCAAGTCAGTTATTTCTAGACGGAGGGAGTATCATAAAACACCGAGAGTTTTGACGATAGGTTCAACTTCTTGCTAAGATTTTGCATCTTGACAATTTAACGAAATTAGGTCAAACTTGAGCTACAAGTAAGCGTGATAGATTGCTCTTGAATTCAATGTATTCTTAGAGGTAGATTGGTGCATCTTGTTGTAGTAAACAATGTCGTCAGTGTGAGTTTCCAACTATCAGGAAAGAACGTTCAATTCTAAATTTTCCGAGTGAGAACGAGTGAGGTTAGTTGTTCTTTATCATAAAGAGAAGTCCAAATAATATTGGATGTGGATGCCACAAGCCAAGTTGACAAACATATATAGTGGATTGACAACATGTTGTACTTGCGATTCCCATGTTTTATGAGCTTTCAAACTTCCTAGCTAACTCTACCCATTTTAATTACTTTAAGTTGATTTATCGAAATTATGTCAAATTTGAAACTACAAGTAAACTGTAGGTTTTGCTTTGAAAGTTTTACGAAAAAAGCTTTTAATTTGGAGGTACCCATCGAGGGGTCACAATTAATATATCGGACAACAATGAGAGTTTTGATGATAGGTTCAACTTCTTGCTAAGATTTTGCATCTTGACAATTTAACGAAATTAGGTCAAACTTGAGCTACAAGTAAGCGCAATAGATAGCTCTTGAATTAAATGTCATTTCAGAGGTAGATGGGTGCATTTTTTGGTAGTAAGTAGTGTCGTGGGTGTGAGTGTCCAACTACCAGGAAAGAACATTCAATTCTACATTTTCCGAGTGAAGACGAGCGATGTTAGTTGTTATTTTCCGTAAAGAGAAGTCTAAAGAATATTAGATGTGGATGCCACAAGCCAAGTTGACAGACATAGATAGTGGATAGACAACATGTTGTACTGGCGATTCCCATGTTTTATAGGTTTGCAACCTTCCTAGCTAACCCCGCACATTTGAATGACTTTATGTCGATATCTCGGAATTAGGTCAAATTTGAAAGTACAAGTAAATTGTAGGTTTTGCTTTGATAGTTTTACAAAAAAAAGCTTTTGGAGGTACCAATCAAGGGGTCAAAATTAATATATTAGAAACCAGCGAGAGTTTCGATGATACATTCAACTTCTTGCTAAGATTTAGAATCTTGAAAATTTTGAACCCCTTCTGAAAACGATCACATGAGAAATAAGGAGAGAGGGGAAATTATTTTTCTATTTTCTATGGGCAACCCATAAGCTTTTGAGATGCACCTTAGGATTAAAGGTAACTTTATTTTCTCTATATTGTATAAGGTTAACCTTAATTAGCGGATGCCATATAGGCCTTAAGGTGTGCCTTTTTACACACTGTGGATGACCTTAGGGCATCACCTATGTATGTAAAAAGTTGTTGATAAGATGGCTCCTAACATGACCGTGAAATGAATAATAGTTGGAAATTGCAAATTTGCATGATTGTATAACATCATCCTCCCAACATGATGTAATTTATCTTATAATTTTTGAAACTCCTAAGTATGATATCCATTCTTCTTCGAGATCCTGAGCATTGGGAGTACGACCATGGATGATGAGTTGAGGTGTTGGATTGAGGGAGTACTACCTTGGATTCCTGAACATGGAGGGGGTACGGCCTACCAAATTTCTATTATTACATGGACAATGAACAAATTCAAAACCAAAATAAAGCGGTAAAATATCCCACGTATCTGAACATAGTTCGTGCCCCAAAATTTCAGATACTTTGGAATTCCCATTCGACCCCTATTAAATTCGGTGGGTGGGGGGATTCACTCGTAATTTTCCTAGTATAGTGCTAGAAGTACCTAAACCCTACCCCCCCCCTCTCTCCTCCAGGAATACGTCACCGGCCGGAACATCCCCGCTGCACTTTAGCCGGCGTACCCGCCACACCTGATCTGCTCAACGAACCCTCTTGCCTGGCGCGCTGAGCACATCATCGACCGCCTAGGATCTGCTCCACGGACGCCGTGGTCCAGCATTCTGCTCGTATCCACGCCCGCCCAAGATCTGCTTCCCCGTCGTCGACACCCACTATGACCGTAGCACCTTCGGCGACCTCAACGTGACCCGTGAGGATGCGGAGGAGGCCTATACGCCGCCCCGACCGAGGTAAAACCAGATCTCCCTACGCGATTTGTTTGATGGCAATGTACTGTATTTGTGCTAAATTTCCTAACTAACAGGTTCTTTACTTGATATACACATGTTATGTACTAAATTAACCCGTTGTTGTTACGCTTAAACTCCACGCATTGAACTATTTTTATGTATTGTACTATTTCTTTGTGAATTATTAGTCACTTAACATATTTTTTTACATTCTCGGTTGTACCTATCCACATGAGATGTGATTATATAATATCTCTCTCATTCGCCGATTTATAAACTATAGTATTTCCGTCGTGCTATTGTCCTGCTATCCTATACTACACGTTTACACACGTCATACTATTTGACCATTATGTATTGTCGATTTGATCCCTCTTAACTTGCGGCTCAAACTTTTTGCTGTTATTATGCAAGGAATAGCCTCAGTTTGCACACAATATCATAGAGTGAATGGCTCCTATAATCTTGTAAGACCCCATCACTTTTGTTTCACGCCAACGTATATCATGTTGGAACCTGTTTGTATTTATAGTTGGCCTTACCTTTATGTTGAGGAGCAACAATGTAGTACATACTCCGCCCGTCCACATGAGCCGCCGTAGATCTCGTGTAACACCTACCGTAAGGCCCCCACCCAAAGTTTGGTCCTTGCCACATTTTTTGTTTGCTTAAATTTACCATTTGTCTTTCTTGTCTTCATATTTTTTGCCAAACATTAGTGTCAAACATTTTAGCCCCACTATGGTCTGCTTTTGTTCCATGTGCTTAGTTCAATTTCCTAGATATGGAGGGGCCAGGTGTATTGCATCTGAGTTGTCTAATAATAAGAACAAGGCCACACTAGCGATAAGATCCACACATGTATCATAAGGAACTTTGTGCACTTCATCTCACTCTTGAATCTACTATGTATCATAGTTACACGAACTAGCTATTTTAATACGAGGCACTTAATGGCTCAGTTTGTTGTTCTCAGGCCACCGAACCATTGAAATTATCTGGCTATTCAAGAATAATTCAATGTATGATTTCTTGATTCATTGTTTGTTTGAAATTATCTGGCTAGCATATTGGAGGCTCACAATTAATGTGTTTTTGTTGGCTGAGTTACTCTCTTTTTTGTCTATGATTAAATCAATGGTAGATTTTTTTGTGTAGTGCCTAGCTAGTTTATATATGAGAAACATAATGGCTTAGTTTTCATATTCGTTTTATTCATGTTTTGCAGATTCTAGTTTGAGCAGTCTGCATCAGGTACTTTGGTTGATTGCTCGCATTTTTATTCAAAATGAACATGTAGTTTGTTTCCCAAGTCTGTTGTTTAAGTAACTTGTTTTGCCATGGTCTCATCCATCTTCAAGTAGAGCATTCATTTCACAGAGCATCACATGCTCGCATCGCTCCATGGCGCCAGCTGGTCCACTTATTCAAGAAGAAATAGATGTATGAGCCACCACTGTTAATTGCTTCCTTCCTTATATATTACCGCATTGACACATTTAAAATTCATGGTGGTGTGATTGCATGGTAATGCTGTTATAACTTGTTTTGTGTTTGTTTCAGGCTGCAAATGACCCTTTGAATGCCGAACAAAGACCCGCTTCTCC
Source organism: Avena eriantha (assembly GCA_910589775.1). NCBI lineage: Eukaryota > Viridiplantae > Streptophyta > Magnoliopsida > Poales > Poaceae > Avena > Avena eriantha. The sequence goes on from OU342741.1 coordinate 230,782,311, forward strand.
AAGTTTAGATTTCGTTTCACACAGTAGTAGTGACAATACCTATAGCTCATGGCAAACCTCTTCGACTGATCCTCTTTTTCCAGCCGAAAGATTATTTGAGGATGCCCTCCAAGATGCTCGTGATATTATTGAGCAAGAAGACAACAAAACAGATTCAGTAATCACCATAGCATGCAAAGACTTATATGAATTGAAAAACAGGCAAGCTTTGACGCAGAACATACTTAATAATCTCATATGCAGCTCTAATGGGAAGCCAGTTGTTACATGTCTCGCGATGCAAGCTCCATAGAGACCTTTTTTGTAACACCAGTTATGGTGTTTTTTGTTGTCTAGACTCTTATGCAACTTTTATGCTTCATTTTATTACTATCAAGTTTACTGAGGATTGTAATAATATACTGTAATTCGCAGTTGTAAGTTGTTTAAGGATTGTTACTAACTGAGCATCTATCATAATTACTACACACACATAAAAAAATAGTGAAATTGTACGAGGGAACATCCATTGTATTACACGTGCACCATAGAACTTGCAAAATTCATAGACATTCACTCAACAAAGTGAACACATAAAGAGCTGAGCTGAAGAGAGTACATCAGGAGCAGACCCACACAATCCATCAATCTGACGGATAGCCGTCATAGTAATCGTAGTGGGTGGTAAAATCCTCGCCATAAGGAGGAACCATCTGCAGCTCAGAATGCTCGATGATTCTACAACACTCCACCAGCAATAAATCGAGTTTGAAAGGATGGTCATTGATCCATAATCCTCGTACTCCTTACCCATATACAACCCTTGGCTTCCTCTTCCCACACAAGAGCCTCAAAGTTGTAAGATCTAATCTCGGATAGGTCTGCATAGTATATGTTGTCGGCCTGCACCACGGGTACCCTGGCATTGTCGACGCAGATGCACCGATTGTCAGTAATGAAGAGAGCATGTCTTCTGATGCCTCTAACCGGCTGAAGGACAAGGTTCTGGGTATCAACTCGGTAAACAACTGGCATGCCGTCGTATACCGGTCCACTCACAACGAACAGCAACTCTCCGTCGGACTCGACGAGGTAAAAATGATTCTCTAGGAACTAGCAGCCCGGAACAGGGCCTGCAACGGTGGGATGCATCTCCAGGGTTCGTGCGGAGTGCTGCAGCTGGACATCTCCATGAGCAGCATCACACATAGTCGAGAGGACAGACCCATATCTATCTGCGACGAAAACATCACTGGCGTAAGAAGTCATGCTCCAGAGTTCCATGAAGTCATACGGTGAGTACCACTCACCAAAGACTAGGCGACCCCCTTCCTCCGTGCTCTCATCTGCCCACCGAATGGTGGTGTTTTGATGGTTTGATGTAAACACCATCACCAATGGGAACATTGTTACAGCGACAGAAGATCGAGAAGGGGTTGTACAACCGGGTCTTGTATAGCTACAGCCTCTGTCCAAGCACAAGGAGACCGCTGGTTGTTCTACCGACATAAAAGTACCTTCCAGAGAGAGAGGGAGGAGAAATAGAGATTCCGTCAAGGTAAACAGACTGAAATTCAATCAAGGTAAACCATGATGGAGCAAAACCCTAGGCAACAAGTGGACGAAGAAACAGAACTTGAAAACTGATACTATAGGATGTGAATGCAAAAAAGGATCGCATATATACAGATGAATATAAAGAAAGCACCTATGAATAACCCGGCTAATCTTATTCTCAAGGTGGCGGCCAGTTCTCACGTTCAGCAACGTGATGGCGGCGGCGTCTACCCAATACTCCTCTGACAACTGATGCTCTAGAACAATCTAGTTGGCTAGCATAAAGCGCTCCTCCATGAAGCTGCGCCAGGCGCTGCAGACTGCCCAAAAGGCGGCGTAGTAGTTGAAGTTGTCCATCAAAAGGAAGATGTCACCTATCTTCTGGATGAGTCCCTTAGGGAGACCAGCCCATGGCGAGTCCTCCTGCTTCTTGCTGGCCATGGATGATGGCGTTCGTGTGGTCTCGGTCACATCACACATTTAAACAAAGTCCTAGGAAAGCCAAGCGAATCGAGTGGAAACGAGATGACGACATGCACACAACAACCGCAGGCGTGTTTCATCAAACTGGCACGGGCACGCGCATGCGCACGTGCACTAATTACGATATAACGGTCGTGCACACCAGCGTAAGACTCCTGGGAGCACGCGAGTGTATAGATGTAGGATGATACTAGTAGTAGTAGTATCATAACCTCATTTGTGGACAAATTAAGTCAAATTTGTGGAGAAATTAAGTCATTTAAAAAACTCAACAACATTTGTGGACAAATTAAGTCAAGTTCGCTGAAATTCGATTAAATTGGACTAAAATGCTCTCGAGATATAAGTTGTGGAACTAGTATTGCTCATTTTTTTAATATGTGGGACGAAAACGCTCTCGTGGTGCAAGATGTGGGACTAAAGGTATATATACCTCTTAATTATTTTACAGCCTCAATTGCTAGGTTAGAGGACCAACTAATGCTCCTAGTTTTGCTCAATTACTCCTCTAGTTGACTGTAAAATATGAACAACCACATCGTGTAATGCTCCTGGCCGATCATGTTATTAAAACGGGAGTGCATCCATTGGCTTGCATGTTTTCAATTAGATGCGGTGGCCACGTGTATTGGCTGGATTTTAGGATTACTACTGCATGCAATAGCTAGCTATAAAGAGAGTAGGTGAAGTTAATTCTCTGAACTAGTACTACTCTGGCCTAGTAATACCGAACACAGGGAGTACCTCAAGTGTGGTTATATGGATGATCAGTTGCTGTGACTCTCGGCCATGAATTCCTGACCATATAGCCATATGTTCTACCACCTTTTTTACTACTACTACTAGTAGTACATGGACGCTAGCAAAATTCAAAATCTCAATCGAGTGGAAAAATCACATACACCGACTTCGAAGCATTTCCCGCCTAACTGTTTCAAAAACTTTGAGCCAAAATCTCCCACCGAGGGAGTACCATTTTTATATTATTATTGTTATTAGATGGATGCTACCAAATTCAAAATCTCAATCGAGCGGAAAAACCTCACACCCACTTTGAAGCATTTCCCGCCCCTCCGTTTCAAAAACTTTGAGGCAAAATCTCCCACCGGGGGGGTACCATTTTTGTATTATTATCAGAAGATGGGTGCTAGTCAAATTCAAAATCTTAATCGAACGGCAACACCGCACACCGACTTTGAAGCATTTCCTGCCCCTCGATTTCAAAAACTTTGAGGAAAAATCTCCCACCGGGGGAGTACCATTTTTGTATTATTATCAGAAGATGGGTGCTAGTCAAATTCAAAATCTTAATCGAACGGCAAAACCGCACACCGACTTTGAAGGATTTCCTACCCCTCGGTTTCAAAAACGAAAAATCTCCCACCGGGGGAGTAACATTTTTGTATTATTATCAGATGGGCGCTTGTCAAATTCAAAATCACAATCGAGATGCTAAACCATACACTAACTTTGAAGCACTTCCCGCCCCTCAGTTTCAAAAACTTTGAGGCTAAATATCCCACTGGGGCAGTACCGTTTTTATATTATTATTAGATGGACGGTCGCCAAATTAAAAATATTAATCAAGTGGCAAAATCACACACCGATCTTGAACCATTTCCCGCCCCTCAGTTACAAAAACTTTTGACTTCAAAATTCCCACTCTACCCATTGTTCTGAAGCCCTATGGGCAAGCTAAAGTCGGTAGCTTGGGGGCACGATCATAATTTATGTTTCTCTTCACTTCCTTAGTCCGGATTCGCCCAGATTTTCCTGCTGGTCCTTCCAAAAATCCCAGCCCCCTCTCTCCCACGCCCTCACCTCCAGGACCACCACGTGCACCGGCCGGCGGAAATTCCACGGTGGCCGAAGCCGCTTGAGCTGCGGTCTCGTGCACCACCGCGGAGCTGCTACACCGATGCTCACCCACCGGATCTGGTACACCGAGTCTCTCTACCAATGCACCAGAGCTGCGGTGTCGTTCACCATGGTGATGGCGTCATTGACCACCCAAGCTCTGCTTCCCGACCACCGAAATCTACTCAACCGTACCGGATCCGCTTCACTAGTGTACATAGGACGTGATCTAGTTCAAGGAGTTCCATGTCCACCGCTCTAGACCAGATGCTTGGCCATCACCATTCACTGCACTAGATCTGCTTCAGCGATGCTCTAGTCTACCACGCTCAAGCCGGCATTGGCCGCCCAATATCTGCTTCCCCGACGCCAACAGCCACCACAACCGTAGCACCCTCGGTGACCTAGACGTCACTCGCACGGTACCGACGATGCTTAGATGCCTCTTCGACCAAGGTTAACCAAATATTCAACCCGTTTTTGTTTTGTCAGCAGTATACTAGATTCAAGCCCGTCGGAGTGAACTGCATTTTTGTCATCGTGCTCATACATACAAGTCAGTGGGCATGCATGTTCTTCATGCTAGTACATACAAGGTCATTAGACATGTTGGTTTGCATTCGCTGCTCTACAAATTTCAAGTCATGGACATGTCTATTATTTTGTCATGCACATGTTCTTAGCTACTCCATACAACAGTAATTGCCTGCTACCATGTAATTCTTTTAAAATCTGAAGTCAGCGGAAAATATTAGTGTGGATTCTCTGCTCTATAGTTGTTGAATCTATCTGGTTCATCCTAAGATCAGTTCCTGCTATTATTTCATCCTTGGCATCGTTCTACTATCCCGTAGTAGCCGTTTAAACTCTTCATACAAATTTGATTATAATTTTGTTGTTGCCATCTGGTTCTTCAAAAGCTGCATCACTAACTATTTCCTTTTTCTTGCATATAGATCAAAATGGAACAATTAACAAGTTAGTTTGCATAGCCTATTCTACAGGTTCACAAGGGATGCCATTACTTCGTTATCTGGTGTTGGTTCGTCTTGAGCAACGGCATAACTGTCCTCTACTATGTAGTTCACTCATGGTTTGCATTCCTGCTCTAGAAGTTCGCTTATGATGCCATTATAATTTCTATCTGGTTGATTCTTAGCTATGACAGTAACTACATGACATTGTGTAGCTCACAGCAAATTCTGAGTCACCCAACGACTCTATGCATTCCAGGAGATGCCACTACTTCCATATATATTTGCTGAAATGACCTCGCTTGTTTATATTTGCTGAAATTCTAAGAAACACTTTGTTTGATTGCTCATTTCATTCTAGGCACACTTGTCTAATGCTTGTTTGTCCTGTTCTACAGGTTCACGAGCGATGCCATTATATCTCGCATCTGGTTCTGGGTCTGGTTCTTCCTAAGACGTGACATAACTATCATCTACAATATATAGTTCATTTGTGGTTTGCATTCCTGCTCGTGTGATGCGGTTATAATTTCTATCTGGTTCATTCTTTGCTATGACAGTAACTGCATGCCATTTTGTAGCTCAGCGCAAGTTCCGATTCACCCAACATCTCTTGCATTTTAGGGTATAGAATTGCTTCCATATATATTTTTTGAAATGACCTGGCTAGTTTATTTTTTCTGAAATTCTAAGCCACACACACACACATTTTTGATTGCTCGTTTCATGGTAGGCGCACTTGTTTAATGCGTTTTTGCTTGTCCTGTTTGTTTGACGTGTTGGTCAATAATTGAACCATTGACCAGTTGTAAACTCCAGATCATAGCTCCTATCATATCAGTCAAATGAGTAGTTTGTCTTGTTTGATGTATTAACTTGTTAATACTTAGTTTCAGACTAAACTATTTCTATCACCACCAAAGAGGGGGCTGCAAGATCATGTATCTTCCAATGTAGCTATCACACTCAAAGGAAGATGCAGGTGATCAATTGAGAAAGCAAATTGAGGACTCTACTATCAACTTGATTGTCAACTGAAATGCCGATTTTTCTTTCTGTTGAGTTGATAATATTTAATAATTTTAAGAAGAGTGCAGCTGATGTAGTATCTAGATAACTTGCATAGTCCATGTAGGCATTTAGCTGACAACGTCCACACATGGCGGTGGTCATTACGGTAACTATGCCATGCAGGTCAATTAGGGAACAGTACCATGCTTTGTTATTTTCCCGTCATGTATTCGGCCAAGGATGAACTGTAAAAAATGCTGGATTATTATACACGTTTTATGATATTGGCATGGGCTTTAGAAAAGGACGAAACTGTAAAATGTCGTAAACATAACGGACCGACCCGCAAGTGATAACAGGTCGTAACAGTAACATGCTGTAACAGTAACAGGCCGTTGCACGCCGTAAGAGTAGCAGGCCAGAGCAGAAACAGCCCATTACAGTAATAGGCAAGAAACAGTAAAATCTCAGAACATTAATAGGCCAAAACAATAGCCAACATCAAAAGTAAAGGGCCACAACAGTAAAAGACCAGAATAGTGACAAGCTTGAGTAACAGCCCAAGAAATTTCCAGGCGAGGGCAGTAACAGGCCGACACATTTACCAGACTAGAACAGTAAAGGACCGCTTGCGAGCCTAAACAGCTAAAGGCCGGAACAGTGAAAGGCTAGAACAATAACAGGCCGGAACAATAATGAAACATCTTAGAGAAGGGCCGTCAGTAGGCGGCCCACGATGGGCTGCGATAAACAGTGATGGGCTGATCGCAGGCCTTCAATGTACAGGAGTGACTTGGCGCAGGCTGCTAATGGGCCGCAGAGTGTTGGACCAACATGGGCCTTCTGTAGGCCGAAACAGAATCGGGCCTAAAAGTTCACGGGTCGATGCTGGCTGCAACTTTGGGCCCATTTGAAACAGTGCAGGACAAAACAGTAACGAGCCATCTTCTTGTTGGGCTCTCCTGATGGGCCGGCCCAGTTAGTATTTAGCAGGCCTTGGCTGGGCCTGGCTTCTGCCATGGTTTCTATGACCGTTAACGGTGGTAACCGACTGCTAACGGCGGCTGACATATGGCAGTTTGCATGACGTTAGCGGTCAACGCAGCTGCCAAATAGATCTACAACATAACAAGTTTTCGTGGCTGAAGGGTGCGATCCGCCACGGTCAGGAAAAAAACCATGGTAGATTCTTTTGTGAAGGGGCTTTTACCACGAAGGCCATCCATCGTAGAAGACTTTTTAACCACGAAAAACGGGCCTTCAACCATGAAAATCGTCCGTTGTAAAAGCCAACTTTTCTTGTAGTGAAAGCACAACCATACCAAGGGTTGGTCAAAAGAAGATAGTATGGAGATGTGAGCTTCTTCCAAAGTAGGCTAGTTGATAAGATTTGCAGGGAAGATTATTTTATTGCCTTCAAAACCATCAATAACAAGTGTGTTGGAGGATGATCTAGCCAAGTTCAAGATTGGGCCTTGGTAGTCCTTAAGATGGTTTACAAGGTTCAAGTGCATTTCCAAAAATGCACAAGGGTTGAGAAAGGGAGAGACTCAAATATGCGATGTTGATAATAGTTTTCTAGACTTGATCATTTTTGGCAGATTTAGGGTTTTTGGCTAGAACACAAGAGGTAATGTTTTTGGTTGGTTGCAAAGTTCCAAACCATCATCAATGGTATTATATTGAAGTTTAGATTGATTAGAAAGGAATCATGCTTGGAGTTGGTCTTCATTGACTTGGAAGTTTGTAGAAAGGATTAACTCTGGATTGATCTAGTTAAGATATTAGATGGGTACCCCAAGGGCTAGAGATCAGATCAAGCTTGGTTCACTTGCTTAGGGTTTGTAATCTTAATTTAGCTTGATCCTATAGGATGAAATCCTAGAGTATCTCATACTACTCCTAAGCAAACAAGTCAAGTAGCAGATCAAGGCAATTCATCTAGTAGCAGATCAAGGCAATTCATCTTCCAAGCAATTTCAAACTACTACTAGGGTTACCATCAACCTATCTTGGGGTAAGGGTGGGTATTTTGAAAGGTTGGAATTTGTATAAGGTGAGAGTCCTTGGTATCTCTGCCAAGGGTAGAATTCTGAAAGCTTTATAAAAAAGGTTTTGGAAAACCTTGAGGTAAGAGTAGTTGAAAGTTCTGTCTTGAAAACATAAGGAGATTATATCTTATAGATTTCCATAATTTTTTCAATATAAGCTATTAAATGGTTAAGGTTGCAAAGGTATCTTGGCTCAGATTTTTGAAATGCCAGAACATTTGAGAATCTGCAAGATGAGCCAAGACAGTTTTGTTAAATAGCTTTTGTCAATTGAGGGTGAGGTAAGGAGTATATTATCTACTACACTTTCAGATGCATAAGCACAAATAAACAACAAGCAAACACTATAGCTTTTAACAAGAAAAAGTTTTTGTTCCCCCTAAATTTTGCCTTCTGGACTACTAATCAGGGTTATCAGAATTGGGATGTTACAGACCTTTCCCCCTTAAAAGAATCTCGTCTCGAGATTCGGGAGAGTAGGGTTAGGGGACTTTAAGTAGGGGTTAGTGCTATGTGTCTCGAGCGTACTAACTTTTGGACTTAGTCTTTGGACGGGGTTACTGTGTCGGTGAAGTTCAACTTCTGTGTTCTTGGGGTGCATGGAGAGTTGAGCCGACTTCAGTCCTGATGGTGATGAGTGATCTTCCTTCTGTAAGGATTTGCAGCGTTTCTCTTAAGGGCTTATCATATCCTAGTTCACGACTTAATATATAACTCCTAAGGTTGGTTCTAGCAGATGGTTAATCTATTTTGTGGGAAAGACACAGTCTATTCCCTTAGGATTTAACTAAGGTAACTCGAAGATGACGCCATTTCTTCCTTCTTGGAGTCGTCGGATGATGTTAGGTGGATTTCACAATCTTCTGCCTAGACTTGAAACCTTTAGATGACGTCCATGAACTGGGTCCTATGAGGTTCATATACTACTTTTCGTACTTAGCCTATCTCAGCAGTGGGGTTAGCAGATCGTCCAGGCAGGTTAGAGCTGATGGAGTTAGTGATTTTGTGGTCCTTTAGGTGGGTATTCAGCTGAAGTAGCAGCGAGGCTTCATAAAATCTTCAGTTGGTATCTCATCTGATGACTCGCGAGTTGATGCTTGGCGAAGGAGTTGGGTTGGAAATCTTCCTGGAGTATCTTCCGAGAGGCGATCTTCTGGAATTGTGTGGAAAGACACGGTCGTTCCACCTTAGAGCTTTACTAAGGTCCATCGAGACTAGTGTGGATCTTCTTTCTTGGAGTGTTGGTGGTTCACTAAGGAGGGGTTGTATTTCCCCTGGGTCTTGAGTTGAGTTCATCGAGCGAAGCCTTATTGTGCAAACCTTGTTGGAGTTGGTTTCCTAGCGAAGCTTTAAGGAGTTAACTCTAGGCAGGTTAGCGGTTATCGACACTTCTTGCTAGTCTTCAGTGATCATAGAGGCATCCAGCTTCGGAGGAGTTGTCTTTACTTGAATTATTGGTGTTTTTTCTTCTTTATGATGGACTAGACTCGTTGTCTTCATGCATCTTTGTCTTCGGGATTTTGGAGTATTCTAGCCTTTTGGTGAAGAATCTTCTCGCCGGTTTGGGGTAGGGTCGACTAGAATAGTTGGTCTTTCTAGGGCTGTCAAAAGTTATAATATACTCAAGGTTAGTGGAGTCGGGTCTTTACTTTGTGTCTGCTATAGCAATTCTTGTGGTTTCCTATGGATAGTGGGGAGCCTTTGATGGTCGACTTCTAGCTTCCACAGGATTCTTGCTATGGTTGGCAGATGAGTGTTGGCGTGTAGTACTGATGGCGAGTCTTGAGAAGTGAGTTGAATGGGGTATGCCATCCTGATGAGGTGGAGTCTTCGATTTGTTCTGACTTGGTGATGTCGAACTCCTGGTTCTTGCGATGCTTTTCCTCTCATATACTCCTGAGGTTCGTACATGTCTTGTTAGCGACACTAACATGGGTTTTCTGCGTTCCTAGTTGGTGTATCTATTCCCAGAACACATGTGAATAGGATCAAACAAGCTAGAACATACGTGCAAGGTGAACAAAGCGAAAGGGTCGCAATGTCCTTCGCAAACAACACACATCAAGCATCACATAATTGCATTTAGGCAAGAAAACATGGCCTACTATAGAGATCAAGGAGTTAACTACTCGTGATATAAGGGAAACCTATCTTACGATTATTGATCCTATATATCATCGTTCTTATGGTCCAGGTCACTATCTTCTGTATGAAGCCTTTGCTGGGTCATTGGAAGCTTCTTGATAGTGCAGCACTTGATTTCTTATGATAATTAGGATTCCGCTAGTAGGTCGATCTTGTAGTCTCCTTGTGTTTGCTGGTAGTTGCTTCTCTTTATCTTGGTATCCTCGTCTTCGTAGGGGTCTAGGTTTTACTTGTTTGGAAATCCGTAAGTTTGAGGTTTGGATGAGAGATAGAATAAACCACTTTCTAATTCATTTAAATTAGAATAAGATAATAAGTAGAATCTTTTGAAAGGCTTTGAGAAAATACTTTTCAAAAGCCGGTGTTTCCAAAATAGTTTTTCCTATCTAACGACCATGATAACTAAGGTTCTCCTATAGCCAGGATGGCCCTGATACCAAGTCTGTGGGGCCCCCGAATTAATCCTCCGAGAATCCATGTTATGCATACACCATGATCCCATGATCAGTGTGTCGTGGCACATAACCGACAAGTATCAAAGTAAACATCCATTACTTAAGCGAATACAAGTCATACCTTATTTGCCATTATGGCTACATCAGTCAACATCAGCGAAACTTCATCAAGCGTAGAGCCCGAGCCATGCCTTAACCTATAGGAAACTTACTGGGAGAATGCCCTAGCTCGCATAGTAGGCATCGTCACCTTCTTCTCGAGATCTGACCAAGTTAATAACTAGGGACAATGCCAGTGAGTACTTTGAATGTACTCGAAAACCACCTTAAGATAATAATAATAACAAGAGGATATGCAATATGTCTGTGGTAGTAGGAGGGCTCCAAGAGAGATTCTTTTCTCAAATAGTTTCTCTTATAGATATAGCATCTACATATCTTTGTTGAAAACTCTTGTAAAACATTTTGGAAACCCTTTTGCGAAGTTTTGGAAATCACTAGGATTGGGTCACCCATTTGTTCCTACTTCCGGTCATCCCGTGACCAAACTCCTTTCCTTCCTTTCCGATCATACGATGGTCAAAACATTTCCAAAGCCTTTGCTTTTCCAAAGTCCTTTTTGAAATCAAAACCAGCACTGCTCTACAGTAACCTTCCCAACCGTCCATGACCGTGGATACGGCAATTCGAATAGATTTACACTCTACAGAGGTTGTACACTTTACCCACACCATCCGGTTACCCTACCCTGATCACCTACGGATCATGGGTCGAATAACCGATCAAGACTCTCTGGATGCCACTCTAGTATAGGCCCTACCCTATGAGTTGTTCCTCTCAACACCGGTACATCTGGGCCAAGGAACAACCGGAGCGCATTCCGACTCCCTGTCAACACCCGAATTTTTAATCCCAGATGCCTATTATGTCATTCATCGCAATCCCGGGATTACCATTTTTGCGAGACATAATAGATTGGATATCACAGTACATCATCCATTACAAACCATAAATAAGGTCTTACACAAATAAGGATCTCATGATCCAATCTTAATACAACAGGCAGGGGAATAAATAATAAGCGTAGCGGTGGGGTCCATCTTCAGGGGCACAGGCAATATTGTCGAAGGCAAATAGTCCTAGTTATCATAGCCGTCCTGCTGGCCATCATCTTGGTAGTATCCTTCATAGTCTGGCCATAGGAATAGCCAGGGACAAAAGCCATGAGTACTCTTTAAGTACTCGCAAACTACCACTAACAAGTAGTGTAGTTCTAGTGTAAAGTGTTAACTCTAAGTTTAACTATAAAGTTAAGTTCGAAACCTAAGCTAAGTTCAGAAGCAAAGAAAGATAAAATAAAGTTCTAGAATCACTTAAGTTGGGAGCTAGTGTCATAAACACAACCCTGTTGTGGTCAAGTCAAGGTTCATCATTCATTTCATAAGTCACTTTGAAAACATCTGACAACGAAACAGTATGGCCACTCCAACTGTCCATAACCGCGAACGCGGCTATTCGAATAGTTTGACACTTTGCAGAGGTGGTACACTTTCACCACAAGATTCGATACATCTATCAGGGATAACCCTGAATCATCATACTTAGTATGCAAATAATCAAACATAACCTTTCCTTTACACACCCTAGTATAAGCACCTCTCCTATGAGCATGGCCTCCCAACCATGACCATCTGTCATCTTGGGCACTGCATAGGTGGACAACATTGAGAGGTAGCCTCAGCTCAAACCTCTCCCGCGAGGGAACTAATACTAATGCATATAAATTTCCGGCTAATCCTTACCCAAATCAGGTATTGTGGTTGTACGGTAAATTTGGAATGGTATCGCATCCAAATCCAACCATCAGTTTTGTAAAAGGGTTAAGGTTCATGCCTCAATATTTTCATCATCATAAACCATTTGTGTTTCTCAACACATGTCAAAACCTCTCAATAGAATGACTCGTCATTCTAAGGTTTTCATAATTCATTTTCACCAAGTGTTCCCATCTAAAGTGACTCAAGTTTTTATATAACTCTAAACTAATAAGTTAAGAGTGTTCACTAAGGTGGAAAGATGGGATCAATCTCATGCCATAGAATGACATCTAAAGTTATCTATATAGGTAAAGTTTTATAGTTTTTATGCTACCTTCAAAACAATTAAGGGACTTGGTAAAATAAAGAAATGAGAAGCTTTAAAGTAAGCTTGGAATAAGTACTAGTCAAAGTAGTATAACCAAAGCATGCCTAAAGCATCTTTGCTCAAATCATCTAGCTTAATTCTAGCTTGCTAAGCATTATACTTGCAAGTGTTAGCTTGCCTTGGTTGGTGCAGTGGTTGAAGTTTTCTTCCTCCTCCTGATAGCACTCCTCCTCCTCGAAAGCTTGGTCGGTACTATCGTCTATAAATACATACGGAGTACATAATCACCAAACAATGCTTAATTAGTCTACTTAGCATTCTAAGGCACACATTTGATGATCTATTATCATCACTAGCATCAGAAGGTTTTATTAACTAGTTTCATTCTTTTGATTTGAGAAAAGTAATTTCTACTCATTGAAAATAACTAAGATTTAATATTCACCACTTAAAATATGGGATCATGTGGACACATGTCATCACCACATATTCTAACATGTGGGAATGTAATTTAAAGGTTGGATCACATTTACTTAAGTTTAAGTTTATTAATTAATGATTTAAAGTGACTAGAAATGCCTATATAGCATTATTTTGGTACTAGTCCAAAGTCACTGCATGTAAACCTTAATATTATTACATATTTATATAGGTATGGTTAAATGTTATTTTTGAGAGTTGGAATCAACTCAAAAGCTATCATGGTTGATTTTATAAAAATGTTTGAATGTGCAAAAGCTTCTATCTTGTTATTTTTACTAGGAGAGATCTCTAACTCTAAAAGCATTAAATCCAACGGGATTGGATAGATCTTTTCAGAAGCTTTCCAACACAATTGGAATCACTCCATTTGGATTTATAAATCTCTCGAAATTGATTTTTAAACTAAGGGACAGAACTAAGTTCAAACTAAATTAGAAATATCTAAGTTTGAATTAAATGGGTCGCATGGGAAAGCTAATGGGCCGGCCCAGTGACACTCTGTGGCGCAGAGAACAACTGATAGGGGGGGTCCACATGTCAGCGGCTCTTAAAACGTGAAGCGGTACGGGGCAACATGGACCGTGCGATTAAAAGTGAGATCTACGGCTGAGGAGTGTCGTCTCCGGCGAACAGGTCGCCGGCGAGAACTAACCCTAGTGGCTCAGTGGGGGTGCACAGGGGGCATACCAAGGCTCCATCTACTGTGGTGATGGGGGCGATCGAACTGGTGGACGACGGCGGACTCAGGCGTGGTCGCGGCAGCTCCTGGGGTGGACGAAATCGACGGCACCTTCTCCTCCTCTGCAGCGGGCTCCTCCGGCTAAATTCCGGCAAACTGGGGCTTGAGCGGCTCCGGCTAGAGCTGGGGAAGGATTAGTGAGGAGAGGGGAGTGGAATGGTGTGAGTAGTTGGTACTGGGGAGGGCTCCTTTTATAGGGCGACGAGGGGACCGAGCGGCACGACGGCGAGCTCGTCGGTGACGCTGATACAGGTAGCTAGAGGCATAGGCGGCGTAGGCGGACGGTGGCCTGCTTCCTGGCGGTCATCTACGGCTTGAATGCGTGGCCAGGGGCGGTGGCGTTTGGTCGGGAGCGTCACGCGCTCTAGGAGACAGAGGCGGTGCTCGACATGGCGCACGGCGAGTGTGGGTCGCGCGGCGGCGCACGGCCATGTCTGGCGGGGTGCTGGGGTCGAGGAGGAGCGGCATGCAGGATTTTATGTCAAGTGGCGGTCTGCTGCGTGCTGGCGATGATCGCGCTCTCGCGCGCTCTGGCGAGCTCGCAGAGAAAATGGGCGGCAACGCTCGGGTGTGGTATAGGGCCTGGGGGTGATCGAGGGGTGGACAGGGGGCGGCGGTAGCATTAGGCGGTGGTAGCATTAAGCGGAGCTAGTGGTGGCGCTGGAATGGCCCGGCGTGGTCTGTGGCGCTCTGTCCACGATCGGCCGACGGCGACCAAAAAGGGGTGGCGCTCCACTTCTGCTGGGGCTTAGGGGTAGGCCGGTGGGTACTTGGTTGCACTCAGGGGGACAGAGGGGAGTAGATAGGGTGCAATGGGGGACAAAGACTTGATTAGAAACAGTAATAGTTAGGCCATTTTCTTTTTGTTTGCAAGGTGTTCGATCAAATGGCCGCAAGAATTCAAGTTTTGAATTTTTAGATGATTTTTGGTGGAGTTGCTAGGCACATGCTTAAGCTTTTGTGGTTGCTTGGGATTTGAAAATGGACCTCATTTGAGTGGTTTTTGAATAAGTGGGATCTTCTCATATGAACTACATTCAATTTTCAAATGCCATTTAAAATTAGTGTTTGAAAGTTTTTGGCAGATCACAAAGTAGGCCTTGGTACATCACTACATGTACTAGCAAGGGGTGCAAAGATCCATATTTGTTTCTGTTAAGAATTGAGTCCTAGGAATAGCCAAAGTAGGCATGGTAGTTAAAATGGCACAAATGACCATTTCTTTCTTTTATTCATTTTGATTTGTTTTTCTTTGGGATTTGTTTGGGAATGATCTAGATGATGTTTATTTCACCTAAGAATCATTTTACAAGCAATGTATCACTTAATCATGGCAATTCAAAACAACTCCTATTTAAATGCACACACATATGAATGCTTTAATAATTTTAATTGGAAAAGTTTATGTTAACCCTAATTTTGATGATTTGGATCTTAATAACCTTGGATTAAAGTTTTGGGATGTTACAAACCTTCCCTCCTTAAACAAAATCTCGTCCCGAGATTTACAAAGGAAACTAGGAACTCTGTCCTAATGTAATCTTCTCGCTCCCAAGTGGCTTCCTCTTCGGTATGGTTGCTCCATTGAATCTTGAAAAATTTGATACTTCTGGTCCTGGTGGTTCTGTAGGCTTCCTCTAAGATACGGATGGGCACTTCACGATATGTCAGGTCATTGTTGATCTCAACAGCTCGGTGATCGATGTTCTTGAAAACTTCAGTCTTCTCTAGCACTTCTAGGCATTTGTGAAGTAACGAGATATGGAACACATTATGGATGGCTGACATCTCTTCTGGCAGTTCAGTTGATACGATACTTCTCCTCGACGGTTCAGAATATTGAAGGGTCCGATATATCTAGGGGCCAACTTTCCTTTTAGACTAAAGCGTTGGGTTCCCTTCAATGGCGAAACCTTGAGATATACAAAATCTTCAACATTGAAAGTCAGGTCTCTCCTTCTCTTGTCAGCATAACTCTTCTGTCTGGACTGGGCGGTCTTGAGATGCTCACGGACTTTGTGCACCTTTTCTTCGGCTTCTCGGAGAATGTCGGGTCCGAAAATCTGACTCTCTCCTACTTGAGACCAATTCAAAGGGGTACGACTCTTCCTTCCGTATAGGAACTCAAATGGTGCCATTTGCAAACTAGCTTGATAACTGTTGTTATATGAGAATTCTGCGAAAGGCAGGCAGTCTTCCCATTTTGATCCATACTCTAACACACAAGCTCTCAACATATCCTCTAGGATCGGGTTGACTCTCTCAGTCTGTCCATCAGTTTGCGGGTGATAAGCGGTGCTGAAGTTCAACTTGGTGCCTAATCCTTCCTGGACTTTCGGCCAGAATCTCGAGGTAAACTAGGTTCCTCGATCTGATACTATGGTCTTGGGGGTTCCATGCAGACTAACAATCCTAGCAATATACAGCTCTGCTAGCTTCGAACTCTGGTAGGTAGTCTTGATAGGTATGAAGTGAGCTACCTTGGACAGTCTATCAACTATGACCCAGATTGAGCCATTTCCCCTACTAGAAGTAGGTAAACCGGTGATAAAGTCCATTCTAACGGAATCCCATTTCCATTCCGGAATCTGCAATGGTTGCAACACTCCTGCAGGTCTCTGATGCTCTGCTTTAACTCTTTGACAGATGTCACACTTGGCGATGTAGCTTCCGATTTCTCTCTTCATCTTGTGCCACCAAAATTGCTCTTTCAAATCTTGATACATCTTTGTTTCTCCAGGGTGGATAGAATAAAGAGTATCATGAGCTTCCTGCATGATAACCTGCTTCAGCTCCGAATCTGCTGGCACACAGATACGTCCTTTGTACCACAGAACTCCTTCGTCTTTAGTGAATCCAGGTACCTTTCCTGTACCAATATGACATTTGATTCTGTCGATACTTTCATTTCCTTTCTAGGCTTCCTTGATTTGGCTAATCAAAGTGGGTTGAAGTTCAATGCTAGCTAAGAATCCTTTGCTAACAAGCTCAGTTCTGAACTGCTCCAACTCCTCATACAAACTTGGATGCTTCTCCTTGATCATGGTGTTTAGCCTACACGGCAATCTGCTAAGAGCATCCGCTACCACATTGGCTTTGTCGGGGTGATAGTGAATGTCAAGGCCATAATCCTTGATTAACTCTACCCATCTCCTTTGCCTCATATTCAGCTCCTTCTGAGTGAAAATACACTTCAAGCTCTTGTGATCTGAGTAAATCTCATAGCGATTACCCATCAGATAATGACGCCATGTCTTCAATCCCAAAATTACAGCTGCTAATTCAAGATCATGGGTCGGATAGTTCTGCTCATGCTGCTTCAGTTGTCTAGAAAGATAAGCGATGACTTTGCCTTCTTGCATCAATACACATCTGAGACCAATCTTGGATGCATCACAATACACATCAAACGGCTCCTTGATGTCTGGCATGATCAATATTGGGGCCGATATCAATCTCTTCTTTAGCTCTTGGAAACTGGCTTCACATTTTTCAGTCCATTCAAACTTCTTGTCCTTCTTCAACAATTGGGTCATGGGTCGGGCGATGCTCGAAAATCCTTCAACGAACTTGCGGTAATATCCCGCTAATCTGAGAAATGCATGGACTTGGGTTTGAGTGGTTGGAGCTTCCCATTCTTCGACATCTTTGATCTTGGCGGGATCAACAGAGACTCCTCCGCCAGACACAATATGTCCTAGGAATCCTATTTCTTTCAGCCAAAACTCACACTTGCTGAACTTGGCATATAACCGATGCTCTCTCAGGGTTTCTAGGATGATTCTCAAATGTTTCTCATGCTCTTCTTCTGACTTGGAGTAGATAAGGATATCATCGATAAACACAACTACAAACTTATCTAGGAAATTCATAAATATCTTATTCATGAGATTCATGAAATAAGCAGGGGCATTGGTTAATCCAAAAGACATAACCGTATACTCGTATAAACCATAGCGAGTAGTAAAGGCGGTCTTCGGAATATCCGTTGCATGAATCTTAAGTTGGTGATAACCATTCCTAAGATCAATCTTTGAGAATACCTGGGCTCCAGTCAACTGATGAAATAGATCCTCTATCTTTGGCAAGGGGTACTTGTTCTTGATGGTAACGTCATTCAGTTTTCTATAATCTGTGCACAAACGGTTGCCTCCATCTTTCTTGTCGATGAATAACACTGGTGATCTCCATGGCGATGCGCTTGGTTGAATCAAGCCTGTTGCTAACATGGCATCCAACTGCTTCTTCAGTTCCACTAACTCTGAGGGTTCATGCTATAGAGTCTCTGGGCTATGGGTCTGGTTCCGGGGATTAGTTCAACGATGAACTCAATATCCCGATCTAGGGACATGCTAGGCAATTCATCTGGGAATACGTCGGGGTATTCACAGACTACTCTTACTTGGTCTATGGTGGGTAGGGCTAGACTCTTGTTGCACTTGAATTGACGAGGTAAGGTTTCAGATATATGCTCTATTGTGACTCCAGAGCTACTGGTCATGGTGATGGCTTTCTTAGCACAGGCTATCAGTCCTTTATGCCTTGACATCCAGTCCATACCTAGTACTACTTCCAATCCTTTGGTTCTGAGTACTATTAGGTTGGCATAAAAATCTATCCCATGTATTCTAATAGGCACAGCTTTGTAAATTTTTCTAGCTTTTGTAGTTCAACCGGGGATTTGAACTATCATGACATGCTTCAAGTTGGTTGGGTGAATCTTACTAGTGCATGCAAATTCTTCGGTGATAAATGAATGCGATGCTCCCGAATCAAACAATACCTTTGCTAAAACTGAGTTGACAGAAAACATACCCAGCACTACATATGGCGCTTCCTCGGCTTCCTCGGCGTTCATGTGGAAGAGAAGGTCGTTGCGGTTGTGAGGGTTCCTTGGGGCAAATCTTCTTCCTGGTTGAACACGACGCTGTTGTTGAGCTGGGGCATTCACATTGGCAGTGGCGGCAGTCTTCTTGGGACACTCATTGGAATAGTGACCCTTCACTCCACACTCGAAACAGGTGATCTAGGACTTGTCTTTTACTGCGACAAGCACATCATTGCTGCCAGTTCTGGGTGCAGTGTTGTTGTTGTTGTTTCTCTTGGGAAGGGCACGGTTGAAATTGTTGGTGTTGCCGGAGTTGTGATTGTTTCCTCCGGACTTCACATTGCCTCCGCTACGGTTGGGGTAGCTGGGGCGAGACATTGGGGGTCGGTTGTTCCTTGGTGCATATCCTGGTGAGGGGTTGGGACAGTACTTCTGGTGACTGCTGGATCCAGATTGCTGCATCATACGACGTTTGCAGTTGTCGTTTGCTTGGTTAATCTTTCCTTCCATCTAAATGGCAGAGTCAACTAGCTCTTCGAGATCCTTGAAGCGGATGTTGACGAGGACAGTCTACATCTCGTCATG
The DNA here is from genome assembly GCA_910589775.1 of Avena eriantha. Classification (NCBI taxonomy): domain Eukaryota; kingdom Viridiplantae; phylum Streptophyta; class Magnoliopsida; order Poales; family Poaceae; genus Avena; species Avena eriantha. The sequence continues at coordinate 230,801,603 of OU342741.1, forward strand.
CAGTCCCTTCAGGAATCTCTCCTTCTTCTTGGCCTCCGTGTTGATCTCATCAGGGGCGTACCTTGCAAGCGACAGGAACCTGTCACGGTACTCCACCACAGTCATTCTGCCTTGCTTCAAGTCGCGGAACTCATCCCTCATTCTGGTGACTAGACCTTGCGGCACGTGGGTGCGGCTGAACTTGATTTTGAAGGCTTCCCATGTCATCACTTGACCATGGTTCATGTTACGGATACTAGTCCACCAAGCTCTTGCATCTCCTGCCAAATAGTGGGTGGCGAAGAGAACTTTCTCGTTGTCATCAACTCCTAAGCATCTAGTGGGTTTTCAGCCTGGTTAAAGATTGGGGGATTGGTATTCTAAAAGTTTTTTAGTTTGGATCCATGATGATCCTGATTTCCATGCCCTTGGTTGTTTTGGGCCATCTGAGCTATCTGCTGCAATGTTGCTAAGTTGGCTTGGCGCTCTGCCCTGCTTACTTCACGGTCTGCAACTAACATCTGCATAATCTGCAGCATTGGGGCTTGTGATGAGCTGCTCCCTCCTGGGTTTCCACGAGTCATCTGAAGATTGATATAGATAAAGGGGTAAGAGGGAAAGTTCTAAGGTTCATGGTTTTGGTTTCAAAGCTAAAACTTTGAGTTTGACTCAGGTTTTGCAACTAACTCCATTTCATTCACTCAAACATGCACACGATAAATACACACACCACAACAACAAAGGAAAACAGATTGTTTGAAGAACCATTCTGCAAGCTACGATATAGTGGGACCGATACATCTCATGCTACGACAGTGCTCTAGTGCATCTACTCATCGTCGATGAAGTCGGAGTCCTCATCGTTAGTGTAGAAGTCCACGGCATCCTCCTCCAGAAAGTCATCATCATTGTTGAGGTAAGAATCCATGTCTCCCTGGATGTCTTCACCCTCCTCTTCTTCCTCCTTTAGTGCAAGCTGAGCTTCTTGTTGACGGTCTTCTCGAGGTCAGCCACCTTCTTGCGAAGACAGGCGATGGTGCGATCCTTCTTTTCGTGCTGGAGGCAAAGAGACTGATGGTCCTTGACTAGCAGTGAGAAAGTCTGGGCCTTCTGGTCGGCAATGGCACGGTTGTGGTTGGCAAACTCCCTAGCATTGTCCAACTCCTTCTGACGATCATACAGCAGGAAGTCAAGGTTCTCCACTTGACGCTTCAGCTCTGGGTGACTTGGCATCTCCATCGGCATTCCCATGAAGTCACGCCTTGCATAGTAAGCAAAACGGGTTCCTTGGATTTGGTTGACGCTAAGGGCACATAGACGTGCGAGAGCTTCATGCATTGCCCTGGCTAATCCATCTAGCCAGTTGTTCTCTCTTACCGAGAACTGGATTCTCTCGGACGTTGGTGCTTCGATGCTTCCTCGAATATCAGCGGTGACTAGCCACTTCAAATCTCCTCCTAGGGGTCCTGGAAGTTGAGCTCCAAGAAACTCCGGATGTGGGCGTCCCAGTAACTCCGACAGTGAATCTAGATCCCTCTCGAAGATCAGCTGACCTCCATTTCCCAACTGGTAGAACTTGCTGAACTGAGTCTCCATCTACAAGAATTAAGGATGAGGGAGTTAGTGAAGTGATCAAGTGTGTCAAATTTTAGGTAGTAATGTAAGAATTTGAGGAACATGAATTTTTGAGAAAGAATGAATTCCAAAGGGTAAGAGAGGAAATAGTTTTTCATAAATACTCACTTGGTTTTAAAATTAAGTTTTTGTTCGGACGTCCATTCTAACTAGGGTCTCCTATGGTCAGGATGGCTCTGATACCAACTTGTCAACACCCGGATTTTTAATCCCAGATGCCTGTTATGGCATTCATCACAACCCAGGATTACCATTTTTGCGAGACATAACAGATTGGATATCACAGTACATCATCCATTACAAACCATAAATAAGGACTTACACAAATAAGGATCTCATGATCCAGTCTTAATACAACAGGCAGCGGAATAAATAATAAGCATAGCGGTGGGGTCCATCTTCAGGGGCATAGGCAATGCTGGCGAAGGAAGATAGTCCTAGTTATCATAGCCGTCCTGCTGGCAATCATCTTGGTAGTCTCCTTCATAGTCTGGCCATAGGAATAGCCAGGGACAAAAGCCATGAGTACACTTTAAGTACTCGCAAACTACCACTAACAAGTAGTATAGTTCTAGTGTAAAGTGTTAACTCTAAGTTTAACTATAAAGTTAAGTTTGAAACCTAAGCTGAGTTCAGAAGCAAAGAAAGATAAAATAAAGTTCTAGAATCAGTTAAGTTGGGGAGCTAGTGTCATAAACACAACCCTATTGTGGTCAAGTCAAGGTTCATCATTCATTTCATAAGTCATTTTGAAAACATCTAACAACGAAACAGTATGGTCACTCCAACTGTCCATAACCGCGGACACAGCTATTCGAATAGTTTGACACTCTGTAGTGGTGGTACACTTTCACCACAAGATTCGATACATCTGTCAGGGATAACCCTAAATCATCATACTTAGTATGCAGATAATCAAACATAACCTTTCCTTTACACACCCTAGTATAAGCACCTCTCCTATGAGCATGGCCTCCCAACCATGACCATCTGTCATCTTGGTCACTGCATAGGTGGACAACAATGAGAGGTAGCCTCAGCTCAAACCTCTCCCGCGAGGGAACTAATACTAATGCATATAAATTTCCGGCTAATCCTTACCCAAATTAGGTATTGTGGTTGTACGGTAAATTTGGAATGGTATCGCATCCGAATCCAACCATCAGTTTTGTAAAAGGGTTAAGGCTCATGCCTCAACATTTTCATCATCATAAACCATTTGTGTTTCTCAACACATGTCAAAACTTCTCAATAGAATGACTCATCATTCTAAGGTTTTCATAATTCATTTTCACCAAGTGTTCCCATCTAAAGTGACTCAAGTTTTTATCTAACTCTAAACTACTAAGTTAAGAGTGTTCACTAAGGTGGAAAGATGGGATCAATCTCATGCCATAGAATGACATCTAAAGATATCTATATCGATAAAGTTTTATACTTTTTATGCTACCTTCAAAACAAGTAAGGGACTTGGTAAAATAAAGAAAGTAGAAGCTTGAAAGTAAGCTTGGAATAAGTACTAGTCAAAGTAGTATAACCAAAGCATGCCTAAAGCATCTTTGCTCAAATAATCTAGCTTAATTCTATCTTGCTAAGCATTATACTTGCAAGTGTTAGCTTGCCTTGGTTGGTGCAGTGGTGAAGTTTTCTTCCTCCTCTTGATAGCACTCCTCCTCCTCGAAAGCTTGATCGGTACTATCGTCTATAAATACATACGGAGTACACAATCACCAAACAATGCTTAATTAGTCTACTTAGCATTCTAAGGCACACATTTGATGATCTATTATCATCACTAGCATCACAAGGTTTTATTAACTAGTTTCATTCTTTTGGTTTGAGAAAAGTACTTTCTACACATTGAAAATAACTAAGATTTAATATTCACCACTTAAAATATGGGATCATGTGGACACATGTCATCACCACATATTCTAACATGTGGGAATGTAATTTAAAGATTCGATCACATTTACTTAAGTTTAAGTTTATTAATTAATGATTTAAAGTGACTAGAAATGTCAATATAGCATTATTTTGGTACTAGTCCAAAGTCACTGCATATAAACCTTAATATTATTACATATTTATATAGGTATGGTTAAATGTGATTTTTGAGAGTTGGAATCAACTCAAAAGCTATCATGGTTGATTTTATAAAAATGTTTGAATTTGCAAAAGCTTTTGTCTTGTTATTTTTACTAGGAGAGATCTCTAACTCTAAATGAATTAAATCCAACGGGGTTGGATAGATCTTTTCAGAACCTTTCCAACACAATTGGAATCACTCCATTTGGATTTGTAAATCTCTCGGAATTGATTTTTAAACTAAGGGACATAACTAAGTTCAAACTAAATTAGAAAAATCTAAGTTTGAATTAAATGGGTCGCGCGGGAAAGCTAATGGGTCAGCCCAGTGACACTCCACGGCGCAGAAAACAACTGACAGGGGGGGTCGACATGTTAGCGGCTCTGAAAACGCGAAGCGGTACGGGGCAACATGGACCGTGCGATTAAAAGTAAGATCTAAGGCTGAGGAGTGTCGTCTCCGGCGAACAGGTCGCCGGCGAGAACTAACCCTAGTGGCTCGGTGGGGGTGCACAGGGGGCATACCAGGGCTCCAGCTACTGCGGTGATGGGGGCGATCGAACTGGTGGACGACGGCGGACTCGGGCATGGTCGCGGCATCTCCTAGGGTGGACGAAATCGACGGCACCTTCTCCTCCTCTGCAGCGGGCTCCTCCGGCTAAATTCTGGCAAACTAGGGCTCGAGCGGCTCCGGCTAGAGGTAGGGAAGGATCAGTGAGGAGAGGGGAGTGGAATGGTGTGAGTAGTTGGTGCTGGGGAGGGCTCCTATTAAAGGGCGACGAGGGGACCGAGCGGCACGACGGCGAGCTCGTCGGTGACGCTGATACAGACAGCTAGAGGCATGGGTGGCGTAGGCGGATGGTGGCCAGCTTCCTGCGGTCATCTACGGCTTGAATGCGTGGCTAGGGGTGGTGGCGTTTGGTCGGGAGCGTCCCGCACTCTAGGAGACAGAGGCGGTGCTCGACGCTGCGCACGACGACTGTGGGTCGCGCGGCGGCGCACGGCCATGTCTGGCGGGGTGCTGGGGTCGAGGCGGAGCGGCGTGCAGGATTTTATGTCAAGTGGCGGTCTGCTGCATGCTGGCGACGATCGCGCTCTGGCGAGCTCGCAGAGAAAATGGGCGGCGACGCTGGGGTGTGGTCCAGGGCCTAGGGGTGCGCGAGGGGTGGACAGGGGGCGGCGGTAGCGTTAGGCGGAGCTAGTGGTGGCGCTGGAATGGCGCGGCGTGGTCTGTGGCGCTCTGTCCACGATCGGCCGGCGGCGACCAAAAAGGGGCGGCGCTCCACTGCTGCTGGGGCTTAGGGGTAGGCCGGTGGGTACTTGGTTGGACTCAGGGGGACAGAGGGGAGTAGATAGGGTGCAATGGGGGACAAAGACTTGATTAGAAACAATAATAGTTATGCCATTTTATTTCTGTCTGCAAGGTGTTCGATCAAATGGCCGCAAGAATTCAAGTTTTGAATTTTTAGATGATTTTTGGTGGAGTTGCTAGGCACATGCTTAAGCTTCTGTGGTTGCTTGGGATTTGAAAATGGAGCTCATTTGAGTGGTTTTTGAATAAGTGGGATCTTCTCATATGAACTACATTCAATTTTCAAATGCCATTTAAAATTAGTGTTTGAAAGTTTTTGGCAGATCACAAAGTAGGACTTGGTACATCACTACATTTACTAGCAAGGGGTGCAAAGATCCATATTTGTTTCTGTTAAGAGTTGAGTCCTAGGAATAGCCAAAGTAGGCATGGTAGTTAAAATGGCACAAATGACCATTTCTTTCTTTTATTCATTTTGATTTGTTTTTCTTTGGGATTTGTTTGGGAATGATCTAGATGATGTTTATTTCACCTAAGAATCATTTTACAAGCAATGTATCACTTAATCATGGCAATTCAAAACAACTCCTATTTAAATGCACACACGTATGAATGCTTTAATAATTTTAATTGGAAAAGTTTTTGTTAACCCTAATTTTGATGATTTGGATCTTAATAACCTCAGATTAAATTTTTGGGATGTTACACTCCCGAGATTGGGCACTTTCAATGGGAGGCTCATAATATCAACCGGTCGCGCACATGGACGATCCTACTTCCTCCAGGTGACTGTCTAACAGTTGACCCTTTCTATAAAGGAAGCCTAGAATTAGAGGATATGGTCCCTTAGAAGCAGTTATGAGAATTCCCACACTAGAGTAGCAAACTTTAAGTCTAGCCTTGTCCCATTCCAGAGTAATGTGGTTGCACGGGTTAATTTGTTCAGGCAAAACTGCAAAGAAACGGATGTGTTTTTGTAAACCTTTTTCCTCCATCTTTTCTTCAGCATTTTGTAAAACAAACCTTTTTCCTTTCTCAAACCTCTCTTGGTAGGTCAAACGTCACCAAGGTTTTATCATAAAACATTTTGTGAACTTTTTCGGGGTCTTCCCATCCTATAGTTTTACTTCGGCTAAAACGGGGTCTCCATAGGGGTATGGTGGTATACACCATCTCCCATACTAGGGACAAATAGGTGTCATCAAGGGGGTTGTACATAGTAGTACAATTGTGTAATGGTTTGGAGGAGCCAAGCCACTACTAGGCATAGATCATCATATAATAAAAACAATGCAGATCTAACAAAACAGAAGGTAAAACATGCATAAGTAACACAGTAGGACAAGGAGTATGAGCAAGAAGGTGTCTTGCCTATGATCAACAATATGCAATATGTCCCTGGACTTCTTCTCAGAATACCATAATAATCAATAATATTAACTATCTTCTTCTAGTCTCCGATATAATCGCATCTACGTCGTTAAAGATAGCACATGCAAGCAAAAAAAGCCACAATCAACACAAGGCATACAAACATCATTACAATACAGCAAATAGACATTAACCACAAAACTAATTTCTATAGGTTTTGATAGATTGATTCCGTAGCATTTGGTATTACTTTAATTGCATTTGAGGAATTTATTTTATGAATTAATTATCAAAACCCACTTAAAGAAGGGGTTTTGTACTAACGCTTGGGTCTGTATGACATCAATGTACAAAGATGATATCCACACATAGACATTGAAATAACAAGGCCAACAAAAGTGGTTTCATGATTTTATCACTTCTCTTTATTTATATATGAATTTTCTAGTGGAATAAACCCTAGTTTAGGTGAATAATTTACCAGAAAATATCTGTAGCTCAAATAAATTTTCCTCAGAGGGTTTTGTATATATTTGAGTTTGTGATTTTTGATAGTTGGAATCACCTCAAAATAATTAACATGATGCCCTTGGGAAAATCCCAAAGTCAATTCTGCAAGCAGTCTTTTTCACTATATTTATTCCATAGAAGATTTTAATATGAAACCAAATGCATCAGGTAGGTACTTCAAGTACCTTTCAGTATAAATTAGATTCATCATTTTAGGAGTTGTAGAACTACATATGTCATTTATTTGGTGGAATAACCCTATACAGAGGATTTGAAATCACCATAAATCACAAATGGATCAATAAATATTGATCTCATGGTATTAGTTAGGTATTAGAGTACCACTTCTCTAGGAATAGGAATCAACTCAAAATAGGCTATGATTTGGCCTACCTAAAGTCATAATTGAGGGTATTTTGTCATTTTTACCGAAGTAAAACTAAGGCTCCACTTGGCATGAGGCCACGACAGATAGATAGGTATCTTCAAAGGTTACCAGGGAGTGTTAGGGTCATCCAATTTGGATATGTGGAACTCCTTGTGGAAATTATTTACTAAAAAAGTACTATTTATTGGATTAAAATCTAGAAAATGAGAGATATTATTTTGGGCAAAGTACCAATTTTGCATGTTGGAGAAAAAGTGCATGTACTCATAGGAAATTATATTTAGCCAAAACTAGGTGTCTTCCATTCTTTCCTTGTATTTATTTCTAGGAGCCATTCAGTAGATCTGGAATAAAAGAAAAGGATTCTGTAAAAAATGATAAGGGGCCAGATCTGACCAAGACGGGCCTCACAGCGCCGAATCTGCCCACTGGGTGAGACTAGGCGCGTGAAGCAGGGTTTAAAGGGCCTAATAGCAGGGCCCGCTCATCAGGGACACTAGGTGGCAAAGAGATATCGCACGTCCTGCATCGCACGATTAGAGTGGATCCAACGGCGGAGGATCATCATCTTCCTCCCAATAATCTTAGTGGCATGGAAACCCTAGTGGGATCTGGAGTGGGCGGGAGGTTCACCTAGAGGTTCACCAACGGTGGAGGAGGGGTGGATGCGACGCGGTGCTGAACGGCAACCTCGGTGATGGTCAACGGGGACGAATTTAGAGACGGGGGGTGGGGGTACTCGCGCAACAGCGCCCGCGGGTGCTCTTGGAAGCGCATCGGATTGGCTCTTCGGGCATCTACATGACCAAGACAAGGGGAGGGTTAGATAGAGCTTGTAGTGGTGCTCACGGCAGAACGAAAACAAGAGGGAAAGATGTAGTATGGAGAGTACTCTATCTCCTTCTTCCTTGCAGTTGCCCAAGCTCGAAGCTCCGTGTCCAAGGCGAAGGAGAGCAGGGGAAAGGGCTGGAGCACTGGGGATGGTTATGAGGGGTTTTGAGGTGGAAATGAGGGTGGTGTGGAGGCTGGGATTATCCCCTGTCCCTTTTAACCGAGGAGGGGAAGGTTCATGGTGGACCCATTCCATTTTGGACAAGAAAAGGGAAGGAGGCAAGGGATTGGCTAGGAGGGGCAGTGAGCATAGTGCCAAGGGGTCAAGGAGGTCCGAGTGATGGCATGAGATGGCTTACATAGCAAGGTTGCTTGGCACACATGTGCTTCGGCTTAAAAATTAAAATGGAGGGGAAGGAGGGTACTAGGGTAGCTAGGGTTGCAGCTAGCACTCAGAGTAGGTATGTGTGAGCTATGATCTAGACCATAGGGTGCACAAGTGATAAAAAATGTGTGGCATCAAAACCATAAGGTTTGGATTTTTCTCCATGTATTACTCTCTCTCACCACAACCAAGCACTAAGGGACAAGAGGCAGGGGTTGTCTATTGTAGTGTTACAGTGGTTTTCGACCAGAATATGAGGAGCAGTGTTGTGGTGGTTAACTATGGGGGTTGGTGGGGTTTTGATTTAGTTTTAGATCGAAGGGTTTCAATATTATTTAAATCTACCATACTTGATGTCCATTAAGGGAAGTTTCAAATTCTTGATCTTTTCAAGAGGGAACAATTATGCTGGTAGATAGATGGGATCAAGATACACTTCCAAGAATTATTTGAATATTCTAGATCCTTTTTATATTAATTCTCCAAAAGGTGCTGAATGTGTTTTATTGATTTGATTTGAGATTTTTGAGTTGGGCAAGGAGGGTTTCTGGTTTGAGATGGTCCCTATTATGAGTTCACACATTGGAGAAGTTTCCATTATTTATTGGAGAGTAAAACTATTTAAAACATTTATTATTCAATTTCTGCCATTTAAGAAAATAGGCAAAAAGAATTTTTAAAACTCTTCAAAGATATTTATTTGAAGTGGGAAGATAGGGTATGATAATTAGGCCTCAATTGTGCCTAAATATGGAGATGTCTTTTGGATAAAACTAAACTTTATTTTCTATAGGGAGTTTTGAGATTTTGGTCAAATAAAAGAATTAATTAACTTTTGGGCCAAAAAAATTATGGAAAACCCTTGATAAATTTATATATCCATGGTAGATTATGTCCACAAGAGGTATCCATCATTTTCTACCTTGGGTTTTAGAGAATTCAACTTGATTTTGAAGGATAAGAGATAGAGGATCTTAGGCATTGTTATTTTTATACCTTCAAAACCTTGTTGGATCTTGGAGATCAGAGCTTCCCTGGGATCATGGTATGGATGGATAGATAGACCAAGTTATATATATCACCCTAGTACATAGGTTTGAGCTTGATCATGATTGATCTCTACAATAATTGGTGCCAAACTTTAAATAAATTAAGGGTGCCATAGCATATTATAAAGTAGCCTTCAAAACCATGTGGGTTTTGGAGGCACAAAGATCCAAATGAAACAAGTGAAGTAGGGATGAATATACTTTCACGAGTAGAGCACAACCATACCAAGGGTTAGTTAAAATAAGATAGTATGGAGATGTGACCTTTTGCCAAAGTAGGCTAGTTGATAAGATTTGTAGGAAAGATTATTTTATTGCCTACAAAACCATCAATAACAAGTGCCGCAGAGTGTTGGACCAACATGGGCCTTCTGTAGGCCGAAACAGAATCGGGCCTGAAAGTTCACGGGTCGATGATGGCTGCAACTTTGGGCCCATTTCAAACAGTGCAGGACAAAACAGTAACGGGCCATCTTCTTGTTGGGCTCTCCTGATGGGCCGGCCCAGTTAGTATTTAGCAGGCCTTGGCTGGACATGGCTTCTGCCATGGTTTCTATGACCGTTAACAGCGGTAACCGGCCGCTAACGGCGGCTGCCATATGGCAGTTTGCATGATGTTAGCAGTCAACGCAGCTGCCAAACAGATCTACAATAGAACAAGTTTTCGTGGCTGAAGGGTGCAATCCGCCATGTTCAGGAAAAAAACCGTGGTAGATTATTTTGTGAAGGGGCTTTTACCACGAAGGCCATCCATCGTAGAAGACTTTTTAACCACGAAAAACGGGCCTTCAACCATGAAAATCGTCCGTTGTAAAAGCCAACTTTTCTTGTAGTGAGAGCACAACCATACCAAGGGTTGGTCAAAAGAAGATAGTATGGAGATGTGAGCTTCTTCCAAAGTAGGCTAGTTGATAAGATTTGCAGGGAAGATTATTTTATTGCCTTCAAAACCATCAATAACAAGTGTGTTGGAGGATGATCTAGCCAAGTTCAAGAGTGGGCCTTGGTAGTCCTTAAGATGGTTTACAAGATGGTTCAAGTGCATTTCCAAAAATGCACAAGGGTTGAGAAAGGGAGAGACAAAAATATGTGATGTTGATAATAGTTTTCTAGACTTATTCATTTTTGGCAGATTTAGGGTTTTTGGCTAGAACACAAGAGATAATGTTTTCGGTTGGTTGCAAACTTCCAAACCATAATCAATGGTATTATATTGAAGTTTAGATTGAGTAGAATGGAACCATGCTTAGAATTGGTCTTCATTGACTTGGAAGTTTGTAGAAAGGATTAACTCTAGATTGATCTGGTTAAGATATTAGATGGGTACCCTAGGGGCTAGAGATCATATCAAGCTTGGTTAACTTGCTTAAGGTTTCTAATCTTAATTTATCTTGATCCTAGAGGATGAGCTCCTAGAATAGCTCATGCTACTCCTAAGCAAACAAGTCAAGCAGCAGATCAAGGCAATTCATCTAGTAGCAGATCAAGGCAATTCATCTTCCAAGCAATTTCAATCTACTACTAGGGTTACCATCAACCTAGCCTAGGGTAAGGGTGGGTATTTTGAAAGGTTGGAGTTTGAATAAGGTGAGAGTCCTTGGTATCTCTACCAAGGGTAGAATTCAGAAAGCTTTATAAAAAGGTTTTGGAAAACCTTGAGGTAAGAGTAGTTGAAAGTTCTGTCTTGAAAACATAAGGAGATTATATCTTATAGATCTCCATAATTTTGTCAATAGAAGCTATTAAACTGGTTAAGGTTGCAAAGGCATCTTGGCTTAGATTTTTGAAATGCCAGAACATTTGAGAATCTACAATATGAGCCAAGATAGTTTTGTTAAATAGCTTTTGTCAATTGAGGGTGAGGTAAGGAGTATATTATCTATTACACTTTCAGATGCATAAGCACAAATAAACAACAAGCAAACACTAAAACTTTTAACAAGAAAAAGTTTTTGTTCCCCCTGATTTTTGCATTCTGGACTACTAATCAGGGTTGTCGGAATTGGGATGTTACAGGAGCCTTCTTTTCGAAGGGGTTCTTTCCCTTGCCATTGCCCTTGTCAGCGGGCTTGGGTTCCACATCTTCGTCCATGTCACTTGATTCCTTGGATTCCTCATCCTTCTTCTTCCCCTTTCCCTTTCCACGGGGTTTGTTCTTCCGACTTTGCTTGTAGCCTGACTCAGGGTCTTCCTTGAGGTCGTTGTCAAACTTGCATTGGCGGTTGGTGTGGGTGGCCTTGCCATTTGCGTCGAGGTGGATGAAACACGATATATCATGGTACTCTTTGTATGTTTGGGGAATGTGGGGCACTGAGGGTGTTGAGTCACTCCGATGCTGCTGCCCATGGCTAGCCCCCGGCCACGACCACGTTGTGCGCCTCCGCCTCTGCCAGGGAACATTGTGGTGACCATGTCAGCTGCTTGCTTCTCTTCACGCGGAGTTTTCCGCTTGTTGTTATTGTTCCTCTTGGCCTGGGTAGGGATGGCCAGTGTCGACAACGATCCGCGAGCATCATCATCAGCGGTGGCGAACTCGCTAGCCATGGCAATCATCGAGTTGAGGTTGATCTTGTTGTTGTCCTAATGGCGCTTCAGCGTATGTCTGAACAATGTCCCCTTTTCTAAGCCATCGATGAACGCGGCCATAGCAGGGTTGATCGTGTACTCCCGCGCATGAATTTTTCATATATAGCCAACAGGATGGGTAAGCACGAGATGATTCATCCTTTTCTTGCACACACCGCTGTAGGTCACTGATAGTGTAGGGAAGTTTGTACGTACCCTCGAAGTTCTTGGTGAACGCTTCATGCATGTCCAACCAATTGAAGATTGATTTCTCCGGCAAGTCATCGATCCATTGTCGGGCGGTGCCGGTGAGCATTAGTGGGAGGTAGTTGACAATGACATTAGGGTTCCCCCGACGATGTGAATCGCTTCGTTGTAGTCCTACAAGCATGTAGCTGGCCTGACAGTACCATCATAGGGCTTGATATTCTTGTCGATCCGGAGACCCTTGGGGTAAGCTGTGGCTCATATTACGAGTCCAAAACAACGTGGCCCTAGGTATGGGAGTTCCCAGGCTTCTTGAATCTTGTTAAGCTGCGAACGTGCATCATACGGCTCTAGTTGCCCCCCATTTCCGCCATAGGGAGGAGAGTTGTGGTGCAATCCACGGGATCCGCCATGTCCTCCGCCATGGTGGCTACTAGGTGGCGACGGTGGCGGTGGCGGAGGTAGGTTAGCCTTCTTTCTGCTCCCTCCATGCGAATCCTCACGCCTATCGTGATTGCTTGTCGGACATGGTACTTCCTTGTGGGATCTGATCCTATATCCTTCATTGCTGCTGCGCTCTCCGGCGTGTTGGGGTTGCTCACCCTGGTCACGTATGACAATACCGACCTGAGGACGCCTGCGGGGTGGCATGCTTGTGCGGTGGCGCGGTTGTTGTTCCTCATGACGCCGGGATGGCGGTGGTGGAAGCGATCGGCGAGGGTGAGCCTTCTCTCCCTTGTCGAAAGATATGGGTATGGCATCGGCCTTGCCGCACGCATCCCTCCGCCTTCGCTCCGTGGAGCCTGTATGGGATCCCTTGTCGCGAGAAGATCTTGGCCTTCGGCGGCTATTTAGAGTTGACTAGCAAAGCTTCGGTTTGGACTCGAGCCTTTGTGAGGTGGCCTTCTCCTGTTGCTTGCAAGCCTTGGCTACGAGGTCATAGACCTGAGCCACCACTTCTGGCGACCTATCCTGTTCGAGGAGGGTCTTGGCGACGACCATGTTGAGGGTGGGAGTTGGCATTACTTGCCTCTCCTCTGAATCGATTTAGGGGGTGGCCTTTGCCGGTTTGAACGCGTCCTATCCCAACTTGCGTCAAACGTTGGAGTCTCCGACGATGTGAGTTGGTGCTTTCTTCGTCTTGTGCTTTAACAACAACTGCCTGTATTCAGCCTCCATTGCTTGTAGCATCATCATGACCGCATGCTCATGTCATCATGCCACATAGCATTTGAGCATCGTCATGTCATCATGCATATTTTGCCTAAAACTATTTTCTCAAAGCCTATCTTTGTTTTCTGAATATCCCCCGTCTTTATTTCAAATCAAAACCCCGGTGTTTCTGGGTATCTTTTATTTGTCTAAAAACCTATTTGCAAAATGTTATATTTTTCAAAGAAAATAAAATAAGCAAATAAAATATTTTACCGGTGGAGGCCGCCAGCCTGCCAGGCCAAAAGCCCAGCAAGCCAGCAGCCTACTACCCTGGCCCAAACAAAACCGGCCCAACCCAAACCCCACCTAACCTAGTTCTAAACCAAGACCTAACCTACCCAACCACCACACATCCCGACCACACCCCTGGCGCACCACAGTCGCACCACACCAGCACGCCATGCTACCATGGAACATGGTACGCTCGCGAGCGTCGCCACCCACCAACGCACCCCACTCTCAATCAAAGCCAGGCCCACCTCGCAGAACCACCCACCGACGCATCCCGCTCTCTCGCTCGATCCCATCCCCACCTACCCCTGCTCCTCCCTGCTTCCTCTCCGCATGCGCCAGCCACCGCCCAACTCTGTGACCGTCGCCGCCAGGGCCTCGCTCTCTATCCCCTTCACCCTCGCTCTCTCTCGGCTGCATCGCCACTCCGCCGACCTCCTACTCCCTTGCCTGCCCCTCCCTAGAGGCTGACCCCAGTGCCGTCCCACAACTGCGTCCACGTCTCGTGCCCCGCCGCTAGAGCTCGACCACCTTTCGTGCGAGCTTCCCTGGCCGCAGAGCTCACCGCTGCGAGCGACCTCGGCCTCACCGTAGCAAGCCTCGCTGCCTTCTACTTCCTTGCCGCCTGCGTCATCTACCTCATCCTCGAGCGCCTCATCTCCGGTCGCCAGCCGCCATGTGCGGCCCCAGCTCGACCCCCTCTGCGTGCTGTGCGGTGCCTCGCCGTGCCTCTGTCGTCCCACGTCGAGCTGCTGTCGTGCTCGTCCCCAGCCGAGCCTCCCCGCCTACAGCCGTGCTCCCCAACGCTTCATGCTCGTGACCCTAGGCCTCTATATCCGCCCCGCTCTGCTCGCCTCTAGACACCGACATCCAACTGCACCATTAGTTCCCTACTCATCTTCGACCCCACGTGCAGCGTCGTCACCCCATCTCGTATCCCGAGCACCCACACCGAGTTCCGCTATGGTGCACCCACAAAGGCGATGATGTACTCATGTTCATGCTCCTTCTCAGGGCCACGTGCTACTCCGCCCCCAACCTGTTGGTGACACACCATGCTGGCTGGTGTTTCCCACAAGACAACGGCAAGACCAAGCTCTCCGCTAAGTTTGTCCTGAACCCGTAGTCTATGTGACCAAAGATGTGGCACCCCGCGACAACCATCGACAAGATCTTCGCGACAAACAGGACGTGACCCAAAGTCGTGCGACACCGATGTCGCCGATGGTACCTTGTGTGGCTATTTGAAGATTGTACCGGGACATCGACCGCACGGAACCCCAAGGCCTTCAATGTGGGCGACAAGATCGTTGAGAGGGAACCGATGACCCCGTTCTCGAGGATCCGAAGCCTTGAACCAAGATCGCCTTCCTGGACACCATTTTTTTTGAGGTGAAACAGTAGGGAGAATCCCCACATCAATTTTTTATTATAAGGTATGATTATGTTACAAAGATAAGTACAGATAGTCTATTGATCTAAGGTAGATCAAACAGAAAATAAAACCATTCAAAAGTGGGTAAAATCTATCCTATCCCTGATCTAATTGCTGGTTCAGCCATGCTTTGAATTTCTCCTTGTATTTTCTTTTGATTCTGAATTGTAACCATCTCATTTCTTGATAGAAGATTGATTTCCATCTTTCAAGTGTGGGTCTTTTGTCATTAAAAATCTTCTCATTTCTGCATATCCAAATACCCCAGGTAGTCATGATAATTATCTCCATTGCAAATGGAAGATGTAACTTTTCTTTGATGTCTGAAATAGCTTCCAATCTTGATAGGTTTGCAGTTCTGTTTCTGTAAATATGGTCCCAGCATTTGTTTGCAAATGAACATTCCCAGAATAGATGATTTACTGACTCTTACAAGTAACAGTAGGAAGTTACAAAGTTGTAGTCAGGCAAGATGAACTGCTTTCTTTTCAGAAGATTCCTTGTATTCAATCTGTCTAGAAGCAAAAGCCAGAAGAAGAACTTGTGTTTATTTTGGCAAGAGGAAGTCCATGACACCATGACCGTCTACACGAATCCTATGGCCGGAGCCCCAAAGACCCCGATCATAGACCCAAAGACCACCAAGCCCTCCAACATGGATCCGATGTCCGAGACCTCGAAGACCGATTTTGTCGAACCCCAAACCAAGATCGTCAAACCCCAATGTGTGACCCTTTTCCGAGCCCCTATTTTTTAACAGGGTTACCCTTCCGACTTGGCCTGGGCAGGGTTATGGACACCATTGGTTATTCTTCAGAGCTCTTAGCCCCATTTGCATCTTATTTGTACTTGGATGTTGTATCATTTTCAAGGTGATCTGGATCTTTGTATTGTATATCTGTATTCTGGACTCATGGAGTCATTGTTGTATACATATGTTCAGTGGGTTCCATCGTGGACTATTGTGTAATGATATTACTTTGTTTTCCACCCGCACGCAAGTGCCTGGTGGGCATCTTTGAATCGTTTTCTATGCGGGTTTGGCGGGAATAGCTAAAACTTGCATAGGACCGATTCGAGGGTGTTAGGTTTCTCTTGCCGCCTTGATGGATTGTTGTGCCTTGGCCAAATCTCTGTCCAGTTGGGCGCCTTGTTCTGTAATGCATTTAGCCTCCACGAGGATTTTTGCACATTTTTCATCAAGCTCCGTAACGCTCCGGATATGGGCGACGATAATGGGCTCGATGAGGAGTGGACCATACATCACCTTATCGGTGGGAGTAACCAAAGGGTTGCCAACTGCAGACGTTGATGGTGGTGGCGGGAGATTTGTTTGTTTGGCAGTACTGGGGCCTGTGGCAAGTTCTTGTGGCTGCTGCGAGGGGATAGCTAGAGGAGGCATGGCTTTGGTCGGACCGGAAGGATCAACGACTTTCTTTGCTGCTGCCACTCTGGTAACCGCAGGTGTGGGCGGAGCTTTCTCATGTTCTGGTTCATGTCTATCTTCTTCTATCACGTTCCCGGTGGCCACCAGTACCTGGCGGGAAGTGGTAGCTTTCTCGGCATGCTCCTCCCTCTCAAACTCGTTCTTGATCTCCCTCATAGCAGCATCATATTCCTCTGATTTAGCGTTTGAGCCGCCACCATCCATGTTGATGTCGGTGTAGAGGGCGTCAAGCACTGAGTCGGAGTTGGCTTCGGTGTTTTCGATGGCGGAGCTGGAGGGGGACAATGTAGGGCCGTTGTTGTTGTTTCCTCCTCCGGTTGCAACGGCGATGTCAGACTCAGCTTCCTCGTTGGCGTCAGCGAAACTGTTGACAGTTGCGATCATCTCATTGAGGGTAAGCAAGCCGGCAGCCTGTCGCCTCCTAAGCGTATGCCGGAGGAGTGTTTGGGGCGTGGGCCCTTTCCACGAAGTGATAGACGAGTTTGTCAGTGTGGTCACCTTCCAGGGTTTCTCTCATCCTTAACCATCTAGCGAGGTATTCATGAGGAGATTCTCCTTCTCTCTGAACACATTTAGCCAGATCGAAGATGGTAACGATGCCGCCAAAGTGTGACCTCCGCGTCTCTAACGCTCGGGGAAGCCAAGCGGATCTACGGGGTCCTTCCACTGTTATATCCTACACAGGGGCGGTTTGGGTGGGCCTTGAATTTTTTCGATCTGAGCCGGCAAACTCCAAAGAGATATACGGTCCAGATTCTTCCGCGGACGTGTCCTGCCCGTAGGCGGTTCGTGTGGGCCTTGACAAGTTTCCGGCCTCCTGGGAGCTAGGACCCGAGTCAGTTTTTGCCGATGAGATGTGGATGTCTCTGACTTGGACGACGGAGCAGCGGGTAGGGTTTGTATTCGTCGGGGCCCAGAATTCGTCCGGAGGAATGATCAGGACGTTGCCGGAGAAGAGAACACGCCCAATGGCTATGGTGTCGTTGATTCTCGCGAAGAGCTTGGACCTCTCCCATGTGTAGAGCTCGAAGCGCCTCTTGCCCCACGGTGGGCGCCAACTGTCGTGGTATTGCCGACGAGTACACCATGAAGGGGTCCTCACAGAGCGTATTTAGAGAGGTGGGGGAAGGCGGTGAGTTGGCGGATACGAGGTAACACAGCTTAGCCAGGTTCAAGTCCCACGATGGTGGCGGAACTCTACTCCTGCTATAAATCACTATAATGGCAATACGCCAAGTTACATGGATCGGTTCGTTGTGCGAGGCGTTGTACATTGTACGTTGGTTGTTCGCCCTAAAGGCTCCCATAAGTCCGATTTATAAAGGCACCAGAACCTAGGGTTACAGAGAAAGGACCTTGCCGGACATGTTACATAGTCCTACAATAATACTACTAGTCTTCGTGTCTTGTACTCCAAGGCTCTGAGTAGGCCGGTGACTTCAACGTAGCCTTCCTTTATCCGGCATGGGCCTCCATTCTGATCCATCTAACTAGGCCCCCAACCGGCTATAGACCATGCTACCAACTCTAGGTCACCCGAGTTAGACGAATTAGAGACATGCAATGGTGATATCCATTTAGCGGGTGAACCAGATCCAAATCGAGCGGCGGCGGGGTTTTTTTGTGGTGGCGACCTTGACAGCGGCTAGCGGAACCTCTATAAGGACCATCGGCTCAGATCCGGTGGACGGCAGCGCTGGAGAGCGAGTGGGGGGAGATCGACAACGGCGGCGAAGGCGAAATGTCTCTCCCGCGCGAATGCCGCTAGCAATACAGGGCTCACTCAGTTCGGCCTCGCGCACAACACATGTAGGGCTTGGGCGAGCATTTCTCCGCGGACGGTAAATCTGTTTACGGTTTCACTAGAGCGACAGTTTTTTGCGGAGACGGAAAAGGAACGATTCTTTTGTAGTTCGGGATGCTTAGACCCTGTTTGTTTGGGCTTGTGCTTCTGCTTTTGAGGCTTTTAAGCAAACAAACACAAAAATGACAAGCATCGTTGAAAAGCGGGGTACCGAAACGTACTAGTCCAGCCTCCACGATCGAAAGCGAGGCCAGGGGTGCTTTTCTCATGCTTCCCAAGCTTCTGAAACACAGCGGACGAGACTATCCTGTGGACTTCGATTTTTTTACAGCGAACTGCCACCGCGTCCTCAGCACATCCGTGGACAGCAGCCCGAGCTGACGACCCCGTCCTCATCGCTGGCTCGCGCGAGCCATGGGCTCCTCTCGTTGCTAGGGTTAGGGTTAGCGCCGCCGCCTCCCCTCCCCCGGACGGCGACCTTCCTCCGCCAGCACCCCGACGCCTCCTTCCCCCCCGACGGCGACCTTCCTTCCTTCTCGTTCGCTGCTTCTTGCGTCGTCCCCAGAGGTCAAATCCCCGCTCCTGCCGGTGAGGTCAGAGGCTGTTCCGGCCCCGTACGAGACCGGTGCTCGAGGCGCCGCCGCCGCCTCGCCGGACGTCTTCCCCCTCCGCTGCTCCAATCCCGTGAAGGTGAGCTCCCTGCCCTGTTACGTGAGCTAGTTCCTCCCCTGTTATGTGAGCTCCCTCTCTGTTACTTTCTTTTTGTGTTCAGGGACAACCAATATATATGTAAAACTGAGTCTAAATATGATGTATGGTCTGAGTGTAAAGTAGATGTAAAAAATGAGTGCAAAAATGATGTATGATTTAGTGCCTCCTTTGTTTATGTGAAATCTGCAAAGATATATGTGTGAAATAGTGCCTACATATTATTGATATCATGTATGCTGTTAAATAATTCACCTTATGCATTTAGATGGATCAAGATAAATCATCTAAGGCGAATTGGGATCCTCTCTCTACTACAATTTTTTGCGAAATCTGTGCCAAACAGAGATCATCATTGCATGTCTAGCACTCCATAACTTCATTCGCGATAGTCAATTGTTTGATCTACATTTCTATCTCTGCGATAATGATGAGGACTACATGCCTCCAGGGCATGTTATTTCTACATCACAAGGCAATGTAGGCAATGATTTGGGAGGAGACCATGTTAGCATGAATAACACTCGTGATAACATAGCTGATGCTTTGTTTGCAGCAAGAGGAGGTGTCTAGACTTGAGAAAACTTGCTCTTTTGGGGTCACATGGACACCTTGTAATATTATTTCCATGAGAATCTCGCATATTTATATTTATTTTAGCGCAAAAACATGTTATGTAAGGTATTTTAGCACAAAAACAGGGTCAGAATCAGCTAATTCATTTTGAATCATCATTTGTATAACTTTGTCAGCATTCAGGGGTATTCCAGACATTTCATCCTTAAAACAGCAACAGCAGACATAAAAAAAGCACTACTGCCAAACATCAAATTCTGCTTCTATCAGCTGCTTCCCACAGCTGCTTTCTAACAACTGCAGCCCAAACAAACAGACCCTTAGACTCTTGCTTAGAGTTGCTCTAAACTCCGCAGCACGCTCACGCCTCCAACCTGAGCACCGCCGCCGGCCGCAGCCTCTCTCCTCCAACAGCTCCGACCATTTTCGCTGCCTCGTCCTCTCCGCCGCCTTCTTCCCTAATCATCTCGTGTCCCTCGTTCTATTCTTGCCCTTTCCCCCCTTCAATATTCCCTTCGGCTGATTCCAACAACGAAACCCTAAAGCCCAATCAGTCTGCATCGCTTCGGATCCTTTGGTCATGTATCTCACTCTTGAATTCGGGTAATCTTTCTTCCATTCATATAACTGGTGTTCTCTCTGTGTTACTTTGCCCGTTGTCGTTGTTGACGAGCTAGGTTGATGTCTGGTTTTAGGGGCGGTCTGGAGCTGCTCCTGGAGAAATCCACCAAGCTACACAAGGTGGATGTCCAGCCCAAGGACGACGAAGGCAAGGTGCTGCTCGATCGAATGCCCCAGAGATTGACTGCTTATCGCATTTGCAGTTTGGTTGTTATATAGCCTTACAGACTGTAGTGTTAAACATTGGTACTTTTGCAGGCCACGATGAAAGGGCTGCTCTCTTGGGTGAAGTACAATTTGATCAAGGAGCGGCCAGAGATGTTCATCAAGGGCGATTCTGTGTATGTTTTATCTTTTTTATTTCATTTTTACAGATGGTATGATGTTTCAAACTTTCAAGTTGTACTGTTGCGCGAAGGTGCTCAGAGCCTGGTTGCCTCCAGCATTTGTTCTATCAGGTTCTCTAGTTGTTCATTTCATGGTCATTTCAGCCTGATGCCCACTGTGTCAAACGGGATCTCGTCAATATCCCACTTCTAGTTCATTTAGGGATTTCGCTTGCATCCCTAGTGTTAGTGCTGTCATTAATCTTTAGTAGAGATGAATAGATGTCGAGAAATAGAGTGGGTCTTTCATTGGTAGAGACTGAGACTCTTAAGTGCTTAGGAAGTTTTGATTCTTCAGGAGGTCTGTAACAGTTTGATTGCTCAAGTTTTGGTGCACAGGAAGTGATCAAAGCCCAAAAGGCGAGGGCTATGATTAAGCCTGTGCATCGCCGGTTTCAACGGTTTTTGGCGGGTTACTAAAACCAGGCCATCAAACACAGTTTAAGGCGGGTTGGTGTACGCGGTTTCTACGGGTTACACTGTTTGCAGGCACAATGAGCAGCACTGAAGGAATACGAGCCAGCTACACGTTGCCGTTCCAGTTCAGGGCGCATATACTCTGTGTGCACACTCTCCAACTCATCCCCTCCCACGCCTATGCGCCGGTGAGCTCTGGGAGTAGGAGCCTCGCCCCTCAGTGGCTATGGCGAACTCGTAGTGGTGGGAGAGCGTAGTGACGAACTACAGCAAGGGCGGCTGCACCAACAACAACGAATGCCTATGCCTCTAGTCAGACTGTTAGAGACGTCGTTGAGGTAGGTAGACACAGTTTCAACGGTTTTAACCCACTGGAACTGGTGACACCATGCAAAACCGTCCAGCGGTGCGGTGCGGGTTGGGTTAGCAGTTTAGACGGGTTGGAACCAACCCGTGCACAGGTTTAGCTATGATTATTTTTTTACAAAATCTAAACGATGGTTAAACTCTTGGGCACTACCAAAACATTAGTATGGTTGATTTGGGCACAAACTTAATACGCCCTCTTCAGCAACATCACCACAGAAACTTCAACCATGGAGTTGAACAATATTTATGTCATTTTTGTACTTTTGGTAACATGACCACTGCTGTTCAAATTCATGAAAATTAAAACATTTCTTCGTGCCTGCATAGTTATTTCTCTACTTGCTAATGTTTTGCCAGGGTTGTGTAGGGAATAGGGTACTCTCCGCCAAAAAGGGTTACATATATATAGAACAAATGGGAATAGGCTACTTAGTTATTTTTCCTGTAGAACAGTGCATACTTGGTTAGTGTAATAGTGTGTTTAATTAGCACAGCGGTCTGAAACCTTCACTCTTTCAGGAGGCCTGGGGTTCTTGTCCTTATAAATGACTGCGACTGGGAATTGTGTGGTGGCCTTGATGCAGAGCTGGAAGACAAGGATGTGGTTGTCTTCATCTCCACACTACACGGTGGTTGATTTAATGATACTTTTGTTGCATATTACATATTGTACTGTAAGAAACTGATGGAAGAAATTGAATTTCGCGAGTTGTGTAAAAGAAACTAAATGCATTTTCAATGCCACTGTTATTTTCTCCTTGTTTCACTATCTAGGTGGAAAGATCAATTGGTTTCTATTCATCTACTCATAACCCCTGAAACAAAGGATAGTCATTGCCTTTTGTGATTGTTTTGGAACTGTAACAACAGTGGATAATTCTGAAGTAGAATTTCCAATGTTCTAGATCTTCTCCTTGAAGTTGATCACTTGGTATCCACCTGTTCACAAGTATGAAGCATGCATGATAAGTGGATCAGAATGTCAAACCTCCGTGTATGGTTTGATTTGCTTTAAAACTGGAGGCAGTTCTGTTATACCTACAGCATACAAGGTATCTGAAGTTGCCAGGTGAAAAATTCAGCTTAGTCTGTTACATGATGCATAGCTACCCTCCCAAAGTACAGTACATTGCATGAATACAACAAAGCGATGATAAGTAAATTCTTGTGCGAGCTTGTGTCCAATTCATGGGAACCCTGCTTCCATTGGCTTTGCTGGATGGTATCTCAGGTCTGACATTTGTTTGTGCGTGTGCCTCCACCTCTGACAAACTGATATTGAAGTCTATTTTCAAGATTATGCCCACTGTCTAAACTGAACTCCACCAGATGTTAGTCTGGGGATCCGGACAGGTTGTCCCTTGGGGAGACAAATTACACGAATTTCTAAATGTAAATCTATAAATGTGCTGTTCTTCACATCCGCAATGAATCCTTCTTTGACATTTGGTGTGCTCTGGGAAGACCAATTACCCGGCTACAATACTGTCATGGATTCTTCCGGAGCAAAGCGTACAGCCTTACAGCTGGAAAGGTATCTGAAGATGTGTTATTTTTTTTTAGTTGATCATAGTTACTATCATGGCTGGAGCTGAAGACTGACCTGAAGCTCAGATTCTATAAGATTCTTCGATTTCTCCAGCCCTCTCTCGATTCCGTGCCTACCCAGCAACCACACACAGCCCTCTCTCGTTTGCAAGTTAACCGTTGCTACCTTGTTGCCGCCGCCAGCAGCTCGTACCACATCGCAGGACCCTCTTGCCATTGTTGATCGAGCGCCCCCAATGCACCTTTCAAATAGAATTTTGGCCCAGTTTTCAGGGCAATACAATCATTTCTTTTCTGCTAAAAAAATACAATCATTTCTATCTAAATGCAACCATATTGCATAGTTTTATACACATAAATTTAGTTCCACAACAATTAAAATATAGAGATAAAATAATTCAGACAGCAAATCAAATAAATCAAATTCGAGTAGTTCAACTAGATTCAAGACTCAGGTTTGGGTTCCTGTGAGTATCCACAAATGCTAACTAGATCATCTTGCAGTTGGCAACGAACAAGTCACAGATTTCTGCATGCATGGCCAGGAAATCAGCAAACACAGTCGGTTACGTTTTAGGTACAAAATTTAGTCTTGTTAGTTCCATCTAAGGCCTTGTTTATTTCTCTCGTACTTTTATACACTAGTGTTTGATATGGGGAGATTTGGGTTCACCCAATACTCTCTGATCCCCGCAAATACTCTTTTCTAAAAATACTCTACCATGTAGAAGAGTTTTCAATCTAGACAAAAGTAAGAAAGATTTGTGGGGATATCCCGGCCAAGCCCAGAATAGTAAACGGACTAGGAGAATTTTGTGGGAATTGGAATAATTCCCTCCGTTCCCTACAAATACATTAGTCAGAAGTAAACAAGGCCTAAAGAAGCTACATAAATCAAACTCGGTAGACCTAGGCTGGCTAGGCTGAGCATAGCATAGAGCATCAATCATTTTCAAAGCTAATGTCTTAGTCTATTAGCAACACACATCAAACTAGTCCAAGATTACAAGTGACAGTCACACCGACTCGGAAACAAACGTTCTATTTTTCTTCACTGTAAACATCGCACACAATAAGGATAGAAACCACCACAAAAGTAAACAATAAAGACAAAAATAGAAAGTACTCGTACAGTACTCTATTCACCCTTTTATCTGAGTATCATCTTTGTTACATGCATTGCACAATTCATGTATAATTTCACAAATCTTGTACTACAACCTTCAAACTTTTGTTACATGTATTTAGTAAATCAGTTGCAATAGTGATCAGTTGCAACCTTTAACCTTTGTTACATGTATTTTGTGAATTGTCACAACCTTTCACCTTTGTTACATGTATTTCGTAAATCGGTTACAGCCTATAATCTCTGGTGATTTACAAACTTGAATGTCGCGTGTGGAGCAAAAAAATGTTAGCAAGGTATTACTCGAACGCAAGCCTCTGTGTGCCTACAAGTGATGCATAACTTCCTCCCTCCGCGACCAGTTCGGCATGCGTCCCAAGTTCTATGATCTTGCCATCTGAGCAGACAGCAATTCGATGCGCATTTTGCACGGTACTCAATCTGTGGGCGATCACCAAAGAAGTCCTACCCTTCATCAAGAGATCAAGAGCTTCCTGCACAAGCCGTTCACTAGTGGTGTCCAGTGCACTTGTAGCCTGTAGATAGCTTCCTTCAGTGAATACAAGGCTAGTAATCCTAACACAAGCTTATGGAAAACGATTCTAATATGTTATGTGCTGCCTGCGAAGTACAAAAAAAATCAATTATTTTGTAAGGAGGTACCTCATCTAGTATTAGAATAGGAGCATTTTTCAGAAGAGCTCGTGCGATTGCAATTCTCTGCAGAACGGCAAAGGTGTACAGCAGTTAGAATAAAGCACCGCAATGGTGTACATCAGTTAGGATAAAGCACAACTGATGTAATTCGTTTATCAAAGTAATAACAATGCAAACAATGCAATTCATCCATTCATCAATGTACTCCCTCCGTTTCAAAATATAAGATGTTTTAGCTTTGTGAAGCTAATGTATCTAGACCACTTTTTTAGTGTGTCAAACGGAGGGAGTACATATTAAGATAGCAAATTACCTGTCTCTGTCCCCCACTTAGGAGGCTGCCCCGTTCACCAACAAGAGTGTCATAGCCCTAAATTGCAAACAAATGAAGAAATGGATTATGGGCACATCGTGGGATATCAGAGACTAGCGTCAATCAATGATTGGCTGTCCAACCTGTGGAAGGGAGATGATAAATTCATGAGCATTGGCAGCTTTAGCAGCTTTTATTATCTCATCCTTGGAGACAACATCATCCGGAAGACCATAAGCAATGTTTTCTCCGACAGATGCCGAGAATAGGACAGGGTCCTGATTTTTGCATACAAAAAAGACTTATAGAATTAATAACTGTGAGATTGTACATTTTTTATCCCTTCCTTAATTATGAATGAATGAATGATTGCTGGCAAAATCTAGTGTAGCAGCTCAAATGAATCAGTGGGACAAATTGATAGTTGTGTTGCTAATATGAACTGGGGATTAATGATATGAAAAGATAGGTGCTTTGTGTTGATCACTGTATACCTGATTCACTAGAGATACAACACGAGACCATTCTCTTTTATCAAATACACGAATGTCTTCTCCTGACACCGTGATGCGACCTCGAGTAGGCTGCAAGATTAGAACAAATCTAAAATGTTGCTACATTTATAAAACACAAGTATACAACAGTAATGTTAGTATGGATATACAACAGCACCTCATAGTACCGCGCTAGAAGTTGCACCACTGTGCTTTTACCAGCACCACTAGAGCCCACAAGTGCGGTAACTTTTCCACACTCGATTATAAGATCAAGCCCATTTAAGACATCCACATCAGATCTCAATGGGTAAGAGAAATGAACATCTGACAGAAGTATGAGTATGAGTTCTATGCCAGTGATCAAAGAATGTACTCCCTCTGTCTCAAAATAGATGTCATAAATTTGTCCAAATTTAGATGTATCTAGACACTTTTAGTATATAGATACATCCAAATTTAGAAAAATTCCCGACATCTATTTTGAGATGGAGGGAGTAGTACATTAGTGAAGTGGATTTTGTGCTAGCAATAAGACAACTTTTGGACATTTGAAGAAACAAACTCACAAGGAAGAATCATTGAGCTGTTCTCATTAGTCAAACCCAAATTTTGTTTCACAGTTCATAAATATGCACTTTAATACTCATGTAATTACCAGAAAAAAATCCAAAACAAAAAAGTGGAACTCAAGGGTACCATAACGAGCTTATTACAGAACAGGTACTAAATTACTAATATATTCAAAACTGAAACTAAATCTTGATAAATAAGGTACACATATTCACAATATGGAAAATATAATAATGGAATATAGAAGATGGTAACATAATATGGACAGAATATGAATCTGCAAACTATGGAATAAACTGCTGCATTTACCGAATTAATATTTATAACAGCAAACTTACCTTCCAGGTGAATGTCGCCAGACCAGGCCAGATTACTACAGCTGCTGGATGATTTCAGTGCTGACATGTAATGTTTGTTAACAGTCCACTTTTCATGCACTGCATCATTGGAATCTTTGTTGTCTAGTTCTTTGGCTAAACCATATGCAAGTGAATCATCAATGTCCTTTGTTGACAGAATAGAATTTATTCTCTCTATAGAAGCAAATGACCCACGCAGATCACCTAGGGTATTAACTGCTCCTTGAACCTAAAATGCATGTCTTATCAAGTATCATATATGCAATAACAACAGATGAAGCTACAACTACAACAAACTACTCCCTCCATCCAGAAATAAGTGACTTAGATTTGTCTAGATTCGCATGTATCTAGACACATTCGAGTGTATAGATACATGCGAATCTAGACAAACCCAAGTCACTTATTTTCGGACAGAGGGAGTACTTAAGCAAAATTATGTATTTCCTACTTACAGCAAAGGTCAGCGTAAATGTGTAGCCAATGAAAGATGCCATGGTTCCGATAGACAACTTGCCCTGCAATAGTAAATTAATTGTACTGTTCCAACTCAGTACAAGGTTCTAAACTAAAATAAAAAGAGCAGACAGTATAAATGAAATTCATATCACGAATGAAGTATTGCATGCATGTTGACGAGTAAAAGTGTAAAACAGACCTGTTGCATGCATGTACATTGCTACAAATTAAATGTGTTCTCAAAGGATGGCAATGAATTATCGTATACAGATTCGGTTTCAGCAGCAGAACAATCGAATCATATGATACTATTTGGATGAAGCAAGTGGTGTGCATTGGTGAAATTATATATTTTAACAGTATAAAACTGAGGCTAGTTACTATATAAACCATGCTAAACATCAAAAGGGGTGAGAAAACTTGTTTCTATATATTTGTTTTTAAGTGAAGGTGGAAGTCAAAGAGAAGCTTGTAAGCATTGGTCCTAAAGTCAAGCGCTACACTATGCTTGCCGTTAGTGGTGTGAAAACAGTTATCCAAAAAGATCCAAACTACTAGTAACCGACTCAATAACAAATTATTACTAACCCACTCTTTTTCTTTCTTTTTTTATAACAAACTACTAGTAACCCATTCAATACCAAAACGAGAGAAAAAACAGCTTGAGCTATGTACTGGTTTCAACGCTGTAGATGATTTACTGTTGTATACAGGGAGAAGTTAGAGACATCCTAAGATTCGTGGCAAGTGACTGGAACCACTAAGAGACATGCATAAATCCACACTAGTCAGATATCCTCAAGGTTGACCATAGGTGCATTATA
The DNA here is from genome assembly GCA_910589775.1 of Avena eriantha. Classification (NCBI taxonomy): domain Eukaryota; kingdom Viridiplantae; phylum Streptophyta; class Magnoliopsida; order Poales; family Poaceae; genus Avena; species Avena eriantha. The sequence continues at coordinate 230,829,485 of OU342741.1, forward strand.
TTACATTTTGTAGAGCGACAAGAAACTGTCCATATCTACAAAATTTTCCAAATATGGAACCCCTCTGCCAAGCTAAGTATTTGCATGTTATATAAGCAAAAAACAAAAATGGCAAGGAACTCATTTTAGGTTAAACTAAGCAATTCACTAGAGCCGTCTCAGAGAGCTTCAAAGGATGGTATGAAACTTACTGTATGACAGAACACAATCTATTCAGAGGCTTACCGCGCTGACTTTGCTTCCACCAAGAATGTAAAGCGCCATTAGGCAAACATAAACCACCACTCGAGTCAATGACTCATTGGCAGCTTTCAGTACTCCTAGTTTTGTGCCGCTATTTTGAAAAGCAAGTGCCTATCAAACAAAAAAATTGCGTAAGAAAGTAAGAAAGTCTGTGTTACCAGTGTAATGTCAAGAAAAGAAAATAACGATCAAATGGAATATTCAAATATCGCAAAACTCAGGAAAAAGAAGCACCCCGCAGTACCATCGAGAAGTCTGTTTGATTTGCTTCCTGAGTTTGGCCAGGACTTTTTAAACAGAAGTTAAGTCCGATTTTAGGTAGATCAGCTTAGTTTTATCTATTAGTTGCAGGCCTGGGTACAAAGGAATCCCGCACTCCTTGGGTGGCAAGCAAAGAAGGGAAGTTCCTTACTTGGTTACTCATATATTTCTTAGTCAGCAATCAAGAACCAAGGAGTAACTTTAATACAATTGCAGGAATATTGGCATAACAATCAAATGAATATAAGCTATTTTACTCCTGCGAGCACAGTGAGTTATCTGTGATCCTAAGATTGTGTGAAGTAGTTCGTAATTTTTGTATAAGTGTCTGTTTTACAAAACATGACAGTGGATAGCAAAATCACAGCTTCCATTATAAAATTTTGGATCATACATTCGCTTTGAAATTTACTCAGGCCGCATTTGGCGTTGTGGTGAATCCTGATAATCCCGATTTCCCAACCAGCTTTTCCCTATTTTATCATTGGCTAACCAATTTTTTCTTGCTTCCGTGGCTATTTTCAACAATGGAGTATAAAGTTCAGCACAGCACAGTCCAGCAACCGCAAAATAAGCCTCCATAAGAGGTTGATTGGTCTCTAAAACTCTACTCAAACCAGGTCATCAAGCCTTGAAGGACATTAGACGGCATGTGGGAGGGGGTACCCGGCGAGCCGGTCAAGGTGAGTACTGCCTCCGGTCCTAAGATCTTACGCATCCATGTACATAACATCAGATCTCATCCTCGAACCTATGTAGGATAGTTATTTTGCCTGATTGTTAGGTTTGATCTTCAAGATGTACTACAGCATTAAATTTACATTCTTGGAAGACCCTTTGTTCATAAATCTTTAATATGGACTATAAAACAATAGAACTTTTGCTACACATCTGCGAATTAACATAGATAAAGTCATTATTCTAATGGTTGTAGTTTTCATTTGAATCTTTTCTCTGTAATCTGTATTTTTTTATTGATTACATAGAACCATCAATAGAACGTCACAGTGCTTGCTACACATTGGCGTAAGACCCTTTGTTCATAAATCTTTAATATGGACTGGTAAAACAATAGAACTTTTGCTACACATCTGCGGAATAAACATTGAGAAAGTTATTATTCTAATTGTTGTAGTTTTTGTTTGAATCATTTCTCTGTAATCTGTATTTTTTATCGATTACATAGAACCATCAATAGAACGTCACATTGCTTACTACACATTGACGAAAGAAACATTGAAAAAATCATTAGTCCACTGGTTGTACTTTCTGTTTGGATCCTTTGTAATCTGAATCTTTTTATCTACTGCATATATCATCCTCGCTAGAGCCGTCCCCCATATTTCCCGGAAAAAATAAGTGCACAGACGAAGAGACATACCAAGTTGTCGAACATAGAAATTTGTCGTTTTTCACCACCAAATGACCTAACCTGCATATGTACTTTTGAGTTAAAAAAAAGGACAAATCAAACAGTTAAACATGTGACTAGCAGAAAATGAGAAGATTATTTTCACTGGCGTACTGACATAAAGTTCATATGAGCAATATTACAAAAGAATGGTACTCACAGTACGGATGGCTGAAAATGTTTCTGATACACAGTCTGATATATTTGCTTGGACAATTCCGTAGGATTGAAAGGTAGGGACAGTTGACCTCTTGAAAATAGCTGGTTAAAGAAACTGCCGTGTCAAAGGATAAGTAAATAATTCTAAAGATATGTGAACACAAAATACCACTTCCAGAAAGCATTCCTTTCAAAGGGTGCAATATGGTTATTTACCAAACCGTATAAAGGACAAACTAATTTATCTACTTTCAACCAAAGGAAAATTAGCAGGAGAAAAATACCCAAATCAATTTTAGGAGGCTTGTAACAAACTTTCTATCTTTTCAACTAAATGAAACACAGAGGTCCTTTGTGTTTTCTCGAAAAAAAATCCAAATCACGAATTCACTGTGGCTCCCAGGTGCATATGCGCCCTTTACCGAAAAAACACATTTCAAAATCAAAAAACTAATCAAGATTTATTTATTTATAAACATGAAACCTAATACCAAGATTATATCCAGGCTCTTCAGAGGTTCAAAACCAAATTCGGTAAGGAGCAGGACTTGTAGAATAAACCTCCAAAATTGGGTCCTAGGAAACCTAATTTGGTTATTTACCACGCATAGCAGCTTACTTTCAAAACACATTATAACATTTCATAAAGATGAAAGTCACTCTAGCCCTGAATCATGTATAGTACGAGCAACAAAGTACATATCCCATTGGCACAGATAGCTTTTAGAAAATTACCAACTATAACGGAGACAGAGACTATGAGGAGTCCTAGAACAGGAGCTAGCTCAGTGGATAATGTGAAAAGTATATACAGTGTTCCAGTGATCTGAAAATATAATGCAAAAAAAGTGCTTTATAAGACAGTCAAGCATGAAATAGGGTGCATGTAATCAATTATTGAACTAATCAAGTAGAGTATATAATATGAATGGAATAGCAGGTAAGGAGGTTACAGGTCAACAATGGTTAGAATTGAAGTCGGTATTTTAAGGAGTATTACAAACAGCCTTGAGAGATTATGTAATTATACTGATCAAACTTTTCGCACTTAGCAGCATCAATCTTACATTCTCATAATGTAAAGTTTCTTGCCTCGGTGAGTGCCCTTAGCCCACGGTCTCTTGATATGTTGTCACTTACTACACCCTTCAAAGAACCCAAATCAGATGTCAACAAACCAGTTAACTCGCCAACCTGCCATCAATTATAGTAAGATATTTGCATCAGGATATGAAACAGACCAATTATTGCCTATTGGTTGAGGCAATAACAATAACGTATCACCACTCTCCTATGCTCCCATGGAAAATACTAGAATAAGGTCTATGATGGAACCTAAAGTTAAGTAACACAAATCCCAAAAAACATCATGGTCTAACTTGATAGAGATGAAATAATAGAATAGCTTCTTGGTATCTAAGTTTCTAGTCCTTCCATCCCAAAATATAAGATGTTATACAACTAATATACAAGTTAGTAGGTTGTAATAACATTTTATATTACGGGGCAGAGGGAGTACTAACTAGTTCGTGAGAACTCAGAACTCAGAACACAGGAGTACTAGCTAGTTCGTGAGAACTCAGAACTCAGAACTCAGAACAAATTTCATGCATTGCATTAATTAACAGTACAAATATTTTGAACTGCATGGGAAACATTTAATTTATGATGGGCATATTTTTCTCTAAGTAATAATTATGAGCATTGTATGGAAATCAATATACCTTGTGACGATCAAAAAATACCATCTGCAGGAAAACCAAAACAGAAAGACATCATTAGCATTTTAAATAACCCAATATGTATATGATAACTAACATAAATTTGGTTAGTATGCCAAAGTGGCACAAGACAAGGGGCAATGAAATTGGCATAGCAAAAGGATTTTAGCAGGTTATGGACTAATGTACATTTAAAGTAGCAAATGTTTGATCAATTGTCGGCAGCCCTAATGGACAATCTACATATTTGCATATGAACTGAAATCCCTGTCCCTTTGGGTACATCTGATAAAAGATTGAACGATGCAGAAATCACTAGCTCCTTAGCAGATGTAAAAAAAATATCATCATTGAGACGTTAATTTCATTCAGAAGTCTAGTCAATATTAATAAAAATGTATAGAAAATGAAGGTGCCTTTCAAGATTAAAATTTTCATGTGGTATCATTGCAAAGGTGTAATCCCTACCAAGGATAATCTTGCAAAGCACAACTGGCATGGAAGCTTACAGTGTTGTTTTTGCCATCATGATAAGACAATCAAGCACTTGTTCTTTCAATGTAAGTTTGCCTGTTTCTATATGGTCAGTCATCCAAGTGGCTTCTAACATGTACCCTCCACGTAGTGTTGCAAACATATTTGGCAACTAGTTGTGTGGAAGAAATCACAAGTATAGAAATCTAGTTAGGGTGGGCGTGATTGCCATATTATAATTGCTTTGGCTATGTAGAAAATGATTTGGTTTTTAATGGTAAGAATTCTTCTCCTTTGCATGTCATTTACCAGTGTATCTATTTTCTCCGTTTGTTGTCGTCTCTACAGCGGAATACAGCGACCTGTTTACGGAGGTCTCTACACGGTTGGAGAGCGCGGTGAGGGATATTTTTATCCCACATGGATGGCGGCATAGTCTACATGGGTGTGAGCTCGTTTGACTTGTATAAGCTTGATGCTAACTCTCAAGTTTAATAATGCGCCCCTTTTCGGAAAAAAAAGGAGACATTAATGGACAGCCCTGTATATTGGAACTTAATGTTTCCAATTCAGCACAACGACAAACTAAATCAGCTAACCACAGAAGTAATGACAAGAGCAGCCTAATAAAAATACTCCCTCCGGTCCAGTTTATTAGGCACGCACGTAGTTTAAGAAAATCTTTGACCATCAATTTTGACCAATAAAATATGTAATATATGTCCCAAAAATATACCATTTGAAACTACTTTTGAAGATGAATCCAATGTTATATTTTTGTGACATATTATGTAAAAAAAATTGACCAAAATTAATGGTCAAAGTTGTTCTTAAACTACGTGCGTGCCTAATAAACCGGACTGGAGGGAGTAGCAAACATAAATCGGTAGCGATAGCTGTGAAACCACACCTAACATGCCTGGCTAAGTTCGAGAACAAAATAACACAAGCAACCAAAACTTTCCTGCGAAGTAGTTCCACATGCAACCTTGAAACGACAGCATTATGCTCCAACATTTACCTTTTGGATGAGAATCCTCCGAAATATCTGGCTCCGCATTCTCCCCATCACTTTCTCCCAGATGACCGTCATGTTGATCACAAAGATGATGGTAAATATCGGCTCGAGCGTATATAGCACCGCGATTTTGGACAAGAGCCTTAGTAGAGGCTCGGACCCCCTCCCTATCAGGGTTTCGAAGAACCTCCCTGCCAGAACATCCAAGCACCAGATTTCAGAAAACAGGCCAGCCTCCACCTACACCAGGGAGCTGAAGGCTGGAGCGTATAATACATGCATACCTGAGAAGAGCGGCATGGAGAGGGTGCAGGTGGTACAGGCGAGGAGCGCCGCGAGGGAGATCGCTAAGCGGGCCTTGTGCTGCGACAGGAGGGCCCAGACGCCAGCCCAGGTGACGGCGTCGGCAGTGGAGATCGCCGCGGCCACATCGGCCGCCGCCTCTGCGGCGTCGAGGGAGGGGGACTGGTAGGCGTCAAGGCCGGGCGCGGGCGCCGAGATGTACGCATGGGGCGGGCGGCTCAGGCGGAGGCACTGGCGTCGGCCGTAAGCGGGGGCGTGGGGCGTGTTGGAAAGGGGGAGGAGGCGGCTGCGGCTAGGGTTCTGGATTGGGCGGGGTGGGCTGAGAAGGAGGCGCGTGCTCCAGCTGGAGATCGCCATGGTTTCCCCGTTTCCCCTTTCCCGGTGGAGTTTTGGTTTGTGAGGCGGGGACAGCAAGGTGGGGCGGAGAGGACAGCACCCAAGATAACGGCTCGGAGAGTTTTGTTTGTTTTATTTATAGAGTACTAGTAAATATGTCCATGCGTCGATTGAAAAATTCACCAACCTCTTTTTTCTCCCGGTGACATCATTGTCCACTTTAATCTAGATCTCCTATAGTGATAAAAGTCATGCTTATAGCTTAAACTTTTTCACAAGAAACATAGTCACGACATAATGTTTTTCCAAAAATACATTGACACGCGTAACCCTAGCCTTACCGAAATGATACGGCACACCTATCAATATGCACATGATAATAATTCATACAATAGATCAAAAATTAGAGAGAGATTTTTTTATAAATTTTAAGTTGTAATTTGATGTACTATTAGTGTTAATCTTTAAGATGATATCTTTATAATTCTACTTGTTTATATTTTTATTTAAATTTATTTCTATTTATCTACCATTTAAGACTTTGTTGCTAATTTTAATATATTTTTAAGCATAATCTACCAATCATTGATAAACTATTAATTTTAATTTTTTATTCTAATCTTTAATTTTAATATATGTTTAATTGATCTACTCGTTATAATTAATTTAAATTTGCTTCTATTTGATCTACTATTTTAAACTTTTTTTATAATTATAATATATTTTTATTTAAGTATAATCTACCAATCTTACTCTCCCTCTTATCTTCTCCACATTCCTCCTTGTTTTATAAAAGAAACCTTGTATGCTAGTTTATTCATCTACTCAAGCAACTGGTATGAAATGCAGATGCATTGTTGTTCCGCATAATCCCTTACATTTTTTTTTCAAGATAAAGACTTGGAGTAAGCATCAGAAGATATGTTCACATAGTCTTTACCAGTAAGATCAGTAATAGAAGGCAGGAGAAGCCCCAACCACAAATTTTCTAAATCTAGATTATTAGGTAATCTTAGCTAACTCATGAGCCTAACTATTGCATGATTCTAAAAAAAAACTATAGCCACCATTATTCAAAGTATGACAGCCTCCGCAGCGATAAGAAGTATAGCTATACACTTTGTTTATCACCCAGTGCCGTCATACTCGTAAATTATTGGAGTATTGTACTCATCCAGTCCTAAGTGAATGGAAATCTCAAGACTTAACAATTATGAAGAATCTGGTTTAACACGTATACCTATTTTTTGTGGTCCTGGTTGGAACCGATATGTTGAGCAGTTTGCTGCCTCCGCTTTTCCCATTACATAGATGAGTTAAGTTTCCTGACATTTTTGACATGAACAGCTGGAAAAATAAATAGAACAAATCATTTGCTCCAAAAAAATACATGGCAACAGAAACTATTCTCATACTCGCTCCTTTCCAAAATAAGTGACTTGGATTTGTCTACATTTATATGTATCTATATACTAAAATGTGTTTACATACATTCGAATCTAGACAAACCCACATCACTTATTTTCGGACGGTGGAAATACAATTATTCCTAGAATGACACATGACTCAAAACCACCTGCTGCCGTTGAAACCTACAAAGTTGCGCCGTCGCACCAACAAGATGTGCTCGCCCAATGGTTGTCTCCCTGTCTGCTCGCATAGTCATGGTGCGTGAAATCTGAAGACCGAGTTAATTGCAGCAGCACATAGTTAATTCAACAAATAAAATCCAATATGGAGTAGCAGTATTCGTCAAGCATTAACACAAACACGTTTTGGGCAACATAGGCCAACAGAACGTGAAGCGCGATAACAGGAAATCAATCAAGCAGGAGCCTTCCCGAGCTCACCTCGCGCCCCCGCCTATCCGGCTCGCATCTAATATCTTGGCTCTACCGGCCAACACGTCTAATGGGTCTCTAGCCACGCGACCTGCATCTCGTCCGCACAAGATATTCTCTGCGATGCCCGTATGTGCCGTCGGTCGCCTCCCCTCATGCACCTCCTCGACCTTGCCTCTTTCTTCCGGTCGCCTCGATCCCGAGCTCCTGCGCCATGGCGCCGCCCCTCTGCGCTCGCCAGCAATCGCCGCCGCCAGCGCGCACCCTTCTCTCCGTGGGCGTCCTTCACCTCTGTCGGCTTCATGCAGCGCCGCCAACTCTCTGTCCTCTCTGACGCCATCAAGCACCTCGCCGCAGCATCCCTGCAGCGCCCTGTGCCCACCGCCGCCAAGCGTCGTTGCCCTGCTCGTCCCGCGCCGCCTCGTCTCGTCACCCTTGCTCGCCTCCACCTTCCTCCCGCACATCCCTCCTCCGTTCGGGCCGCCCCCAGGCGCGTCCTCTTGCTCAACCTGGCCCTGCGGCGCGCCGACGACGCCAAGCCCGGCCTCGTCCTCGACTAGTGCCCTTCCCTGCGGTTGTTAACTTAGGGGTGACATTGGTGGGTAATATTAGGATTAATGGGAGGGTAAAACGGTCTAAAAAAAGACTGGTTGACAGAAGCATTCCGTTCTTTATTATTAGGTATAGACTAGTAAGCGTGTCCGTGCACGTATGGACTAATATATTGACCAGACATAAAACATTACCATTATAATAGGAAAATAGATTGACTCGCATAATAGGCAAAAATAATGTTTGTAAATATATTTTTTAAGAACGTTACCAGGTAACAAATGTCTCCTATCCAGTCCTCAAATTTTAATTTTGGTTCGTCAAACATAAACATGAGTATCAGCTAAAAAACTTAATATTGATTAAAAGAACATGGTTCTTCTAATGAATGAAACCTTCTACTGGAACATAAGTAAGCAGAAAATTAAAAAAATTGTACGAAAACTTCACAGAATAGATGGGAGGTGGCACAATGTTTTGAGAAAACTTCACAGAATAGATGGGAAGTGCCCATATCAAGAAATTGAGCACATTGGTCCAGAGGAAAAATACATAATGTTTTGAGATGCTCCCTGCACTTCAGCTAGAACTTAATAATATAATGGTTCTCATAAATTAGCACAAAACAAATCAAGAAGTTCACAGGAAGGTGTTCAACAACGATCTTTTTCTCCAAATCCCCTAAAGGGCCATTTCATGGAGGTGGTCAAAATGAATGCTTGTTGCTTTCCATATGAGAAAATCTACCAAAGATCAAGCTCTTCGCATTGCCTAGTAACAAAAAGTTGTTACATACATCGTGCATTGGAAGGTAGTCCCTGTTAGAACTGGCAGACGGCGTCACCAGCCCCCACGCCTCAAGCTTCGACGTCCTCACCATGCCGGTCCTGTTGACAAACATGTACAGGTTGTTGTTGCTCGTCTCCTCGTGCTCCGACAGGGCATACCTGCCCCATGACGCACGCTCGTCCCCACCGGCAAAGCTCTCTAGCACAAAATGATAAATCTGTTCGGATTATAAACAAAATCACAGTTTATCACTCGACTTCAGTTCATCTGTCTAACAGAACAAAGGATCAGAGAGTTGCTAACGAAGAACTCACCAATGTTTCCATGTCCACAAACCCTCCCTACGGTTCACAGGTTTCACTAAATGCATCCAGAAAAACACCCCAGTTCTCGTAATCGATCTTCCCAAATTTGCAACGAAGATTGTTATGATTTGATCACACATAGGTAAATTCAGAATTGAGGGTGTTGTCTTCATGTTCTACCTTGTGAGGCCGGTGCACATGACTTTGTACTTCCCATCGTGCTTGAACACAAACACCTTGAAGAAGACTCCCTGCAGGTCATCGAGGGCCATGAGGAGTAGTCCGAACAGGCCGATGCAGCAATGCTGCCCAGCACTGACGTGCCCTTCTCCCTGCATAGTTAGAGCATCTAATTTAGTTCAGCTTAATACGAATTCATTTTAAAGTTCAGAACTTCTATGGCCTTGTCTTGGCATCCAATTCAGAGTGCTTAGTCTGGTCTTGATGGACTCAATTGGGTCAGACTATTTTCTTCAGGGCACCTTTGCACGTTCTTTATCCAATGTTGGATTAAGCAAATCCTATAACTCCAGTTTGAGAAAAATGATGGTATCAATATTGTTATAAACCTCTGAAACTGCTCTCTAGTACAAAAATAAGACCAGTGAAAACTGTGGATAATTAATAGTTTCAGTCAATTGCAAATATGAGCTCAGTGCAAGTGTACAAAAACAGAAGACGCTTACTAGCAACTTGTTCTAAACTATTATCTATTACGCATATTGATCAATAATGGTAGCATCGACAAAATTGTTCAATATTTCCCCTACAAATATGTGAAGCTTCTAGTGAATGAGATCTTGACCATCCATCAAACTATCCGGATTCATTTGCCTATCCCAGCTGAATCGACGACACTACTCAGGACGCACAAGGATTGTAACATGTGCGGACGATCATTTCCAATCAACCACATCGGCGTCCTACTACATAGTTACCGCAAAGCGAAAATTCAGATTTGATCACTGTAAATGAAATAAAAAATATGTTCTCGAGATTTATGTACTACTCATGACGAACTCAGCATTATGTTAAATCCGTACGTGGAGATCCTATATGTACTAATCATGTATAGGGTGCTCTTTCTCTCTCACAGTTCTAGCAGGCAATATACATCTAATAAAGGATGTGATTCTTGATCTGTATGGCTAGCACATGTTTTTATTTCCTAGCTAAAGAAGTATATGAGCCAATTTGTTACTGTTACAAATCAAAAAAAAAATCTGACAAAATTACCTCTATGACAATTTTGCATAGTCTATCACTTCAACGTCTACTTAATTTGTCCACAGATCTGAAATTGACTTATTTAATGCAAATATTATACTTACAGAATAATAAGAACCAATAATTCCATACTGATTTGAGTTTCATATCAGGTGTGAAAATCCTTTTAAATTGCTCATCCTCTGCATATGTTGTAGGATCAAGATCATTCGGTGGTTGATGCTCTCAGTCAGTTCCTGATCTCTCCCTCGACACTTTCTCACATAGAAAGTTGCCAACAAGGCGTGTATGAAATCAAATTGAATATTCCAACAGAGATTGTTGTGTAGCAGAAAGATAGATTACCTCAACTGTTAACGAATGGTACTAATATAGAGAAGTTAGAAGACACAGAAACCCCGTCATTGATTACCTAAATCTAAATGAATGGCACTAATATACAAACTATGTGAAACAGAAACCTTATCAAGGACTTACAAACAGAGAGTGGATCTTCTTTTTGCAGGGAACAGAAAGTAGAACTTCTTTTTACAGGGAACAACAAGCAGAACTTCATTTGCAAAGGTAGCAGGTCTCCTGGTCTCAAATTCTCCACTCTTCAATATAAGGGAACCAGCCTGAAATAGAACCATATCAATTATCATAAACAAATAGAAAGATGAATCAAATCTGCACAATTCTTTGATGTTAAAAGTACCCAACCAACAGTATCCGACAGACCAACAGTAATCCATACAACAAATCGTGTCGAATTGGTCCAAAATTTGTATCTCTCAAGATTGGATCATGAAGATGAGGAACACCTGAAATTCCGCCTAGGTATCGCCCTTGTTGTCATAGTACGGGGACATCATGGGCGAAGCGCAGGTGTAAGATGAATCGTGGGCTAGGTGCAGAGGAGGCATCGGCAGCCGGCGATCATGCCTAGGTGGGGTATCCGCTTCGGAGGACGATAACGGCGGTCGGCGGGGATCATGGTGGGAAGGCAGCATCACCGGGTGAGGCCGCCATTGTCGAAGCCACGACGGATGCCAATGGAGAGGCAGATTTTTTTGTGGAGGACGCCGGTGCAGCGCAGGAGGCTCCCGAGGCTCGCGGTCCAGGCACCGAGGCATGGAACGGCGGCGTCACACAGGGGAGGTAGCATCTTGGGCCAGCCAGCGGCATGTGGAAGGAGGCGGCGGGGCTGGGAGAAGATGATGCGGTCGATCCTGATCGTGTGACGGAGTTTTCTTTTCCCGTTTCCTTGCGGGGTTTCCAGTGCGGGAGTGCGGGATAAGTACGGTCCGTCGAAGTTATTTGCTAAATGTAAAAAAAAAAAGTTAGCCACCTGTTAGATTGTGTCTAGAGGATCAAATCGTGCGGTTGTAGTACGTCCATATAAGTAGGACAGGGTACGCGTAGAAAAATTCTTGTTTACTCTTTTATAAGTAGTAGAGATAAAAGTGAGAGAGATACAGAAATAGACCAAATGATTCTCTGGTTTCATTCTAAGGTGGGAGACCCACTTATATACAACACAAAGGGCTGTGTTGGAGAGATATGTCTCTTCCAACCGACGCATCTTCTGGAAGGCATCCCTTCCATACACATGATGAAGGAGTGTGTTGGGGAGACATGCCTCCTCCAACGGACATAGCTCTTGGGAGGCATCCTCCACACAATTGATCACATATCTTATTTCTTAACATTCCCTCTTAATCAATTTGTCACCTCTATGTTGTAATTTAAAAACTCCTCCTAAAAAATCCTATGGGAAAAATTAAGGAGAAACATTACAACGATATGTCACTAAAAACTCCTAGAAAACCCTGTGGGAAAAATTAAGGAGAAACCATATGACACACGTCCTCGCACTTGTATTTGTATTGTCTCATTAAAAACCTTGTATGAGAAACCTTAGGTAAAACTCATAAAAAAAAATAGTACAATACGAATGATCGGAAGATCATTAACGGGTTATGACTCGGGAGTTTTACTCCCCCCGAACTTTGCAAACCTCAATGTATCACGTACCAATTCCAGGAACCTAATTCTAGATATAATCATTGGTAGAGATGTTGTGAGTATCACAATACCTTTGTTTGCAAATTAACCTCTTACATTTCTGTAATTTATGAGGATAAATATAACCCGTAAGCAATACAAGTGACATTATCTTGGTAGATAATGATTATCTCCACATGATTTCACATGTGGCCAATCATTCTTCGAAGCCATGCACAACTTGTGATGCTTCAATTAATTACTTGCATAATGAACACTGGAAGGACCCATTTAGAGTCTATTTTGAAGATTTCCCTCAAAATACTCTTCCAAAATATCCAACCTTTGATATGGCACTATTGGGATTAGATAATTAGCCACTATCAGTATATCACACCATGGTCTTGTCTTGATTTTTCTGATGGAATCAACCAAGACCTTTTGTGTCTTGGACATATCTAAGGATATTCCTTACACAAACCTTATACCTTTTGGGGAATTGCGCTCTCGGTAAATTGCTAACAAATATAATGCCAAGCCTAACATGTTTTGCAAGATATATGAGTACTCCAATGGTATTTAGATATTAAACTTCATATCTAGCTATCACTTCACCATCTCCCCTATGTATCAAAGGATTATTATCCTCTATTAGGTATAATATGACCATATGTATCTTTGATATGATATATACATATTGAACTTCTCCAATATTACTGGATATATGTACACTAGTGTACATTTCTTCCATGGGGAATACACTCAAGTTATAAACTTGGCATAATTTGGTTTACCCAAAAATCCATCTTAAAATGATTGTGTGTATCTCATATGTCGTGTATAGACATTGATGATAAGATCATCAACATCACAATTAATGTGATGTAAACTCCAATCCAGGATTTCTACATGGATAAATATCAACAATCATTAGTAGAAGAGTAATTCTTATCAAGGAATAACTTAGTCGGTTGTACCACATAATTCATCGAATATTTCAAGTCATAGAATGACTTCAGAAGTTCCACACATACGTGTTGCGATTTACCTTCGGATTTAGAATATTAAGTCCTTCAGTGACTTCAATATATACATCCAAATTAGCTAACCCATGTGATTATGCCATTACATACATCAAACGCATGGATCTGTACTGCCAACAATATTCAATATCGAAACATAATTCCACTCATACCGAGAAGGTATGCTACATCATAACCGATGTCGAGTCTTTGCGGAAACTCATGTGCTACAAGCCTCGCTTTTCTCACCACCTTGTTTTATTTTCGTTTATCAACGAAAATCTATTTCTTTTCCCTATGGAAGATACTTATGAGGATCAAGTTTTACTATGGTAAATACCTCTGTTTTAATGATCGAGAGCTACTCTTCGTTAATTGCTTCCTTTCATTTGAACCAATATAAGTGTAAAGAACACTCTCCATGGATTTTGGTTCAGGGCCCAAAAGGATTCTAGCAATTCTCAAGAAAAACTTTGTGTCGACATATGTAGAATTTTCTCATATATGATTCTTACGAATCAATATCACTTGTGGAATTCTCGTTATGCCACTCAACTCCTTGTGATTTCCCACAACAACAGAGTTAAGGTGTTTCGATGTCCTAACACCAAAATATATGTGCACATATGTACTAGGCTATAGATGTCGCACATCCATCATTTGTAATTCAACCCAAGGTTGAATCTCATTTACTGATTGAGGCGTCAATCTCCTCTGTTTCTTCGAAACATATGAGAACTTAATCCCATGTGACCAGAATCCCCTCTTGCTCTTATTTGGGGAGAAGAGTGGTTTATTAGGTACCTCCACTCTTTCTGGTACTCGACCACAGTGACACATTCCTCGCCAGTAAATGTATTTGGTAGATTATTTGCAACATGATGCAAATTTATCTTAACCTGAACCTGCAATTCAGATTCTTAAGTACGTGGACAAAATGTCAATCACATTTCTTATCCATTTCCTGGCATTCTTTATGGTACATATCTCCCCTAGTGCCATAAAATATCCTTATTGCAAAAGCAATTAGCGTACCGGCCGTAAAACTTTCTTGTTAGGGTTAAGGTATCTCGACAGATAAACGATCATACCACAATTATTCCTCACATAGATCCCAATCATATGTGAAGGCCCATGAAGTACGCTGGGGTGGTGATTTGGATATATAACCAAATTACCGCAGATGGGAAATACTTCACAGATTTCCACATACAAACTGTAAGGGGGTGCAGTTTAGACCAAATATACGGCGTGTGAGACCGCATATTACCACCAACAAAATGTTGGCAAATCACAATTCTACAACACTAGCCATGCAATTTTAACTCTCTTCAATAAGAGATCTATCCAAAACATTTCGGGTATGTACACAATATACTGAATATGACTATTAAATGCTCGTGAATCAAATCCAACGACACTTCCATTCCAATGGAATTATCCCACGTTAGGATAATTTGCTCTAAATTCATCAATTTGAGCACTTAATTCAGTAAAGACATGGTTTTGTGTGGATAATACACACCTAAGAGGATCTTCTAGATGCATCTTTCAACCATGATATACCAACATAACCTAGACAATGGATTATTTTGAATTTTAAGATGAGAGTGCCTTAAAATTAATTCCCCTATGACACATATGCAATGCACATGCAATTTGATGATTGCAGGGAATATTGCAATAGTTAAGTTGTGGCCAACATAATTGTCAATAAAATTTCTCATCTTCCTATACCATGATGGTAAAAGGATGGAAATTTATTGTGTATGCAACAGTATTGAGTATGAATTGATTCATGCACTCAATTATCAACTATCATGTCCAATGGACAAGATGTGCCAATTATACTACACATTATAGTACAATTATAGGCTAATGTTGTCTTGGGATAATTAGGAAACTACTCGAGATCTCCAAAATACTTTAGGAATATCATTCCACAAGCATATCATCAATGTAGGGAGTCATTTCCTTCTACCGTACCCGAATATTTCTGGTTATTCATTTGAAGTCGAACTTCAAAATTTTATCCCATTAACTCATTTTCGTTCTCTAATGAGCCGGTGGTATGATTCAACCCAATACTTGACCGATTAGTAATCACTAGTACGACATTTCGTACAGACCACCTCTTTGACAAACCCGATAGTTGTCATCTTTTGAGATATACACTCCATTTCTTCCTGCCATTTTTCATTTACTTTACATTCAAATCCTCATGGTTCTCTAACCACTAAATTTCTTAGTACTAAGAGTACTAGCAAGAATTTCAGAAAATGTCATCACACCCTTCAGGTGAATCTATTGACTCTTCATAAGAAGTTCATATTTTCGGCCTGGAATTAGGATGGCATTTATGTTTACCATCACATGAGAACGTAAAGTGCAGTAAGGGCTTACAATTTCTTTATTTGAAACTGCCTTATCCAATAATCTCAACTCAGTGTTGATTTATAGACAAGAGGGTTATAAGCCTGAAAGTACTTGGAAGTCCCAACAATGAATGGATAGTAATTCATGTCATGCTTATAACAACATATCCCTCCTAAATACAATCTCAAAAGGAAAAATGGATATTCACCATCCCTTAAATTCTTAGTTTGTAAACTAAGCCATTGTGATGACACATGAATGCAAATATGCATATCTTTAGCTATTTATAAATAACCCTCACATTCTCTACATGTGGAATTTCCGTGGGAATAAAGCCACGGGTTGACATAATGACCAATGTCCATGACCCATGTTAGTTAAATAACTACTTCCACATAATGTCATCTCATCACATTTCCTTTCAAAAAAGGTCGGCCATATTCTGGATGAAATCCTCGTGCATTTAATTTTCATCAGTGAATTAATAAGATGAATATGCTATGGCTAAGCATAATCATGGTCATGGTGATTCTAAGTGACCCATAGGGTAAACCTTCCACAAGAAGATAATCACCACAATGTAGTGTAGATCTTCAAGCTAAAGGTAATCACCTAAAAAAGGGATAAAACTCTAATTTGCTTCAAGCACATAGAGGTACTCAACCACCCGGTGGTTCCTCACTCTTATGGACTATTCCTTGGATCATACCCTCCACAACCTTACGTTATTTATAACACATGAAGGTAATCACCATAAAATGGTGTAAACCTCTTAGTTGTGCATGAAATTTAATTCGTATCTATGATGGCGTATCATAAGTTGTGTATCCATGGAAAGTAATCACCAAAATATGGAAGTCTTTTGCATAATTTTCTTCATAGCATAACATGCGATGTTGTCGCTATCACTGCCTTGCATTCCACTCTTGATGGAATATGTCACATTATAGTCACCACCAATGACAAATGCTATGAAGTTGCTAAGTATTTGGAAAACATCACGAAGGTAATCACCAATAATGTAGACATCATAGCTATGAAACGAAAATTATTTCATTACTATGATATCATGCCATAACTATTGTGCCTTCATTTTTGCTTTAAACACAAGGAGATAATCACTACTAAGTAGTGTAGATCTCACTCTTATGGATCTCCTCACAACCTTGTGTTAATTAAAACACATTGAAGGTAATCACCACATGGTGGTGTAGACCTCACAATTGTGAACGAAACTAATTCGTCTCTATAATGTAAACCATAAGTTGTGTGCAAAATTGAAGACTTTACGGTAATGGTGCATAATCTACAATTAAGTAGTAGATGCCACTTATCCATTACTTTGTGATAGTTAGATAGTGTCATACACTCTATTACCTTATGTTTTCTATATAAAAAATGCAAGAAAATTCCATATTCCTATGAGAATAATAGAATCAACATATTGCTTTGCAATAGTATTACGCATGTAATACATATTGTCATTTTACATGATGTAAAATGATGCATAATAAAATATTATGCAATTCAGTAAGACCCGATGGCCTACCCTGCATATGTGTTCTAAAGCCCAGGGCTTAACGTGCAAATCACAATAATCTTATATTGTTAATAAGCCCAAGGGCCACACCACAAGTTTCGGTAAGCTTGGGGCTCAACCAGAAATTAAAGGGACTTTCTAGGATTATCCCGGAGTACGGTGGCTGTTTTCAAAAATCACCAAAGAGATAGGATTTCCTTCCTTCTCTCCCGTCTCCCGTGCGGTTACCAATTCCCAAGGGAAATAACTGACGCCACCATGGTCGGGTGGTCCCCGCCATCCTGGCCTCGCCTCGAGCCACCGCTGGGCCAAGGGATGGGCAGTGCATCGCTGAGGGCTTTCTCCGCCTCCCGCAAGGGCCCTCCGCTGCCGCGCGCCTGACGGCGCGGCCGTCCGGCTTCTGCGCCCCTAAACCGCCGCCGCGTCTCGCTAGGAGGGTGCGGTCGCCGGAGTAGCCACGAGGAAGTCGCCTCCGCTGCGGGAGGGGTCGTTGCCGTGGGCACAGATGTCTCTAGGAGTGGAGCGTGCGTGCATGGGCGCAGCCTCTCGCCGGACTGAGCGTCGGTGCAAAGGGAACACTGCCACGGGGTTGCAGTCACTCTGAAGCCGGCCACCGCGGAGGGCGCCACACTGGCGTTGGGTTGTTGCGTGTTGGTCCGCCGTGTGCTTGATCTTCTCATCACCGATTCTCTTTTCCGTTCTTCAATTCTGAGTAGAAGACAGAAGAGAATTAGTCCAGCGATTAGTCCACCGATCTGTAGCATAATAATCAATAGGATTCATTAAAAATTGAATGGATGCATGCATGTGCATGCCAATTGATCTATGCCAATTGATTTTTCTTCCAAAACGTTAACTTGGACGAGATCTTCTGAAGGGATGCATGCAAGACACCCTTCTTGTCTTTCTTGTCGTCCACTGCATTGAAAAGGTAAAGTGGCCAAAGCGCGCAGGGTTATTGCTTCGTATTTCAGGGATCGCCGGAGTTCGTCTATCGCTCTCTCTCCGTAGAGGCAAAGTACTGATAACGTGTTAGAGTATAAAAGTGAGAGAGACACTGGAATAGACCAAATGATTCTCTGGTTTCATTCTAAGGTGGGAGACCCACTTATATACAAGAGGAAGGGGTGCGTTGGAGAGACATGTCTCTTCCAACAAACACACCTCCTGGAAGGCATACCTTCCATACACATGATGAAGGAGTATGTTGGGGAGACATGCCTCCTCCAACGGACACAACTCTTGGGAGGCATCCCTCCACAATTGATCACATGTCCTATTTCTTAATAGTTTGAAGTGAAATACATCTATAGTCACAGAAGTTACCGGCTATCTCTTCTCTTCTTCTTCTTTTTGGCGGGGAAAAGATTCGGATAAATTTCATGAGTTCATAAGAAGTACAAAGCACCCTAAACATAAAGTGTTAAAAAAGCACCCTAAACATAAAGTGTTAAAAAAGCACCCTGAACATAATAAAAAATTACATCGAGATATTTGGACCACCTAATGACCACTACTGCCGCCAGAGCAAGCCGTCGACGCGCCGCTGTCGCCGCTCCCTCACCGGAGTCGGCATGACGTTGTTGATGACAGTCGGGAAGTCTTCGTGCACGTGCCCCTAAGGACCAGCGCTCTAGAGCTGAAGTTGTCGCCGTTGAACACTTGAATTGATCCGAAGCTTGTAACATCAAACCTAAAACACACGTAGACTGGACGAGATCTAGAACACACGTAGGCTGAACGAGGTCCACCACTCCATGAAAGCGGCGACCAGACGAATTCCTGCCCTCCTCAACGCCAGCAGCAGGATCATCGCCGGAGACGTGGAAGAGGAGGCGGATATATCTTATTCTTGTGTCGTAAAACACCGTCGTAGCCACCATAACGACGATGTTGGTTGACCAAACTCTAAATTTAGGGATCCCTTCTACACCGCCGAGCTTAGGTCCGAGGTCCCCGCCGCCAGAGTAGCAAGCAGAGCAGGCAGAGACCCGTCGATTCTCAGTCGTAGACGACGAGTATGAAGCAGATCGTGGCGTCTGCTAGGATTTTTATCCTAGCCGTCGCCTCTATTTCTCTCACGGAAGGGAGGAGGTAGACGTAACCATACAACTCTAGTTGAATAATGTTTTATCTCTTCTCTTCTTCTCTACTCCCTCCGTTTCAAATTACTCCGTACGCACGCTTATCTAGGTGGGCTAGTACTCCCTTATTTTTTATTCAAAATAATCCTAAATTTTTTGAAATAGATAGTATGAAATGTGGACTACGTATTTCAAAAATCTCAGTAATTTTTAGATGAGAAATGAGAGAGTACCAGTCCACCTAGATAAACGTGCGTGCGGTGTAATTTGAAACAGAGGGAGTACTATCTAAAAGAACCCGGTGGTTCCGTTTTCTGCCTCACACGCACTCTGTCGGTTTATTTTCATAAACGCTTCCACTCCACTATTTTTACGTTCGCTTACCTTGTTTTTCGTCAGTTCCACCAATTTCGTTTCCTTTCCTCCATCCGTTGACCAACTGATACCCCGTCCCCGCCTCCTTCGCACGGTTCCTCATCCCAGCATCTCTCGCCTAGACGCCGCCGCTCACCTTGTCGATGCGGCTGCCGCCATCCCCATGACACCTCCCCGATGACATGACCTCTAGCGTCCCAGCGAATGGCGACATGATGAACTCGATGAGCAGGGGCATTCCACCTAGGGACTCAACAAGTGGGGCGAGTGTCCTCCACGAAAGCCGTCCTTCCCGGTGCTCTAATCATGGAGCAAGCGTATCCTTGCGACAGGATCGAGGAACTCGTGAGCGTGCTCCAGCAATGGTCTTCCTGTTGTGAAAACCGTATCCCAGACTCGTCCCTCCTCCACGCCGACAATCTCATCTAGAATTTGGCCCCGCCTGTCCTGTTGCAAGGCCGGATTTGGCCGCTACTTCGCACACGTCATGCACAACCGCCACTCTCCTCACCGCTAGGAGATCCCGTCCACTCCAACACCGCCATCCACCATCGCCTCTTCCTAATGAAGAGCAACTCCAACTCCGATAGTCTGTCCGCCGCCTCCCTTGCCACCACTCAACCTCCACTGGCCTGCCTAGATGTGCCTTCTGTCAACACCTAGATTTTTAATCCCAGATGCCTGTTATGCCATACATCACAATCACATGATTACCATTTTTGCGAGACATAACATAATTGGTACCACAGTACATCATCCATTATAAACCATAATAAAGGTCTTACAAATAAAGGATCTCATGATCCAGTCTTAATACAATCAAAGCAGCGGAAAATAAACGTAGTAGGGGCTCCATATTTAGGGTCACATGCAATGCTGACGATGGGAGATGATCCTAGTTGTCATAGAACTCTTGCTGTCCATCTTCCTGGTAGTCCTCCTCATAGTCTGGCCACGAGAATAGCCAGGGACAAAGCCATGAGTACTCTTTAAATACTCGCAAACTATCACTAACACATAACGTAGTTCTAGTAGGAATCTTAAGCTCTAGGTTTATTTGCAAAAAGGCAGGTTTATTTCATACTGAGTTCAAAAGTAAAGAAACCTAATTTAATTTTCTACATCACCTAAGTGGGAACCTAGTTTTCATGTCCGCAACCCTGTTGTGGTCGAGTCAAAGTCATAGTTCAATTCACAAGTCATTTTAAAAAAAACATCTGACAACGGAATAGTATGGCCACTCTAACTATCCATAACCACGGACGCGGCTATTCGAATTGTTTGACACTCTACAAAGGTAGTACACTTTCACCACAAAATTTGATACATCCATCAGGGATAGCCCTGCATCATCATAGCTAGTATGCGGATAATCAATCATAACCTTTCCATTACACACTCTAGTATAGGCACTCCCCTATGATCTTGGCCTCCCAGCCATGGCCATCTTCCATCCTGGGCACTGCATAGGTGGACATTCACCTCACGAGGTAGCCTCAGCTCAACCTCTTTCCACGAGGGAACCCATACTAAGGCATATAAACTTCCAGTTAAGCCCTACCCAAATTAGGTATTGTGGTTGTATGGTAAAATTGGAATGGTATCGCATTCAAACCTAACCATCAGTTTTTATAAAGGGGCCAAGGCTCATGCCTTAACATTTTCATCATCAATCATTGTGTTTCTCAACACATGTCAAAACATTTCAATAGAATGAATCATCATTCAAAGGTTTTCATAATCATTTTCACCAAGTATTCCCATCTAAAGTGATCAACTTTTATGCTTAGCACTAGCCACTAAAGTTGAGGGTATTCACTAATGAGGGGTGCTAATCAAGTGTAACTCTCCAAATCTAGTTTTATGCCTTTTGATGACATCTAAGTATAACTACTTAGGCCTAGTTTTATACTCTTTATGGTATCTATCCTATTTTTCCAATACTCACAAATCATTAACTAAAAGTAAAGACTCTTTGGTAAAAGTAAAAGAATAAAGCTTGCAAGTAAAACTTGGGATTGGTATAATCAAAGTCGTATAACCAAAGCATGCCTAATGCATCTTGCATAGGTTATCAAGTTTGCAAGTGTTATCTTGCATAGTTCTAGCTTGCAATTAGTGATGGCTTGCCTTGAGTAATGCGGTGGTTGAAATTCTTTTCTTCTTCTTGGTAGTACTCCTCCTCCTCGTATCCCGGGTCGGTACTATCGTCTATAAATGAATATGATGTACACAATCACCAAACAATACTTAACTACTTCTATTTAGCACACAAAGGCTCACACTAGATGATCTAGCATCATCACCAACATCACATGAAATAAAGACCTAATTTTATTTATCTTATTTTGGAAAAGTAATTTCTACTCATTGAAAATACTTAAGATTTAATATTCTCCAATTAAAATATGGGATCATGTTGACACATGTCATCACCACATATTCTAATACTTGGGAATGTGATTTAAAGTGGTGGTCATATTTTATAAAGTTTAAGATTACTATTTAATACAATTTAAGTGACTAGAAATGCCTATATAGTATTCTTTTGGTTTAGTCCAAGATCACTGCATGTAAACCTAAATATTTTTACAAATTCAGATAGATCTTGTCAAATGTGATTTTTGAGGGTTGGAATCAACTCAAAAGCATTTATGGTTGATTTTTGAAAAATGTTTGAAGTTGGAAAAGTCTCTGTCTTGATATTTTTACTATAGGTGATCTATAATTTCAAATGGTTTGAATCCAACGGGCTTGGATAGACAATTTGAATACTTTTCTAACAAAATTGGAATCATGCAATTTGGTTCAGTGAATCTCTTTGAATTGATTTTTGAATCTACTGACATAATCTAGATTTAACTAAAATGGGAAAATTCTATTTGAATCGACGGGCTCTGCGCGGGAAACTAAATGGGCCGGCCCAACTGCACTGTGCTAGCGCAGAGGGCTACTGATAGGACGGTCCCATGCATTAGCGACTAAACTAAACCGAAATAATATCTTTTAATTTGGGCCGTGCGATTAGACTAGGATTTACCACCATGGTTCGTCGTCTCCAGCGAACAACTCCGGCGAGGAACAAACCCTAACGTGACGGTGGGGGTATGTGGGGGCTCACCAGGGCTCCAGCTAAGGTCGGCGATGGGGGCGAACGACGTGGTAGACAACGTCGGTTCGAATGGTGGTCATGGCGGCTCCTAGCTCCGGTTCTTCTTCTCCTCTGCAGCGGCAGGCTCCGGTGAAATTCTGGCGATGTGGTGCTTGCCTTGCTCCGAGGAGAGGTGTGGGAGGCGTCTGAGAGAGAGGAGAGTGAAATGGTGTGGCGAATTGGAGCTGGGGTGGCCTCTATTTATACACGGGCGAGAGGGGCAGAGCGGCATGGCTCGGCCTTGTCGGCGACGTCGATACAGAGGGCTAGTGGCATGGCTAAGGGTAGGGGTCGACGCGGTGCTTCAGGGCGATCGTCATGCGCGTGATGGCGCGGCAAGGGGCAGTCGAGAACGGTCGGGAACGATCGGTGCTCTGGGCGAAAACGGCGGCGTTCGATACGGTGCACAGTGGCTACGGTCCACGCGGCGGCGAACAAGCATGTCGGGGGTAGCTGGGGTCACGGTGAGTGCGGGCACGCACGGTGAGGGCGGGGCGCGGCGTGTATGCGCGTGTCGGCTGCGGTGCTCTAGCGCGCTCTCGGCATGGCAGACAGAGAAGTGGGCACGGTGAATGCGGCTGGTCCACGGGTTGCCTGTGATCGAGGGGTGGACAGAGGGTGGTGGTGGTGTGGCGCCTGTCTCCTGGTCATCGTGGGAGAGGGCGGCGCAGTCTGTGGCGAGTGGTCCTTGGTCGACCGGCACGACGAGCTGCGTGCAGCGCGATACTGGCGCAAACGACAAAGGGGGATTGTGTCCACTGCATTGCTAGGGGAGACCAGGGGAGAGAATTAAGGGGCTAGTGGCGATTGATCACTGCTCAGCACAGTAGAAGTTAGGCAGTGGTTTATCTGTATCTACAAGGTGCTCGACCAAATGGCCGCATGAAATTAAGTTTTGAATTTTTGGATGAATTTTGGTGAGTGTGTTTGTCACATGCTTGAGTGTCTATGGTTGCTTGGGTTTGCCAAGGTGAATTGATTTGAGTGGTTTTTGAAAAATGATGATCTATGCATATGAACTTGATTCAATTTTGCAATGTCCTTTAAATAGATTTGGAATTTGTTTCTGTTAGTTTGTAAAGTGGGCTTGGGTACACTTTTACTTGGTCTAGCAAGGGGTTAAAAGAGTTGGGAAAGTTTCCATTAGAAATCTTTGACTAGAAACACTTAAAGTGGTCTAGTGGTTAATTTTGGTCAAAATGACCATTTGATCATATGATTCATATTTGAATTTATTTTCTTTTGATTTTGTTTGTAAATGGGCCTAGATTATGTAGTACTCATCTTTAAGCCATTTCTTATCATTTGTAGCAATCAAACATGGCAATTGCACTCATTCATACACTAATGCAATTCACACATACACTCATATTAGATTTAATAATAAAATTTTTTGTTAACCCTAAACTTGGGTGATTTGAACATGATAATCTTGACTAATATTTTTGGGATGTTACACCTTCCGAGCCCACATATAGGTCCCGCGAAGGATCGACCTCTGTTGGTCTTCCCTACTGCCCCCGGAGCTATCACGACCCCTCCTTTGTCGATATTACCGATGATGCACCAACGACCTCCACAACGCCCTAGCCTCTCCTGATCTTTCCTATGAGTGGAGCAGAGGTAATGAGGAGGAGCCCTGCGATGACCTCACCATGACCATGGCCAGTGCGTAGACAAGGTACATATATGGTCCCCTTTAGAATGACATATGGATCAGAATGTAAAGATGAAAAATGATACAGTACATTGCATTGTTTTAGTTGTTTTGGCCATGTGAATTCAAATGTTATAGATGAGGCATCGGTGCAATGGCAATAGAGTTTCAGACTTTCAGGTGTTGTTGCTACTCTACTTTGTCAATTTATAATCTATCAACTATTTTGTTAACGATTGCAATACAATATGTTCACTGGAACTACTAATATGAAGTGAGGTTTCTTTTCCATTTGTTGCTCGGTTGTAAATGGTATAAGATGTTAATTTACTAGATAAATCACGCTAAACCATCCCATTAGGCTGTGGTCCCAAACTTGCAACTGCATTTTATTCCTTGTGCTATATATATTGTATAGTTGTATGGTCCCATGGAGCAGATGATGGTGGTGGTGTTTTGATTCAATGGAAAATTATTGAGCATGACTACTGGACATACCAACCACTGTCATCCTACATCTATATCATTATATTGCTTCAGTTATTTGCATCAATTTGATTGGAATAGGCATACCTGAAATGTTGCCAAAAGGGATCTTTCCATAATATAAAAATATTTTTTTCTAAAGATCTGCAATTTGAATACATCCGCTGGCTCTTTTTCTTTGTGTAAATTCATTAGGTCTGATGAGTATCAGATCCTATGAGAAGTTAAAAAGCTACATAGTTGGGCAATCAGAAGTTTGAACTGTAACCTGGTGTTCTTAGAGAGATACTCACTATATTGCTTGATTGAAGATTGACTTCCTTTCATTGTACCGCAGTTTTATTACCCTTCACGGAATTACATCATTTTGAACAGCCACAAAGATAAAGTTTAGGATGTCCCTTATAATATTGGATCTCACGCCCATCAGTTATGTAAACATAGTTATCATGTAATTGAATCAAAATCTTCCCTGGGCTGGCCCGTGTCATCGTTGCCGCCGTACAATCCTATCATCGTACAATCCTATCAGCTGCTTGTCACATTATATGGACCAGGACCCGAAAGCTGAAAAGTTCCTATTTATCGGCAAGGAGGAGGATCCTTCATTGCCAACCATAAAATCCATGTAAATTTGTTTCGGTTGCACCTTAATGTGCATGTTAGCATAGGTCCTTTGACGTATCTATGTTGTTTAACGGAATATTGTAGTACAAAAAATATCTATTGCTAGCATTGGTAATAGTAGTACTAGACATGTGACATATATTGACTTCCATATTCTAATTTTGACATACATGTATTGATCAACTCTAGGTCATAGACCAGGAAGCTTGATGCTATAGAGTTGAGGAATGCATTATCATTGGCATATATCAGCATATGAGCTTACATTTCTCCATTAGTAGTTTAAGAGCAGTTGGTAGTTCTGGTTGTTTTGGGGTAATAGTATTAGTGTCTTGTGAGTAAACTGTGCTAGATAATGCCATGTAGTTGGATAATTTAATATGTCTTGGTCTGTTAAATTAAAAGGTTACCTAACAAAAGAAAACCATGTGGATATGTGGAGTTCTATCTACACCAAAGATCTAGCTACTAGCTCATTGTATTGTTGTCGATAAAAGGTAACCTGACAAAATAAAGTGTAAGCATACGAGCTTACATTTCTTCCAACTTGGGACATTGCATTTATGTGATTTGACTGATATGCTTGATTTTCCTATTGCCAAAAAGATACACTATGTCCATCACTTCGGTAGTAATGCTACATTATTTAAGGCCCGTCAACCAGACATCTTAGACATGGTAGAAAGAGAAAATATTGTTAAATTAAGCCAGAGGAGACTGCTCATTCCCAGATACTTGGACACCAAAAGTAAGCTCTCACTTCAGCTTACCTAAATAGTGTGAACATAGTGGACATGTTTATCAGTTGGTTTCATCAATAATTACTAAATACATTTGTTTGTCATGTGTGTATCTCTACTATCTAGAAAGAACCTGGTGGTTCCGTTTTCTACCCCCACATGCACTTTGTCGGTTTATTTGTGTCAATGCTTCCACTCCAGTAGTTTTTACGTCTGCTTACCCGGTTTTCTTCTGTTCCACCAATTCCGTTAGTTTTCCTCCATCCATTGACCAACTGATACCCCGTCCCCACCTCCTTCGCACGGTTCCTCCTCCCAGCATCTGAAAGGATTGTATGGGCACCTGGAGGGGGGGAGGGGGTGAATAGGTGGTACTTCAAATTTTATTCTTTTTCAAGTTAGGGTTTGACATAAAAGGTAAATTCTATAGATTATGCAACTATGGTGAATTTACCTATATGTCAATCTAGCACTACCACTAAGCAAGAACAAGATAAGTAAAGAGCGGTAAAGGATAGAAGAAACCAAAGTGGAGCACGTAGAGACACAAGGGTTTGTTTCCCGTAGTTCCTTCCTTTTGAGGGGAAGTACATCTACATTTGGAGAGGGGGTGATTTCAAACCACCAACGCCACGAGAGGCCTCCCTTGTTCTATGATGAATATCACCCCAATGGGTTTGATTCACCTCTTCCACTATATTGTCAACCTTCGAGGTGGAAGCCGACACCTTTACGACAAGTTCGAGGCACACATCCACAACCTAATTGGAGGCTCCCGAATACAAGCAAACTGTCAAACAATCAAAGACAAGCTTGTAAGAACCAAATAACAATCTAGGATTTCCAATGAAACACTAGAGCAAGGGGCCCTCAAGTGAATGAGGGGGAAATGAAGATCTCTCTTGGTGAAGCTATAGATCAAGGCTTCCTCCTTCGATTCTCTAAAGATCAATGACTTTGGATGGTTGAGTGAAGAGATCTTGAGGATTTGGTGGCTCAAATGGTGGTGGTGTTCTTGAGCTAGACGAGCAACTTCCAAGGTAGAAGATGGGGCCTTTATATAGGGCCCCTAGAATTAGAGCCGTTGGGAGCCACTTACCCTGGACAGTCCGGCAAAAACCAGCCGGACACTCTGGCCTGGCCGGACACTCCGGGTGGCATCCATTGGACACTCTGGTCTGGCAGAGTTTCTGGCCAGAGTTCGGTCAGTGTCCGGGTGGTGTCCAATGTGGCAGACAAAATGTCCGAGCCAGGCGATGAACCCTCAGGGCCGGACAGTCTGGCAAAAACCAGCCGGATAGTCCGGTGGGGGGCGGACACTTTGGCGAATATCAATCGGACAGTCCGGTAGGGACTTTGTCCCTGCACATAATTGATCTTGGGAAGCCCTTTTTCCTTAGGTACATAATACACTAATGTAGCTGATATCTCCTGAAACATTTAACAACAGATTAAACCTATCCAAGTGTTGTCAACAAACATCAAAACAATAGGAAGGGCATACATGCCCTTTCAATCTCCCCCTTTTTGGTGTTTGATGACAACCCAAGGATTTGCATATAGGATAGGTAATAATTTTCACAATAGGATATTTACAAAATGTAGTAAGGCTCCCCCTATATGTGTGATCAATTTAGCTTTGCATTTGAATACAAGATGACACACCCTAGGATCACATCCTCACTAGATTTTGTAGGTAACAGGTTATGACATGATATACTAAAGACTAGATCAATAAGCTAGGCATAACATAGTCTTTAACGTAACCGGGTAAGCATGTCTCAATACACATAATGGAGTTCAACACAACATAGTACTCGAACAACCAAGATAAAGACACGAGACTTCAAAGAGGCAAATCGAAATAACGTGAAGCTCGTATACCCATGCAAATCCCCGGTAGCAATCTAATAAAAGGGTTACTTCTCCCCCTTAGGCATCGAGACACCAAAAAGGGAAAAGAGCATAACTAAAGCGTCCCCAAGCCAACTCTAGCCACTGTAGTCGTCATCATCGGCGTCGTCATCCTCATCCTCATCACCATCCCCATCCTCATGACCATCCTGCGTAGAGCTCTAGCCATGAGGGCGAGAAGAAGACACATCCTCAAACATGGACCAGGCAACACGTCCCTGACTCCAGTGACCATAGGAAAGAGTGTCATCTGATGCCTGCTGCTGAGAATGATCCACATCCATGGGCTGGTTGATCCGCTTGAGTACCTTCATGACATTTTGGTTAGCCTTGTATGCATCATACTGTCCATGGAGAATGTCAATGTTCTGGCATAGGAGAAGCTTCTTCCACCAGGAGGCCTTAATCACCTTCTTGTGCACTTCCTCCTCAGAGGTGTTGAAGCGATATGCGTTGCTAGCATGCTTCATGTGAGGGCCACGGGTCACAACCTCCGATAACTCCTCAGACCCATCATCGCTATCAGAAGCATCTACATCCATCTCATCATCCTCAAATATGTCCTGATCAGGGGGTAGCCACGAGGAGGCTTGGTGGTAGGGGCACCCTTCCTCTGTAGCTTGGCAGGAAGGTGTAGGACAAGATCATTGTAGATCAATGGAGTTGCTGGAGCCTGAGCAGCAATGAGCTTCATCACATAAGGAGCAAACAGAGAACACTTATTGCTAGTGATACACTTGTACAAGTCCTGATAGATGAAATCCATGACATCTATAGCACCACCTGGATGGTCTTGACCATGAGTATACACTGAGTGAGCATGGACCATAAAATTGATTTCTGCACCCCTCATCTCATCCTTGTTGCCTGCCTTGGGAGTAAGTCTGTGGCAAAACATGTGAAGCAGAATGTTGTAGATGAGCTTGATGTTGGTGGTTTAGCCAATCACACCATTCTGAGAGTAGATTGGGGCCAACCTCTTCTTGTCATATGCCTGACCATGTACATACATTCTGAGACCACTAGGAGCGTTGGCCCCTCGGCCTCTCCTTCCGCCTATAAGATGCCCTCGGGAAGAAAACCCTAAGGACCCGATCAAAAATCCACGAAAGATTCTGTAGCCGCCGTCATCTCCATCCCTAGATCGGGAGGGATCTGAAGCTCTTCCCGACACCCTGCCGGAGAGGGGAATTCACCCTGGAGGCCTTCTTCATCATCATGCAAGCCTCCGGTGTGATGCGTGAGTAGTTCATCTTTGGACTACGGGTCCATGTAGTAGCTAGATGGCTGGTTCTCCTCCTTTGTGCTTTCATGTCTAGATCTTGTGAGCTCCGTCCATGATCAAGATCATCTATTTGTAATTCTGCATGTTGTGTTTGTGGGGATCCGATGGATATTGAGATGCTATTTCAGATTGATTATTGATTCTATCATGTCTTTGTTTTTTGTGATCTTGCATGCTTTCCGTTGTTAGTAGCTATCTTGGCCAAGTAGATGCTAGCAGCTCCAAGAGTTAGTATTTATGCTCGATAGTGGGTTCATGCCTCTGGTAATCCGAGGAAGTGACAGAAATCTCTAAGGTACTAGATGTGCTGTTGCTACTAGGGAGAAAACAACAATCCTTTGTTCATAGAACAATCGTATTGTTTAAATTACACGCAATTCGTAAAGCAATAATCTGTTGCTTGCAACTTAATACTGGAGGGGGTTCGGATGATAACCTAAAGGTGGATTATTAGTCATAGATGCAGTTGGATGGCGGTCTATGTATAATGTTGTAATGCCCAATCAAGTTCCAAAGGAGTCCAGATGATTAGTATATGCATGTATTGCTTTCTCGATGTTTGTCAATTGCCCCGTTGTAATTTGTTCACCCAGCATGTTATCTATCTTAAGGAGAGCCACCTCTAGTGAACTATGGATCCCGACCTTTTTCTTTACATACAATCTACAAACTATTTACTGCTTTGTGTTTACTTTCTGCAAACTTTCACTTCCTTCCATCCGATACGTTTAATCCTTTGTTTTTAGCAAAACCGGTGAGATTGACAACCTCATCGCAAGTTGGGGACAAAGTTCTATGGTTGTGTTGTGCAGGTCTCCACGTTGCTACTAGCACCGGTAGTGCGCCCTGCCAAGGCTCAGCTAGCAACACCTTTGGGGTGTTTCCTTGCTCCTACTGGTTCGATTAAACCTTGGTTTCATAACTGAGGGAAACTTGCTGCTGTGCTCATCATACCTTCCTCTTGGGGTTCCCAACGAGCTCTACATCAACACTGAGCCATCAAGCACTTTTCTGGCGCCATTGCCGGGGAGTCAAGGACATCTTCACAAGGGGAGTCCCTCATAACCAATCTCTTTACTTTGTTATTTTTGTTTTTCTTAGTTACTTTTGCTTTGTTTGCTTGTTTCTTTATCAAAAACACAAAAAATTAGTTTTACAAGTTTGCTTTCTTTATTGAAAACACAAAAAAATTAGTTCCTTTCTTAAGTTGCCACTATGTCTAGCCTTGCTCCAATCGCTATGTCACCCGAGGAAATGATTTTCACTTTTAAACAAGGAATTGAGGAAAGCTTCAAAGAAGCTTGGTCTAGAATCTCTGATCTACATGAAAAAACTGAGCCTAAAATGACTCAAAGCTTGTTCCTTAGCAGTTTTTACGTTGGAATTGCTCTTTGCTATAGATATGCTTTAGATGCTGTTGTGGGAGGAGATTTCCTCCAATGTAATGAGGATGATGCTATAAATGCTATACATAAATTGATCCTTACTTACAACTTGCCTAGCCAAACTTATATTTCTTTCACAAGAATATTTGCTAGATTGAACACTCTTGAGACTGGCACTGCTAGATTAAAAGATTGCTATAATACTCTTAGGGAGCATCATAATTATGTTCCAATAAATTATGAACCATCAAAGTGGCTCCCTACAGTAAAGATTGAGATAAACACTGAAACTTTTCAAGCCCGCCGTGATATCATGTCTGAATTTTGTCTTATGCCCAAAGATATTTATGAATCTTTGAATCTTTGGGGTCTTACTGAAGGAGGAAAAGAAATATCTCTTTCTAATAATGCTACCATATTACCTATTGGAATAGCTGAAGGAGTGTTTACAAAGATCCTTGGGAAAATGATTTCTACTGATTATCTTGTTATTGAATGTGCAAGAAAATGACAAATTACACTTGGAAGGTCCCTATTAGAACTCCTTGGAGCAATAATAGATGTGGTAAATGGGACCATGCACCTTTCTTCTCCACCAAACAATCATATTTTCCCCAAGATTAAGAATAAAAGTAAGAGAGGTAAGGGCAAGAAATTTGGTCTTAATGCTTCTTCATTTGTGAACACTTGATTTTCTGTTGCTTCTTATGCCTAACTTAAAGGCGTTAAAGAAAAGTACTTATTGGGAGATAACCCAAAAGTTTTAGATGAGTCTTAGAAGTTATTACTTCAGTAATAACCGCTCCTTATGTTTTTTATTTGCTTTTTGTGCCAAGAGTAACCTCTAATAAGAGAGAAGTAATGATTGGGAAAGTTGCTGTCCCGAGACAGATTTCTGTGCTTCACCGTAAAAATTCGTGTAAAATCTCTGAACGTCTTTTTGAGGCGTGATTTTTTGTGTGCATATGCCCCAGGTTGTTATCTAACTTTCGTTAGTTCAACACTTTTTGATTTCAGTAACAGAAGGTCTTCGACAAAATCCGTCGTTACCTGCTGGTCAGTTTTGACAGATTTCTGCCATTATTTGCATTTGCTTCCTGTTGGTTCCTTTTTGAGTTCTTTTGGGGAATTGAGCTTTTTGAAGGAAGTGCTACAGTAGCTAGTATTTTAATCGAAGTTTTATTGGTGTTAGAACTGAACCTAAAGACTTATTATCTTGAGTGCACTAATGTTGCTAATAAAGATTGTGTGAAGTTTTGTATGAAGGAAAAATTTCAGGTGTATGGAAGGAATGAGTAATGAGATGAAGGATGGACTAAAGCTCAAGCTTGGGGATGCCACGTGTGTCACCCCAAGAAATATCCAAGAAGTACAAGCGTCAAAGCTTGGGGATGCCCAAGGCACCCCCTCTTCATCAATAAAAATCCCAGGTTTCTTCCAAACGCTTCATTTTTATTGTTTCATGCACAATTGTGTTGTTCTTGGAGCGTCTTCTTTTTCGTTTTTGTTTTGGTTTTTCGTTTGCTTTTGTTTGCTTAGTTTTCTGAATAAATTGGTTGGACCCCCTCTTTAATACATTGGTTTGCAAATAGTTTGGTTTGGTTTGGAAAAGAGTAGGAAAGTTCATACTTATGTGGTAAAAAGAGCTTGTTTTTGACTGTGGCCTATGCTTTGTCATGCCATGCTTGATATTGTTTTGGCTTTATGCTTAGTATTCTTTGCTGTAGCATGACTTGTTATAAACAATTGAGATTGCTTAATGTGCCTTGGATGAATCATGCGTTATTTTAGCATATTAAAGCATAGTGGTATTCTCCTTTGATGCTTTATTTGGGTTGACTTGGAGCATGCTCACACCATGTTATGACTATCTCAATTCACCTAAGCCTTTATGATCCTTTATTTTTCAACTTGTAGTATCACTTTCTGCTTTGATCAATGATGTTTTGTCGCTCTGCATGATTATGGCCATTATTGCTCTCTTAGTTTGGTGCTCCCAGTCTTTTGCTAGCCTCCATAACCAAGTATGAGTTCCACTCATGCATACAACTCCTTAAACCAAGTTATTACAAAGAGTCCACCATACCTACCTATTAGCATATTCTACTCCAAGTATATTCATGCTTTTGTTTACCTTCCAAATTAAACTTGTTATGAGAAAACTAATGATTAAAGCCCTCACGAACTTGATGGCACACTTTACTTTTTTGCATTTAATAAACTTGAACCATTGGGTCCTTCTTTGTTGCGTATATGCTTGCGCTTTATAAGTTGAAATTAGCAGAACCATGTATCATGGGGAACGCTTTCAACATTGCACTTGTACTTTGTACACCGTTAATATCATGTTCTTTTGCTTATGGATCCCGGCGGTGTGAAATAAAAGTGGAACTTGTAAGATCATGGAGTTTGTATGTGTGTTAGAGAAATGCCTAGGCCGCTAGCCTAAGCCATGCCTAATCATGGTGGAAACTTGCAGCATCACCAAAATGAGCACTCTATGAAGCATCCTCAATAAAAACCTATGCAAATAGCAAATAAAAAGATCGCTGAGATGCTCATTGTCTACTTGCCTTGTCGTTTTGATTATGGGATAGCTCCTGTATCATGTGCAAGGGGTACCCCGTTGGCGGTTCTTAATGATACATATGTACTTACAATGACAAGAGCTTACTCGGGACTAAAGTTGAGTAGCATGAGGTTCGATCTTCATAAGTAAGGGGCATGAGATTTCGGTTTATAACTTGTCAAGCATATCCTCTTAGTTGTGTCACTTTAACCTTAATCACCTTCAAGATGCTTATGATAGGGGCAATGAGAGCTGAAAGCTATAAGTACCATAATTTTTGGAAGCTCTTTATGAGACTTGAATCCCTACTTCCTTCTATGAAGGTCTTTCTTCCACTTATATATTGAGTCTCCACCTTTTATCTTTATGCACCTACTTTGAGACCATAGTGACCATTCTTAGTTCTATGTGCATTGTCCCAAGACTAGTTGATTGATGCATAACTTGATATTGCTTGTTTTAAACTATTTGTATCTAGTCACTCTTATGAACTTTGAAGGTGTCCTATGCATTTATATCTGCTACTCTATGAGGGACAAGCTGAATACTATTATGCTATGTTTTCTTTATGTGAAACAAACAAACGTCTTACAAAGCATTGTTATTCATGAATCTTTTGTTTGTGCCTTTTCATGTTGCATCATAGTATCTTTGTCTTATTGCTAGAACTTTTTCTTTCATTTTATGATTGAAGTACTATGATCCCAGCTTTGAATGTTTTACAATACTTTGATCAAGTCTTTGATGGTGCATATCACCTCAAAAATTATTCTTTCTTTTTATCACTTACCTACTCGAGGACGAGCAGGATTTAAGCTTGGGGATGTTGATACATTGCAAATGTATCTATAATTTTTGATGTTCCATGCTTGGTTTTATCCACTTTCTTGTGTTTTGTCCACACTTTGGAGTAATTTTCATATGATTTCTTGGACTAACCTATTAACAAGAGCCACAGTGCCAGCTGCCTGTTTTCTGCTGTTTTTGGTTCTAGGAAGTCAGAAAATGAATATTCTCGGAATTGGACGGGACAACAGCCAAAGTGCCTATTTTTCCGGAAGTCATCAGATGCCAGAATACGAGACGGAGAAGGGTTGGGGGCCGGCCACACCACCTGGCCGCGTGGCCAGGCCTGGCCTGCGCCAGGGGGTGGTCTGGCCGACCCCAGCACCCCCTCGGCCTCTCCTTCCGCCTATAAGATGCCCTCGGGACGAAAACCCTAAGGACCCGATCAAAAATCCACGAAAGAGTCTGTAGCCACCGTCATCTCCATCCCTAGATCAGGAGGGATCTGAAAATCTTCCCAGCACCCTGCCGGAGAGGGGAATTCACCCTGGAGGCCTTCTTCATCATCATGCAAGCCTCTGGTGTGATGCCTGAGTAGTTCATCTTTGGACTACGGGTCCATGTAGTAGCTAGATGGCTGGTTCTCCTCCTTTGTGCTTTCATGTCTAGATCTTGTGAGCTCCGTCCATGATCAAGATCATCTATTTGTAATTCTGCATGTTGTGTTTGCGGGGATCCGATGGATATTGAGATGCTATTTCAGATTGATTATTGATTCTATCATGTCTTTGTTTTTTGTGATCTTGCATGCTTTCCGTTGTTAGTAGATATCTTGGTCAAGTAGATGCTAGCAACTCCAAGAGTTAGTATTTATGCTCGATAGTGGGTTCATGCCTCTGGTAATCTGGGGAAGTGACAGAAATCTCTAAGGTACTAGATGTGCTGTTGCTACTAGGGAGAAAACAACAATAATTTGTTCATAGAACAATCGTATTGTTTACATTACACGCAATTCGTAAAGCAATAATCTGTTGCTTGCAACTTATACTGGAGGGGGTTCAGATGATAACCTGAAGGTGGATTATTAGTCATAGATGCAGTTGGATGGCGTTCTATGTATAATGTTGTAATGCCCAATTAAGTTCCAAAGGAGTCAAGATGATTAGTATATGCATGTATTGCTTTCTCGATGTTTGTCAATTGCCCCGTTGTAATTTGTTCACCCAGCATGTTATCTATCTTAAGGAGAGCCACCTCTAGTGAACTATGGATCCCGACCTTTTTCTTTACATACAATCTACAAACTATTTACTGCTTTGTGTTTACTTTCTGCAAACTTTCACTTCCTTCCATCCGATACGTTTAATCCTTTGTTTTTAGCAAAACCGGTGAGATTGACAACCTCATCGCAAGTTGGGGACAAAGTTCTATGGTTGTGTTGTGCAGGTCTCCACGTTGCTACTAGCACCGGTAGTGCGCCCTGCCAAGGCTCAGCTAGCAACACCTTTGGGGTGTTTCCTTGCTCCTACTGGTTCGATTAAACCTTGGTTTCATAACTGAGGGAAACTTGCTGCTGTGCTCATCATACCTTCCTCTTGGGGTTCCCAACGAGCTCTACATCAACACTGAGCCATCAATGGCCGTGGGCTAGTAGAATCCAGCCCGTAGGGCTTTGGCGACGAGGGCGCGACTGCCAGCATGATGCCCATAGGTGCCTTCGTGGATGTCGAGGAGGACGGCCCTTCCATCTCCATTGGTGACGCACCGTTGGAGCACTCCTGTTATGCTGTGTTTGTATAGTTCGCCATTGATAACAACGAACGCCTTGGATCGTCGCGCGATGTGCCGTGCGTCAGTCGAATCGTCCGACAGCCTCTTGCTGAGAAGATATGTGATGTAGGGTTGAGTCCAAGATGGCTCGATCATCATGATACCCATTGGTCCCTCGAATCCTATGTCAAGCTCCAGGTCGTCGAGTGCCATGGGCTCATTGGGTGGCGTAGCCCCCGAGTCCGTAGTTGCACTTGTTTTGTTCTCTGTGGCCTTTGGCTTGATGGAGCGTTCGCAGATGCGCTCGAGAAATACCCCCAAGTGGTTTGGGGGCGCAGGTGGAGCCAATGTTGGCGAGTGCATCTGCTTCTTCATTGCTTTCACGGCCTACGTGCTGTAGTTCGCAGCCGTCGAAGTCCCCTTCGAGTGTGTCGTATAGGTCACGGTAGGCGATCATGTTGTCGTTCAGCGCGTCGCACTCGTGCATTGTTTGATTGACCATTAGTTTGGAGTCGCCGTAGATGATGAGTCTCTTCGCGCCGCAGGCTTTTGCCATCCGCATCCCGTGTAGCAGAGCCTCGTACTCAGCTTCATTGTTGGAGGCAGTGAACTGCATTCACAGATTGTATTTCAGCTTGTCTCCTTGGGGCGATGTTAGTATGACACCTGCACCAGCTCCGTCCTTTCATTTGGATCCATCGAAGTGCATTGTCCAGAGATAGGACATATCTGGCTTTTCGGGGAGCTGGTTCTCCATCTAGTGCACGAGGAAATCAGGGAGTACTTGTAACTTGATCGCGTCACGCTTCTCGTATGTAATTTCTCGTAGAGACAACTCGATTCCCCAAAGCGCGACTCATCTGGTGGCATCGGGGTTGTTGAGAATATGTCCAAGCGGGGCATCGTTGACCACCACGATTGGGTGCTCCTGGAATTACTGGCACAGTCGCCTGGCTGCCATGAAGACGCCATATGCCAGCTTTTGGTAGTGCGGGTACCGCTGCTTGTTGGCGTGAGCACCACGCTGAGGTAGTAGACTGGGCGCTGCACCCCGTGGACTTAGTTTTCTTCAGCACGTTCTACCACGAGCACCGTGCTGACCACCTAGTTGGTGGCAGAGATGTAGAGTAGCAACGGTTCCTTTTCGTGTGGTGTTACCTGTACTGGCGAGGTGGAGAGCAGGCGCTTGACGTCTTCGAATGCTTCATGCACCTCATCAGTCCATTCGAACTTGTCAGCTTTGCTGAGAAGTTGGTAGAAAGGTAGTGCCTTTTCGCCCATTTGACTGATGAATCGACTGAGCACCGCGATTCGCCCAGCCAGTTGTTGGACGCCTCTTACATTCTTCGTCTTCTCAATGGCCAGTATGGCTTTTATTTTCTTCGGGTTCGCCTCAATCCCTCTCGCATAGATGAGATACCCAAGTAATTTGCCAAATGGCACGCCGAAGGAGCATTTTTTCGGATTGAGTTTGATCCGGTAGCGGTCGAGGTTGGCGAAGGTATCGCGGAGATTGTCGATTAGCGAGGCTTCCTCCTTGGCTTTGATGACGTTGTCGTCAACGTAGACTTGTATATTGCGACCAAGTTGGCTCCTGAGGCAGGCCTGCATGCACCGCTGATAGGTGGCTCCTGCGTTTTTGAGCCCGAAGGGCATTGTGTTGTAACAGAACACACGAAAGGGCGTTGTAAACACTGCATTCTCTTGGTATTCCTCCTTCATTCAAATCTGGTTGTAGCCTGAGTAGGCGTCGAGGAAGCAGAGGCGCTCACATCCCGTGGTGGAGTTGATGATTTGGTCGATTCATGGCAGCGGGAAGTGATCCTTTGGGCAGTGCTTATTCAAGGAGGTGAAGTCCACGCACATCCGCAGGATATCCGTGTCTTTTTTGGGCACCAGTACTTTATTAGCGAGCCAAGTGCTTTCCTTGATCTCGCGTATAAATTTTGCATTGAGGAGTCTGTTGATCTCCATCCCGACTGCTTTTGCTCGTGGTTCAGACAGTCGTCGTATTGTCTACTTGACTGGCTTGGCGTCTGGATTCACATTGAGTGCGTGCTCGGCGAATTCCCTGGGAACTCCTGGCATGTCAGCAGGACACCAGGCGAAGATTTCCCAGTGCTCACGGAGGAATTCGACGAGCGCGAGTTCCTATGTGGAACTCAAGTTGTTGGCGATGAGAGCTGTCTTGGTCGGGTCTATTGGGTGGACCTGAACTTTCTTTGTGTGCACCGACGAGTCGAAGGACAGGTCGGGTGAGCTTGGCCTACTTAGGGGAGACAGACTGTTCTCCGTTGACTCCTTTAATCTTGCTAGTTCCTCCTGCATGCCGAAGGACTGGGAGATTCTGTTGAATTCCCTGTCGCAGTTGTTGGACCTTTTGAAGCTCCCGTTGACTGTGATGACACCGTTGGGACCTGGCATTTTCATTTGCAGGTAGGCGTAGTGCGGTACCGCCATGAACCTAGCGAACGCGACGCGTCCGAGGATGCAGTGGTACTAGGAAGGCCAGTCAACGATTTCAAAGTCGATGCGTTCGCGCCAAAAGTTTTTCGGCGTGCCGAAGATGACACCGACGTTGATTTTGCCTAGGGGATATATGCCCTTGCCTGGGACGATGCCGTGAAATGTCGTGTCTGAGATCTCCAGGCATGTCAGAGGGATCCTCATTGCACGCAAGGTACTTGCGAACATGAGGTTGATGCCGCTTCCACCATCCATGAATACGCGACTCATGTCGAAGCCTCTGATCTGTGCCTCAAGTACGAGGGGACAGGGGCCTGGACGGGGAACTTGGCACGGATGGTCACGCTTGTCGAAGGTGATGCAGGAGTCGCTTCCACTGAGGTACTCAGTTGTGGACGGTAGGGAGTTTATCGCCAAGTTGACTTGGCGAGTGATAGCCTTCTGCACCCGATTTGAGGGGTGTCCCTTTTGGATCATCATGTTGCCTACAGCCCGTGGGTACGGTTCGCCTCCGTGGTGCTGTACCGGCGCATCCGCGGGTGGTGGTGGTCCAGGTGGTGGTGGAGGAGCTCCATGTGCCATAGCGCCCAGGGCGGCCCCACAGCCCCTGTTGACCGCGTCGTGATTCATCCGAGCCAGGCCCTCATGGAGTTTGAGGGACTCGCGGCAGTCCTTGAGGAGGTGGCTGGATTTCTTTTCGCCGTCGTGCTTGTCAATGTAGAAGTGCACGGTGCACGGCCTGGACAGTTTGTCCTTGATGGATGCCGCGGGTGGTTCCTCACGAGTGCGGCATTGCCATACTTGCGTGGTTTTCCCGGAGTCGCGATATCCGCTGCTGCAATAGCCACTATTGCGGCCGTCGTAGCGTTTGTCGCGTAGCCAGATGTGACCATGTTGCCTCGACGGTCGCGTCTGCGCCCGAGGTCTTCATCATCATCGGAGTAGGTGCAGTTTCTCACCGAATCTTCTCTGTCAGCCCACTGATTCGCGATCTCCATCATGTGGTCGATTGTTTTGGGCTTCGAGCGACCTAGCGCCTCTCTGAGCTCCATGCGGCGAACACCTCCGTTGAATGCGTCGATTGCGCGATCCTCCGAGATGTTTTATGCGGAGTTCTTGATGATAGACCACCTTTGGATGTACGAGCGTAGCGATTCGCCCGACCTTTGCTGGCAGCTCCTCAGTTCTTCGATTGATGCAGGCCTTTTGTAAGTGCCCTTGAAGTTGCGCACAAAGCTGTAAGCCAGCTCTTCCTAGATGCGAATGGATCCGCGCGGGAGATTTTTGAGCCATGCGCGGGCGGCGCCCTGTAGCTATAGCTGCAAGCATTGCATGGCCGTGCTTCGACTCTCGCCCTGTCGCTTGACGGAGGAAAAGTGGTCTTCCAACCAGATCTTCGGGTCCTGTAGGCCGTCGAACTTTGGATTTTCTGACGGAACTTTGAATCCTTTAGGCATTCGCCTCTACTTGATGGCTCTGCTGAAGCATTTGGCGCCGCAAAGTTCAGTCCCGTCTTCTTCTAAATCATTCAAACGAGCACGTCGTGCCTTTGACTTGTCAATTTTGCGCTGCGTGAGGTCATCGCGCGCGTCGTAGTCATGATCGTGCTGCCGTGAGCGGCGACGCCGAGATAGATCGTGACTGTCATCGCTGGACGAGGGTGAGGAATAGCGTCTCGCCAGGGCCTTGCCCTTCTTTGGTTCCGGCGTTGGCTCTTTATCGAGGGTGGCCCCGATTAGCCCCAAACCCGTGATCATAGATCGGTGCATGGCGGCTCGTGGATCTCCAGCTGGCGGCTGGTTGTTGAGGAGGTACATGGTGGCCGCTTTACCGCGGCTTGTGGCGTTTTCGGGAGCACGTTGCCACGTGTATCCACCGTCATGGAACCGAAGTCGAGGACCTTTGCGGCTTCTACATGCTCTTGCTCGGTGAGGTAAGCCAGTCGAGATGATGTACTCGTTGCATTTGGAGGAGGATCCTCCGTGGGAGGAGAGCCCGAGTCGTTGGAGGCTCGACTCGTCTGCCGCCTTTATACGCGCTTCGAGTTGCACGATTGTATGCACTTGGTGTTTTTATTCCTCCTTCAGGAGCCAATGATAGCCCATCAGCAGTTCTTACAGAGAGCCGAAGGGCAGAGGGTTACCTCGTAGGGCTTCTCGACAGCGGGCCCACTCGTTGTCATTGAGCCTGATCACTACGCGCTCCCCAGTGTTTTCATTCACCATGGTTGGTGGTTTGACTGCCCCTCCATTCTTGACGGGCGCGCCATTGCTGCCGTTAGTGGGGCCATCGTTGGGTGGTCCGCCATTAGGTATGCCCCCGTTGGGCGGATCAGATCCGTTGCCACCATTGCCCGTGTTGTCGTGATTGGCGGAGGTGTCGCCAGCGTTGATGACGGCACACATGAAGTGGTTGGGGAAGCGGTTGCTCCCACAACTTTCAGATCCGGAGCCGTAGGCTCCATATTCAGTTGCTAGGTAACCCAGATCGGATTCGCGACTGCTGTCGCTGTCCGTGCTCTCAGCTGCTGCTGAGGTGTTGAGCTCGCTAAGGGTGCCGATTGGTGGCGGGAACCACGATGCTGGAGCAATCGTGGGTTCTGTTGGCTGGTTAGGCATGTGAAGCGTGCCCATCTGACCAACCGGGAAGCGGAAGATCCCAATCGCCAGACTGATTCCATCGCCCACGGACCCGAAAGCCGGGCGAGTGGCCGATGTGTGGACGGTGAAGTCGAACGCACCGAAGAGCTGGCGAGTCTCCGCTGCTGCAGAGTTGTAGATCGCAGTTGATGGGGCCAAAGAAGTTACGACATCAGCACTCCAATTCCCACAGATGGCGCCAATTGACGAGGATTTAACTCATCAATGACCATTGTTATGGACTTGGGTTTTGGAGAAGTAGGGAGCGCTGGAAACATGAATCGGCTAGAAAACAAGCACACAGGGACGCAAGGTTTACCCAGGTTCAGGCCTCGTAGAGCTCCCTACTCCTGCTTGTCTGC
Organism: Avena eriantha; assembly: GCA_910589775.1. Lineage (NCBI taxonomy): Eukaryota > Viridiplantae > Streptophyta > Magnoliopsida > Poales > Poaceae > Avena > Avena eriantha. The sequence goes on from OU342741.1 coordinate 230,871,345, forward strand.
TCTTGGAATTAATGAAGGAATCGACGATTACAATGGTGCGCAGATGCAATCTGGTGAGGGTTGTGGAAACTAGGGTTGCGTGTGTCCTCCTCGCTACCCCTCCTAGCCTTTATATAGATTGGCTGGGTCTCAGGTAGCAGGTCGAGTCGGTTACAGGTTAGGGTTTTCCCTTTAAACTTTCTATCTTTTGCTTCTTCTTGTCTCGCAAGCAATCAAAGTGTCCGTAGGTCACTCGAGTTCTCCATTTGGTCCTTGGAAACGCCGTGGGCTTCTGCCGTATCCAGGCCGTATATACCAACCTCGAGTACCTGTAGGGTATACCCATGTGAGCAGTAGTCAAAGTAATACATGAGCTGATCTGGCTAAAAACACCTGTACTGTCCGGAAAAACTATCCCGGAGACTCTGCCTTGCCTAGACAGTCCGGGGCATGTGCGCCGGACATTCCGGCTGGGCCGGAGTGTCCAACCCGTACACGCCGGACATTCCGGCTAGAGCCTGGATGATTTTCGAGCAGTTTGTGAGTGTTCAACCGGAGCAGATCGAGATTGCTAGAATCACTACAAGGACGAGTATAGCACACATATATGATGTACCCATAGATCTAGGTAAGACATTGCCCACAAAAATTCATCTAGAGCAACACCTAGAGATGGAGAAGGGGAGGGGCACTATACCAGCATCCATGGGGACCTTCACCAGAGGGGAAATGATCCCAGCGGCAAGGGGAAGGCAATGGCTGGTTCCGGGGTGGAGGAGCCCTCCTGGTGGAGTTCTTGGTCGGGGACAGCAGGTAGAGAGAAAGAGGGAGTTGGGGAGAAGGAGGACTAAACCGTCCAATTATCCTCGACCCCTTTTACGAGTTGGAAACTGCTGGGGCTAGAGTGCCCGGGTGATATGCACCGGAGTGTCGGGCCTGTCCGGAATTTCCGGAGTGAATCAAGCGGAGAGTCCGGTCTGGCCAGATACTCCGGCTGGTTCAGGGCAGACAGTCCACCCCCCCGTGACCAAAACCCCTAGTTTCAAGTAGTGGACAAATATGTGGCAAGAGGAGCATGTTTAGAGATGACAATAGGCCTGGGATTCAGAAGATGTACTGTGAAGAACCAAGAAAACGCTGATATTCAAGAAGATGACAAATTAAGTTCCACATCAAACAAACCAAGAACCAACTCTTCAATAAGAAGAGGGTGGTGGCCGAGGCCACCATGTAAGAGTTTGTGGCATGACACCGCGAAGAATTATCCTTGGGTTCATAGCCACTACTCATCAATGAAGCTCACATATCACTAAATGATATTAAGAGAATTGAATTTCTTAATGTTGACATTATGGGGGAGGGATGGTCCAATGTATTAGGACCGCACTCCCCTATCTCCATGCCTGCACCTAAACCAAGTAAGAGTCAAGATATAGGTCCTTGAATCTATGATATTTAGTTCATTCCTCAAATAGCAAAACCTTGCTTCATCAAGTGGCTTTGTGAAAATGTCGGCAAGTTGGTCTTTGGTTGACACATAAGATAGCTCAATATCACCTCAAACAACATGGTCTCTAATGAAGAGGAAGAATCTAAATATGCTTTGTCCTTGTATGATCCATTAGGTTGTAGGCAATCTTGATAGCACTTTCATTGTCACATAGAATAGGCACTTTGTCACAATGGACACCGTACTCCTTGAAAGTTTGCCTCATCCATAGCAATTGAGTACAAGCACTAGCAGCTTCCACATACTCGGCTTTGACGGTGGAGAGAGATATAAAATTTTGTTTCTTAGAAGACCAACACACCAAGGACCTTCCAAGAAATTGGCAAGCCCCGGAGGTTGATTTTATATCATCCTTACCACCAGCCCAATCTGAATCCGTGTATCCACAAAGATAGAAAGCTGAGCTCCTAGGATACCAAATACCATAGTTTGGGGTATGAACCAAATATCGAAAGATTCTCTTGACCGCCATCAAATGGCTTTCTTTAGGAGCCGCTTGATATCTTGCACACGCTCCTACACTTAACACAATATCAGGTCTAGATGCACAAAGGTAAAGCAAAGAACCAATCATGGACCGGTATACCTTTTGATCCACATCTTTATCATTTGGTTTAGTTCAAGATGAGTCTTTGTTGCCATGGGAGTAGGAGCTCCATTTAGATCTTTCTTGTTGAATATCTTGAGCATATCTTGAGTATACTTGGCTTGGATGAAGAATGTTCCTCCTCTTACTTGCTTGATCTCAAAACCAAGAAATACTCTCAATTCGCCCATCATAGACATCCGGAACCTATTAGTCATAAGCTTTGAGAATTCATCATTAAAAACTTTGTTAGATGAGCCAAAGATAATATCATCAACATATATTTGGCATACAAAAATCTCCCCATTGACCTTCTTAGTAAAAAGAGTGGGATCGATTTTCCCAACCTCAAACCCACAATCTAACAACAACTCTCTAATGTGCTCATACCACGTGCGTGGGGCTTGTTTGAGCCCACAGAGCGCCTTATCAAGTTTTTAGACGTGGTTTGGTAATTTGGGATCGTCAAACCCCGGGGGTTTCTTTACATATACCAACTCATGCAATGGATCATTAAGAAATGCGCTTTCTACAGATGGACTCAAGGCGAGCCACGGGTGCATATGTCTCTCCATAATCAATGCCTTCAATTTGAGCGAACCCTTGTGCAACCAATCTTGCCTTGTTCCTCACAACAATTCCATGCTCATCTTGCTTGTTCTTGAATATCCACTTGGTACCTCTAACATTGCGGCAATCTTTTGGCTTTTCAACTAACTTCCATACTTTGTTTCTCTCAAAGTTGTTGAGCTCTTTGTGCATTGCTTCCAACCAATCCGAATCTTCAAGAGCTTCCCATACTTTCTTTGGTTTCACCATGGAAATATGTGCTTGGTGTTCACCAAAACTCTTCAATTGAGCTCTAGTGGATATCCCTCTTCTTAGATCTCCTACCACATTCTCTAGAGTGTGGTCTCTTAATTCCAACATTCTATCCATTCTAGCTTGGCAACGAGTTTCGATCTCCTTGTTGTTTATTGTGGGGATCTGACGTGGGCATACCTTACAGGTACTCGAGCTTAGCATATATGGTCCAATGTGGCAGAAGCCCACAGTGTTACCAAAGCCTAATCAAAGATTCGGGTGACCGAAGGAGACTCCGACTACTTGCAACACACGGCAAGCTCAAAGATAGAAAGTTTAAAGGGAAAAAACCTAACTTGTAATCGGCTCAATCTGCCATACCGAGACCTAGCCTATCTATATAAAGTCTAGGAGGGGGCGGCGAGGAGGACAATCGCAACCCTAGTTTCCACACCATCGCCAAATTGCATCTGCGCACCCCTTGTAACTTTTGACTCCCTCGATAACTCCAAGAGCAGACAAGCAGGAGTAGGGTCCTCTACGAGGCCCGAACCTAGGTAAACCTTGTTCCTTGTGTGCTTGTTTGCTAGCCGATTGATGCCTTCAGTGCTCCGTTCTTCTCCGAAACCCAAGTCCATAACAATGGGCATTGATGAGTTTAACCCTCATCAATTGGCACCGTCTGTGGGAATCAAGAGTGCTGATGTCGTGACTTCTTCAGCCCCATCGACTGTGATCTACAACTCTGCAACAGTGGAGATTCACCTCCTCTTTGGTGCCTTCGACTTCACCATGCACACGCCAGCCACTCACCCGGATTTCGAGTCTGTGGGCGACGGGATCGGCCAGGTGATCGGGACCTTACGCTTCCAAGTTGGTCAGCTAGGCACTCTTCGCCTCCCTGATCAGCCGATGGTCCCCGCGATTGCTCCAGCATCGTGGTTTCCACCGCCGATCGATACCCTAAGCAAACTCAATGCCTCGACAATAGTCAGGAACACGGATAGCGACAGCAGTCGCGAATCCGATCTAGGTGATCTGGCCACAAAAGATGGAGCCCACGGCTTCGGATCTGAAAGCTGCGGAAGCAACAGCTTCCCCAATCACTACATGTGCGCCATCGTCAACACGGGCGACAACGGTGGCAATCGCGACACCACCGGCACTGGCCCCTCCAATGGAGGTATACCAGTCGCGAACGGTGGTCCCGCCAACAAAGCACTGATGGCTCTGAAATATAGCCATCTACGTCCACATTTAAACTGGATATTAATCATATTTTTGATGAAAATATCTCTCTAAACCCTGCCACTAATGCTAATATTCAGACGGGTATGCAATTCTTTGTTCTTGTATTTTTCCTACACAGATAATGTCGTTTAAAGGAGGGAATCACTACATTAAAGTCAAAGATATGATATTTCCTACGACCAGAAGAAACCAGGAGCCGTCCAACAAAGGCAGACGCTGTAACAAACAACTATATGGCCAGAGCAAAAATTTCGACCGTATAGCTCCGGTAGTATAGTTGGCGTCACCTCCGTTAGGTCAAATAGAACAACTTTCGTGAAGGGACCCCTATATAAAGAAGCCTCAAGCGACGATAAAACAGAAGACGCCGCGGCCTAGAAGCCATACCTCGCTAGAAAGCCACCTCCAAATCTCCAAACCTTTCTCCATCTCCACTTGTAATAGTAGATCTCTTCTCCAATTGGCGACATTGTAAAACTATTGCTATTAATCTTATGAGTTTCATTACTATGTTTGTGATTGTTGATCTCATCTCTATGTGTGAGTACTTGTCCTTGGGCTAAGGGCTTTGGCCTAGCCATGTAGCAATTGTGCATGTGATTTATCATAGATGGGATCGTGTATTAGTTTGTAGGACATGATGATTATTGTATCCTCAATTGCCTCAATCTAAGGACTTGTCAGGTACCCAAGACCCCGAGGGTTGAGCCAGGTATAGGGAGTATGAGTGATGACTGATCTGCAGGTTGGGAACCCTAGTGACAGAAGGGGTAGTATGGCTGTATGTGAGGGATTTGCTTGGGATTAACGGTGACATCACTATTCATATCATTAGTTATCTTTCTTCTATGTATGAGACTATTAGGTTATGGCTATAAGCTGTTGTGAAGGTAATAGAAATTATTGATGCACTACCCACATATAATTTACCTTGCTCTAACAAGTACACGCATACTTTATTTCTATCTTTTATTTCCATCAGATGTTTTTGCACAGCTACAAGTGAAACCGAACGCCCTAGGCCCTCTCTCTCCATCATTAACAACAACAAAAAGATGCAAGCTACTAGTCCAGTAAAAACACAAAAGGAATTCTATAAACTCCCGAAGGTCCGTTAAAGTAACTTCACTACGCATTCGCTTCCCGAGGATACGATAACCTAGGTCTACTAGGGAAAAAGAGCTATACTACATCCGTAATCTGGATCGAAGGTATCAACCCTTTTTCTGGCGCCGTTGCCAGGGAAACAATAGCTACCCTGGTGAGGTTATTAGGAACCTCACTAGTTTTAATTCTTGTTTTTAATTTTGTTAGTTTGCTTTTAGTCTTTATTTGATGAACCAAAAAAATTAGTTAGTCTTTAAATTCTTTTTTTACTGTTATAAGTTTTAATCTAAGAAAACCCAAAAACATAGGAAGTATGGCTGAAAAGAAGCTTGGGGAGTTTGCTACTCCCAATAATGATTATTAGCGTACTCCTATTACTCAGCTAGCAATTTCTACTGATTACTATGAAATTAAGCCCCATTATTTAAGTTTAGTTCAAAAGAATCAATTTGGAGGCTCTGCTGTTGAAGACGTAGGTATGCACTTAAATACTTTCACTGAAATATGTCATATGATGCGTACAAAAGACGTTGACCCTAATGCGGTCAAATTACATCTATTTCCTTTCTCTCTAAGAGGAAGAGCTAAAGAATGGTTGGTATATTTGCCTAAAAATACTATTACATCATGGGTGGGATGTACTTCTTTATTTATGACTAAAATTTTCCTGCATGCAAAGACTATGCAACTTCGATCTAATATTAATGGTTTTAGACAGGAAGAGCGTGAGCCACTAGCGCTTGCATGGGAGAGGATGAAGGAATTCCTAAGAAACTGTCCTAGTCATGGGATGGTAGATTGGTTAATCCTCCATTTATTTTACAATGCTCTTAATCCTGTGTCTAAGTCTATGCTTGATACTACAGTTGGAGGAACATTCATGGGTAAACATATTACCGAAGCAAAGCAGCTGCTAGACAATATGCAAGACAACCATGCCCAATGAGATGTTGAAAGATCAAACACGAAGAAGGTGAACTCTGTCTCACCACAAGAGAATGAAGATCTCAATGCTAAGTTGGATGAGCTCATACTAGCTGTAAAAGGTAAGGAAACTCAGGTAAGAGCCACACCCAAAACAAATATAGAAGAAATAGACTTCATAGCTCGTAATGATTATAATCCTGCTTGGAAGAAGAGTTACAATCCTAATTTTCAGAAACATTATGCTAGTCCTACAAATAACTCTAATAATAATATGGGAACTAGTAATGGTAGTCTCCAAGAAATTCTTAAGTCTTTTATGGACTCGCAAAATGAACAAAATAATATTCTAGTCAAAATTACGGAGAACCATGATGCTATGCTTGGTAAATTATCTAACCAAGCTGTTAGTTTGAGAAATGATTTGCAGGCCCTTCAAGAAAGAACAAGGATCGTTGAGGCACAGCTAGGTAAGATAACTGAGAGTCAAACTCTCATTCTAGCTAAATTTGTAGGTAAAGCTGAGCCCAATCCTGTCGAAGAACTCAAGATAATGAGAATCCAAAGGAAGGAGCCTGAAGAACTTGATTATAATAATGCCCCTTCACCAAGCTACACCATCAAAGATCTCGTAAAAAGAATCAACGTCAAAATTCTGGTAAGTTAAGGTAATGATGAAGCCATGTATGAACACTTTGTTGATCAAGTAGCAATTAAGGTACGCGAGCTTGAAGAGGAATACAAGAAAATTGCTGAGAAGTTACCTGTTAAACTAGATGACATATTTGAGCCTACTATTAAGATAAAGACTGGAACTAATGAGATAGCTGCACTTTGTGATCTAGGTGCAAGCGTCTCAACAATTCCAAAGAGTCTTTTTAACAAGTTAAATCTTGGCTCCTTTGAAATTACTGAATTAAAATTGCATCTAGTAGATTCTACCTACAAACAAGCTGTAGGGATTAAGGAGAACACTTTAGTTTACATCAAAGGCTGTCCTGCTCTCATTGATTTCGTTATTGTTGACATGCATGAAGATACTGTTGCTCCTATAATACTAGGCCATCCTTTCTTAAGAACTATAAAGGCTTTAATTAACCTTCATGAAGGGAACGTGAAGTTGCAATTGCCTTCGCGGGATCCTTTTATTATTCATTTCCCCAGAAAGAAGAAAGCCAAACATGACGAGAAGGAGGCCATCACTTTGAAGGCCAATTACTTTTGGAGTGGGTGTTCCACTCATCTGGCCCAAGTAAGTATTATCAAGGTCAAGCTATTAACCATAAAAGAGCTCTCCATGGGAGGCAACCCATGTTAAATTAAGGGTTGAGTTAAGTTTTTAGTTTTAGTTAAAGTTCATGTTCAATAGAGTGCTAGAAAACTCCATTTAGGAGAAGAAATTTGGTAGTACTTGAATTTCTGCATTGTTCATGCTATTGTTGGTCGATAATATTTTGTGTCAATTTTTTGTCAAAACAAGGTATATCACTAAGTTAAAGGAAAAGAAATAGTTTACGAAGAAACATAAATTTTTTGATGGACACAGACGGTTTAACGACCAACTATACGACAGGAATAAAAATTCCGGCTGTATAGTTCTGGTCGTATAGTTATCTTTGCCATCGAAAAAATTTCTGCAATATGTTTTGAGAGTTTAATGACCAACTATACAGCGGGAATAAAAATTCCGGCCATATAGTCTCGGCCGTATAGATATCAACGCCTCCGTACAATTTCTTTTCTTATGTACAGACAGTTTAACGACCAACTATACGGTGGGAATAAAAATTATGGCCGTATAGTTCTGGTCGAATAGATATCGAGGCCTTTTGCAAATTTTCTTTCGCAGGGACAGACAATTTAACGACCAGCTATACGCCAATTTTTTTTGTTCCGCCCGTATAGTTGCGGTCATATAGCTACGCCGCCAGGAGGAAAACCTAATATTTTGACAGAACGCCAACTATACGGCTGAAAATCATGTTCCGCCCGTATAGTTGCGCTCGTATAGTTGCATCCAACCACAAAATCGCACAGGAAGGTCCTCCCAACTCCAAAACTTCAATCCTTTTTATTTCTTCTACCTCCAAACTCTCTCAAAACCTCAAGGGATCTTCATTTCTACTCAATTTCGTTCGATTTCCTCACACACAAGTGATCTACGGTATGTTTCTCCTCCGATCCTCCAATTAATTTTTGCAAATTCATCTTAGATCTATTGTCATTATAAATCTTGGGTGAGACCTACTATGAACCAATTTCCATGATTTTCTTACCTATATTATTACCTTGAGGAGATTCTTTAGTGTGCTTAGATGAGGAACATATTATACTTACTGTTGTTGGATCCAAAAGTTTTATTTTTGCCTTTCTTCAATGTTTTAGAAGATGAACACAAGGAGCCAAAATCGTGCTTGTTCCACCGCTAGCGCTTCTCGGGTAATCACCCAGGAACGCACGGGGATACGGTTCAGGGATCAGGCTCATCGTGGACGCTTCAAAAAGATCAAGAACCGCGAAGTGAAGGCCACCAAGTGGGCTTGCCCCGTTATATTGAACCAACTCGGTATTTCTAATGACTTCAATTTACTTTGCAATAGAGATGGCCTGCAAAACTTTGTGTACAATGATGTACCTACTTATCGGTGCTTAACTATTGAATTCCTAAGTTCATTGCAAAGCACTGTTAAACTGTGGCAAGGGGAGGATATTATTTCTTTCCGTCTGATGAACAACAACTACACCTTAACGTTACATCAATGGCGTGCATGCTTTAATTTGCCAAATAATGATGTTCATGCTCTACATGCATCCTTTACTGGCTTAATTCCTTCCCCCGATCAATACTATAATGGAATGAGCTTCACTAGTAGAGTGAACAAGGAGAAGCATATTCAACATCCTGCAATTCGCTATTTGTTCTATGTTATTGCTAACACCTTGAAGGCACACAATGAGTTCACGAGACTCAACGAGGAGGACATCCTAGTCCTCACCAAGGATGCTTATATCAACTGCAACCTGTCACTCAACATGGGCGCCATCCTTGTGCGCTACCTGGAGAAGCAAGCCTCCCAAAGCCAAGGGCCAATCACAGGAGGAGGCGTCATCACCGTGCTTGCCACCGCCCTAGACATCGATCTAGGTGACTTGCAACCCGTACTAGGTGAGACGCGTGTTGGTTTCTCCACCTTGAGGGCCTTGGAATGCTCACTAGGAGAGGTGGTGCTTATTATCTGCATATTGCTGGAGCTGGGCGTATCTACCCCGCTCCTTTGCCTAATCGTCTTTTCTCTATCAAGGAAGGATGTTTGCTATATGATGTGCAGGTTGAGCAGCACCAACCTGAGGAGGAGATTCCTGAAGAGGATGAGGACCAAGAGGAGGAGCAAGAAGTTCCTCATCAATAGGAGCAGCCACAAACCCGGTTCGCCACATACCAAGATTCCAAGGACTTGGAGGGACTGTGGAGAGGATGCACAACCTCTCTTTGAACCTCCGAGAATCAACAAGTAACCTCTCCACTCAATTCGCGAACTGGAGTAACAACTTTTTCCCGCCACCACAATGATTTTAAGGGCTTGCAAAAGCCTAAGCTTGGGGAAGTTTCATCATGTATCTTTATTTGGCGTTTATTTGCTTTTATTAGAGGTTATGTTTTTATTTGAGTTTAAAAGCACCCGTGTTGGTTTCCCCAACACTTTATCTTTAGTTCTTTCTATTTGCTTTCGAATTTTTCTTGCCAAGCGTTGCCGCCAATTTTCTATTCTTTATTTCCCTCTCTTAAAAATTACAAAAATATTTCTCCATTTTTCCTTATTTTCCCTCTTTATTTTATTTTCGCCTCGAGGTCTTCGTATGTTTGTAGGAGAGTGATCAACTTCGAGTTTCCAAGAAACAAATAAAAAAGGAAGAGAGAAGTGGAACCAAACATGAGAGGTATTGCGGTGACCCAGCATACCACTTCATGATGTAGTGCACTACAGGCGTTGACATAACACCAATGAAACACCGTTCACTAGTATTACATCCCTCAGAGTGGTACAACGGAAACACAACAGGTCCAAGACATGACTATAGATTACAACTCAACTCTTTACAGAAGATCCAGAGAACGCTCTAGGTTAAAGAGAGAGAAAGAACTTTCTTACAAGGAAAACCCATAAATAATAATTCAGAACTATCTGGCTAATAAGACTAACACCTAAACTATTTGGCTTGCAATTGCTACTAATGCAATGCTCTATAGAAGTAGGTTTTATGGCTAGAGTATCTACTCCTATCTAAACAGATACTTTGTCTTCACTTCGGCTGATGTATATTTTGACTTCATACACTTTATTGAAGAACTTGAGCTGCCGATGATGGTTTCTTGAGCAGAAATTGGTGTTAATGTCGTCTTCAATGGGTTAGAACCTAGCAAGGGTTAAGAAGGTACGGTTTAGTACGAGCGTACTCAGCAAGTTCACTAAAAAGGAGTGTATGATGCACTATCCCTACAGCCACAGACCAAAGGTCATAGGCAATGTAGGTTTTCATAAACATTTCTTCAAAGATTGCTTTTATTATGAAAACTATGTCCGACAGCCTTCACATGTTGACCAGAACCTTCGTGGGGTTCCTTTCCTACCACGTTCATAGCTCCTTCCCGGAACAGGGAGTAACATGTCATAATTTTTACACTCTGTAGAGGTGCGTCACTTTTCCCACAAGAGACCTTAAGCTTTGTTGCACGACCGAGAGTATGTCCTCGTTCAAACTTCCATTGTTTGAGGCCCAACCTAAGATCCAAGCCAATCACTGCTCCCTTTGTGACCCTGCATGTCCTCTTGTTGTACGCCATGCCCACATCTTGAATTACGACAATGGTTAGTACAAACCGTCAGATGCCAGAACTATCATGGGACGTTGAGGGCTCCCACCCATGTTGCATATCCTCTACCAATTACCAATAAATGCATGCTACAAGGATAACAACCACGACCTGGCCATCCGGATGCATGCGAGAGGAAGAATATAGAACTGACTTCTCCGTCCCATTCCAAATCTCATGGTTGACGCGTAATATACGGCACTAGAATCACTGACGACATTGGTTGCTAAGTCCTAGATGATACAGTACTGTACAATGGCGTTTCCATTGCCAGTTATGATAGATTAGCTGATCACCCTGGATGAGTAACCGATATTTCCAGTTAATTATTAAAATAGTGTTTTCGATCTTTTTGAAATGCAGGTGATGACAACATTTGTGTTACAAGCATTTGATAGAAAATAATCAAATGACATGAGCAAGTGTGAACTTGCCTTTTGTGATTGCAAGATTATACACTCATGGTCTTCGAGACAATAGAAGATCCAAATTCTGTAAATAGCATCATTGGTCCGGTAAGGACTAATGTTTAAAGAAGCAAGATGCAATGATGCATAAGCAATGTAATGCAATTTGATAAATGCGAATCCTCGGACTAATCGTATCAGATCTAGGGTTTGGAATTCGTGATGAGTTCTTTGGAATGTGTTACACTTTTATATGATCTTTACACATGTGCTTCTTGTTAAGGCTTGTGAGTGAGTGAGACAATATGTAAATACAATAAATAGTATGCAATACTAAATCATTCAAATGGGTCATGGTGTCTAAAATATTTCTTAAACAAGATTAAGAATCAATTAGAGCTTTTAAAGAAGTGTTCAAGGATCATTTTTAATGTTTCCTAAAAGAATAATTTTTGAGGAAAATATTACTTTACAAAGTAAAAAGTATTTATACTTAAGGCTAGCACTTTAAGGCTTTATTATTAGCTAAGATTATTAAAGAGGTTAACATTACTACATTAAAAAATCATAGCATAAGTGGTGGATATTTGCATGTGTTGAATAAGGCATCACATTGTAGATAGTTTACTTCTTAACATTCTACAAATTTAGAATTTAATGTTATTACTTGAATGTGGTGGTGCTTTATTAAAGTTATAAGTGAATAGTATTACTTTATTATTAATGCTTACCTTTTATAAACATAGAAAGGTCATTACTTAAATTACTTAAAAACTTGGTTTAAACCATTGAGTAGTTTTCCCAACTTGTAAAAGAATTGGTAATTAATCTCTTAATGATTTTATAGATGCATAATATCTTTTTGATAAGCAATATACTACTTTGATGATTTTATAATGGACAAAATTAGAATACACTTAATTTTAATTCATCAAACATTAATTGAACTTGTTATTACATTTTTAAACTTCAAACAAATAATGGTAAAGGCAATAGTAAAGATTTGTATATTTCTAAAGAATTAAAATAAAAGAAAGGGGTTTTAATAAGATTTATTAGACTTTTACCTTTTATTTACTTCAATTATGTAAAATGATATTTTTAATGTGTAGGTTTTATTTTTGTATTATTTTGGTTTATTATATGTATTTTTGTGATTTTTAAATACTCCCTCTGTTCCAGTTTACCTTGCACGGTGCTATAGTGCACCTAAAACGAGGTGGCTGATTTCTCTCTCATTTTTCACATTTTTGCTTCTCGGTTTTTTGGGATGTGTAGCTCCGTGTTTACTCTACCCAGTCCAAAAATCATAGAATTTTTTCATGAAAAATGAGAGAGAAATGGGCCGCCTTGTTTTGCGTGATGAACAGTAACGCGTAGAGTAATATGAAATAGAGGGAGTAATTTTTATAAGTTTTATTTCTTTCTTAACACTAAATAAATAATAAATACTTAGTTAAGTGACACACAAATAATTGAAACAAGTTTGTAAATGTAGATTTTGTTTTTCTAAGAATTTTGGTATATTATTTATATTTTTCTCATTTACCAATATTAAAATATGAATTTTCAAAGTATTATTACTTATAAAATCTTTATTAAATAATAATAATTTAAATAGTTAACACAATTTGATAATAAAGCTAAATTATAGATTTTATTTTTCTAAATATTTTGATATATTATACATATTTGTTCTGAATTATAAAACAAATGATATTCAATTTCTAAGATTTAGTCATTTTCCTAAATTCCTGAAAATTTATTTAATTTAAATTTATGTTGTTTATTCATTTCTAATCGGATTTTAAATAGAGGAGTACATTTTATACCCGGACCTAATCTAGACCCAACCATTGACCAGTGGGCTCAAGGCCACGTCGGGTGCCACATGAGCAAGACTGGTCAAACTGGCTGACTGGGTCAGGATGATGTGGGCGTGGCGTCGTGCTGACGCAAGCATTACCACCACCAGTTTTTGGTCACCGGCGGCGAACTACGGTGCCCCAGCACACGCGGTAGGGTGTGCTGGAAAGAAGAGTTTGCAGTGATCCTAACAGTGGTAGCGTAGCCAGGAAATGTTCACCGGACGCTGACCGGCGACGAGCTAAAGTGGCGGCGCTTGCAGGTGCCCGTGGAGGGAACAACTTAGAGGGACTAGGAGATAAAGGAGAGGTGCGTGAGCACCGGTAGCTCACCGGGAAGCTGAAGGACGTGACGGCGAGGCCAGAGAAGGTCGGAGACGACAACACGAACAACGGTGGACCTCGTTGGAGTCGAGGAAGAAGATGTTGTGGGGCTCAATTTTGCGAACCCTGGTTTGATTCCTCAGTCTGGAAGACGTAGGAGATCATGGAAGAGCTCCTGGGCTACTCTATTGGTCACGGGGTGGCTCGGAGCAACGACAACGAGCAGCGTCTAGGCGGCTAGGGTTTCGGTCCGATTTGGGAATAATAGAGGGAGAGCACCAGGGAAAGGAAGAGTGGATGAGGACGGACGAGAGACGTCTCGGGTGTTGTTCTTATCCTTTGCCAGGACGGTGGTGGGCATCGCATCAGTCGATTTCTACTGACGATGGCAGACGGTCATCGGCGCGCATGCACAACTGTCTGTGTGCGTGGTGATGACGACGACGATGATGCTTTTGCAGAAAACCCCCTTATGTTTCAACGAATTAACCCATGTTCCATCTGTGGTCCCACCTGTCAGTGAGAGAGAGGAAAGTTGGGCTGCTGCTGATGGGTCGGTGTGGGCTAGGTGGGCTGCAGCCAAGCGAGCGGAAATTGACTGCTGCTGCTCGTGAGCGTCGGTTAGGCGAGAAACTTCTCTGGGCCATGGGCCGGTACTGTGGTGTTGTTTTGTCTTTTTCTATTTCTGTTTTTGATACATTGCAAATGTATCTATAATTTTTGATGTTCCATGCTTGGTTTTATCTACTTTCTTGTGTTTTGTCCACACTTTGGAGTACTTTTCATATGATTTCTTGGACTAACCTATTAACAAGAGCCACAGTGCCAGCTGCCTGTTTTCTGCTGTTTTTGGTTCCAGGAAGTCAGAAAATGAATATTCTCGGAATTGGACGGGACAAAAGCCAAAGTTATTATTTTACCGGGGGACACTTGGAGCCAGAATACGAGACGGAGAAGGGCCAGAGGGTGGCCACACCACCTGGTGGCGCGGGCCAGTCCATGCCGTGCCAGAGGGTGGTGTGGGCCCCTCCGACACCCCTCGGTCTCCCTTCTCTCCTATAAGAGCCTCCCGATTCATAAACCCTAAATCGTCAATCATCCAGCCACGAAAAGTTCCGTAGCGCTGCTGCCACTGAAGGGGAGATTCGGGGGACACAAAGTCTCTGTTCCAGCACCCTGCCAGGACGGGGAAGTGTCCCAGGAGCCATCTCCATCGATCTCCACCACCATCTCCATCGCTGTTGCTGATTCCCATGATGATGAGGGAGTAGTTCTTCCTCGAGGCTAAGGGTTCTACCGGTAGCTATGTGTTCATCTTGCTCTCTATGCATGATCATATTGTGATCATGAGCTTTGTAATCAAGTAGATCTACTTTGCTACTCAAGTGCTTTTAATAGATCTCTGCTCTCCCCATGTGTGTGAAAGTGACAGCGTGCGCACCATGGCGGCACTTAGGCTAGAGATTACAAATACTTGTTATGAGTTATATTTGAGTTGGATGTCTTTATGAAATTGTGGTGTTTGTTGGAACCATCTAGTGCTCAAGGTGACAGTGTGGGGTTATCTAGATGTGGAAAGCAAACTTTGAGGTGTGCTGTTATAGCCCTACCATGGATTAGAGTGTCCAACCGGAGAGTAGTTCAGCGTAGTATCATGAAGATGATATATTTATATGAGAGTGTTCACTAGTGAAATTATGATCCCTAGGCCTTGTTTCTAAGCATTGAAACACCGTTTGCTACTAGATCTATTACATGTTTGCTTGCTTCCATATTTATTTCAGTTTTACTTTAGTCCCTTCCACGCCATCAAGCTATTTTCTAGCACCGTTACCACTTATAATTATCTATACCACTTGTATTTCACTATCTCTTTGCCGAACTAGTGCACCTATACACATGACAAGTGTATTGGGTGTGTTGGGGACACAAGAGACTTCTTGTATCTTGATTGCAGGGTTGCTTGAGAGGGGATACCTTTGACCACTTCCTCCCTGAGTTCGATAAACCTTGGGTGATCCACTTAATCGAAAACTTGGTGCTGTTCTACAAACCTTTGCACTTGGAGGACCAACAACTGTCTACAAGAAGAGAAGTGCGTAGACATTAGTTTTATGTTTTCAATAAACCATTTTCACTTCATATTCCTTTTAAATTTGATTTCTAAACTATTTATTCATTCAGAAAGTTTGTGAAATCTTAAAGTGAGCTTTGAGACTAAGTGATGCTTATATCTTTCATGTTTCTTTATAAATTTTAAACTAGTAAAGAACCTAGTTTATTGATGGCAACATTTATTCCTTAGGGTTTAATATTTTGTTCATTATCCAGAAACCTTATAAAAAATGATTTATTTTCACTTGATAATGTTTTAATGGCAATAGTTTAAAATGTTGAATGATATAGATAGGATCCGATTCATACTTAACCTCACAAAGGAATTGTATAAATAACCTTATAATGAGTGAAAGCTGAGGGTTCATAAAATGGTGGTTTTAGTTTCATGATCCTCCATATTAGATGATTTGCCAAATCAAACTCTACTTGGTTTGTAGAGTTTAGAATTACCACAGAACACCTTTGCTTAGGTAATGATGAATCAATAATAAACATTGGTGGAGAAATGCTAATGTTTATTCCAATATAGGTATTATGGGTTTTGAGAGGATTTAATAACTCATATTAAATTAGAGATGTGGATGATTACTAAGGCTAGACAGAGTACCACCATGTTTTGTGATCCTAAATAACCTCTCAAGTTAAAGTGAGTTATTGGGATTGCTTTCATAATGTGATCCTAATAGTTCTATCATTCTAGGTTTCTACTATGGTTTAAGACAATAAGGTGGACAAGGCTTCCATCAATACACTCTCAACTGGTATTCTATTTATCTCTTAGACATTTCATTTGGATAAGAGATACTATCCATTGGTTGCCTAAAAATATGAATTGGTTTAACTACCTTCTTTATTCTAGTGTTTTAAACAAAGAGGTAGACATGATTCTATCATGGATTGATATACTATTGATTAAAGGTGCCTAAAGAATCCTTACCTTAATACCTCACTAAGCTTATCTTGAGATAAGGAATTCTTTTCCTAAATATACTCCATTTAAATCTCACATCTACTTCACTAAGATCACATCTTCCTGAATAAGTCAATCATCTGACTCCACCATATCCCTCATCATATGATGACATGGTCATGCCACTTCAACAATACTCATTCTCTATTCTTATCCTAGTATCTATATAACTTCCATTGCTAAACTACCCTTACTGAATCCATCAAAGTTGTTAGTACTAACTTCATTCCATAGACTCCTTCATATTTACCTTGAATCTACTTCTAAGGCTTACAAGATTATAATTCTCTCTACATCACATGCGATAACAATCCTCTGGGATGGGCATGGTAGTACTCCCATAATACAAGTTTGTTCTTGTACTAGATTGGTTAAAATACTATGCCTCCAACTACTTCATAAAACTTATGTTATATACTTCACCATACTCTAGGTTGACTTTTCATGTTCAAACTAGATGGTTCATCTTACTAGGGCTTTACTTAATTTGGTATACTCACCTCACTTCTTCATTATCCAGTCATCTATTCTCCGATGACATGGAAATAATGACCACCAACCTTTGATCATACAAAGCTTAGGCTTCTAATTGTCTGATCAAGATCTATTATCCACTAAGTAGTAGACTTGTACTAGTCTCTCTATAGGATTCATCTTGTTAAGAAAACTTACTTGAAGTTTATACCTACTTGGCTTAACAGGATTATCATTGGATACTCAAATACTACTAGCTTCCTCATAGCTCCATGATCACTAGTTACTTCTTGGGTTTAGGTACTTCTTGTAGTTAACTCATGAGTGAGTTAACTCCTCCAACATCCAATGGTTTGATCACCACTAAGGATATTATTCCTTTGATGATGGTACACACTACCATAACTAGTTCCTTCTTCTTATTAATTTACTTAAGGTCTTTGGAAGGTTAATATAATAGGTCAAAGGCTATGAGTCAATAAGGTCTAGGTCAAGAATTTATCACACAGATTGATGATCAATGGACACTAGGACTTGGTTAAATAGGGTTGTCATCTATTAACATGACACTAAGGGTATGTGATGGATGGTCTTGGTTTGACTTCCCTTTCTACTCTATTTGTAATAAGAGTTAATGTTTAAGAAAAACTGCCGGATAACTATGGAAAACAAGGGTTTCAAGATTTAGTTATGAGTTTCTTTACTTAAGCTATATACTTAACTTGCTATTCAAGGTTTGTGGTAGATAATACCTTGATATCATCTTTAGAACATTAAGTATTCATCTTTGAGTTGTTGTATGGAATACCATGTAATGATCTCTGTGACTTAGTTTTATTACATTTGATCTACCCTTAGATCAAATTATATTACCCAAAGATAAGGTTTTAGCAAAGGTCATATTGAAACTTATCACAGTCAACTTGATGATCTACTTTAGTTCCACCTAGTTAAGAGAAGCTTCAATCACTTTGACAACTTTTATTTAAAAGCGCGAAAATTATCCAGATTTTCTATGCATGAAAGCAATGCACACACCTTATCTCAGCTTATTTCTAAGCTCTAATGCTGGGGTGTTACAGGTATGCCTTATGACTCCCCACTTTTGAAGTTTGAGGAACCCATGCTAGTTAGTAGTAAATGTTGAGATATTATATTGGTGGAGTGAGTCTTTGTATCATAGTAAGATTGTCGTTTGCATGGGTATTTAATTGGGCTCATTTTGTTACAGCTCTCGTAATTAACCAAGTCTTGCCTAAAAATTGCTAAACAATTGTAATAAGAAAAAGTATCACAATTGAAGGATTGGGTGTTGTAGTGTTTAGTCTTGAAGGCTTATTTTTGAGACACTTAACACCACTAAAAATGTTGATTGACTTAATAGCTCTCTCTTTGAAAGGATTTGTTCGATTGAATTAATGTTTAGCGGTTTTTGTGAGAATGACAAAGTTTGACTTGTTAATCATAAGAATGATATAGCTTTATGCGTGTCAAACTTCATGGGATGCCAACAACTCCGTAGGCCTACAAATGATCTTCATGGAGGAAACTCCTAGATTTTGGCTATGAGTTGATTAAACACTTGTAGCAGCAATGCTATAGTGGGTAAGATTCTTGGCACTCCCGGTAGCTGTAAGCATGATGGAATCACTCCTCTGGCTTTTATGAGTAATCATTATGCAAAAGGAATAAAAACCTTAGTGATGCCATGAGTGTCCATCACAGCCTGATAAACTAATAAAATCTTTGGCATGCTCTCAGTTACTTAAAATCTAAATTTTTTGAAGGACAAGGAATAGAAAAGTAGTACTTGCAAAGTCTTGATTCATTGATGTGAGAGAATTGAGATACTCTAGTATATATGCTTTTCATGACAACTCTCACAGTCTTAATTTACATGATTATACTTTACTGTTCAAAGGAAAACCTATGAGTTGGTTACTTGACATGGAATAAAATTTACTCATTTGAATCATCCATGCTTACAATAATTTTTCTACACTATACGGATGCATGAAACCCGTATGATACTCTTTCCATTACTCTATCTATGATGAAGTTTTTCAGATTTATGAAAGTGGAGGAAACATGAGACTATTAATCATGAGTATGATCACCATCTCATTATTTCAGTTTAAATGCTGAGTTCCTTTTTGATTTTGGTTTTCTTGCTCGGGACGATCAAGTTTAAGCTTGGGGAGGTTGATGGCTCTAAAATATAGCCATCTACGTCCACATTTAAACTGGATATTAATCATATTTTTTATGAAATATCTCTCCAAACCCTACCACTAATGCTAATATTCAGAGGGGTATGCAATCCTTTGTTCGTGTATTTTTCCTACGCAAATAATGTTGTTTAAAGGAGGGAATCACTACATTAAAGTCAAAGATACGATATTTCCTTCGACTGGAAGAAACCAGGAGCCGTCCAACGAAGGCAAACACCGTAACGACCAAAGCAAAAATTATGACTGTATAGCTCCGGTCATATAGTTGGCGCCGCCTCCGTTAGGTCAAACAGAACAACTTTCATGAAGGGAGCCCTATATAAAGAAGCCTCAAGCAACGAGAAAACAGAAGATGCCGCGCCCTAGAAGCCATTCCTCGACAGAAAGCCGCCTCCAGATCTCCAAACCTTTCTCCATCTCCATATCCATCTTCCACCACTTGTAATAGTAGACCTCTTCTCCGATTGGCGACATTGTAAGACTATTTCTATCAATCTTATGATTTTCATTACAATGTTTGTGATCGTTGATCTCATCTCTATGTGTGAGTAATTCTCCTTGGGCTAAGGGCTTCGGCCTAGCCATGTAGCAATTGTGCATGTGATTTATCATGGATGGGATCATGTATTAGTTTGTATGACATGATGATTATTGTATCCTCTCTTGCCTCAATCTAAGGACTTGTCAGGTACCCAAGACCCCGAGGGTTGTGCCAGGTATAGGGAGTATGAGTGATGACTGATCTGCAGGTTGGGAACCCTAGTGACAGAAGGGGTAGTACGGCTGTATGTGAGGGATTTGCTTGGGATTAATGGTGACATCACTATGCATATCATTAGTTATCTTTCTTCTATGGATGAGACTAGTAGGTTATTGATATAAGCGGTTGCGGAGGCAATAGCAATTATGGATGCACTGTCCACATATAATTTATCTTGCTCTAACAAGTACACACATACTTTATTTCTATCTTTTATTTTCATCATATGTTTTTGCACAGCTATGGGTGAAACCGAACATCCTAGGCCCTCTCTCTCCATCATCGAGAACAACAAAAATACGCAAGCTACTGGTCCGGTAAAAACACAAAAGGAATTCTAAAACTCCCAAAGGTCCGTTAATGTAACTTCACTACACATTCGCTTCCCGAGGATTCGATAACCTAGGTCTACTAGGTAAAAAGAGCTATACTACATCTGTAATCTAGATCGAAAGTATCAAGCACCCACCAACAATGGGCCAGAGAATCACCCGACCCTTACTGCGAATGAGCACACCAAGGAGTGCGTGTTGATCAAGCTTAACGACGCTGAGTGGGATCATTGCCGAGAGGCCTTACGGGGTAACCCCCTACCACCAAACTCATCGCAATACATGCTGATGGGTTATCACTGGCTGCTCAAGGAAGAATTTAAGCGCCAGCAGCAAGTAATCGCCCAGCTCGAGGCGCGCAGAAAGGCGGCAGATGAGTCGAGCCTTCAACAAGCTCAACTCTCCTCCATGGGAGGATCCTCCTCCAAGGGAAACGAGCATATGACCGCCAAGAGACACTCTCGACTGGCTCACCTCACCGATAAGGAGCGAGAAGAGGCCGCACGAGTCCATGACTTCTCATCCATGATGGTGGACACAAGAGGTAATGTGCTATAGAAGACGCCGCAAGCAGCAGTGACAACAGCCACCATGTACGTCCTCAACTACCAGCCACCGGCTAGGGACCCACAGGCTGCCACACCGATTTACGATCGCGGGCCTGGGGCTAGTCGAAGCTGCCCTCATCAAGGAGCCAACATTGGAGCCAAAGAAAAGTAAAGCTCTGGCCAAACGCTACTCTTCACCCTCCTCCAGCGATGACAGCCATGACCTATCACGGCGACGCCGCTCACGGTGGCATGACTATGACTACGACGCGTGTGATGACATCACGCAGCACAAGGTCGACAAGATGCGCGTGAGGCGTGCCTGTTCGACTGACTCGGAAGATGACAGGATAGAGCTCTATGGCACCAGCTACTTCAGCAGAGCCATTTGATAGAAGCGAATGCCAAAGGGGTTCAAACTCCCATCAGAGAAACCGAAATTCGACGGCCTGCAA
The DNA here is from genome assembly GCA_910589775.1 of Avena eriantha. NCBI lineage: Eukaryota > Viridiplantae > Streptophyta > Magnoliopsida > Poales > Poaceae > Avena > Avena eriantha. Next base: position 230,892,863 of record OU342741.1, read on the forward strand.
GACCCAAAGATCTGGCTGGAGGATCACATCTCCTCCGTCAGGCTCCACGGCGGAACCACGAGCACGACAATGCAATGCCTCCAGCTATAGCTGCAAGGTGTCGCTCGTGCGTGGCTTAACAACCTCCCGCGCAGATCAATTCGCAGCTGGGAAGAGCTAGTCTACAGCTTCATACGAAATTTCAAGGGCACTTACAAAAGGCCCACATCAATCGAAGAATTGAGAGGCTGCTACCAGAAGACTAGTGAGTCGCTGCGCTTGTACATCCAGAGATGGTCCATCATCAAAAACTTTGCAGAAGACATCTCTAAATACCAAGCAATCGACACATTCAATGGTGGCATATGCCGCAGAGAGCTCCAGGAGGAGCTGGGCCACTCAAAGCCCAAGACAATCGTCCACCTGATGGAGATCGCGAACAGGTGAGCCGATGGGGAGGACTCGGTAAAAAACAGTGTCCACTCCGATGATGACGACGACCTCGGCCGTAGACGTGATCACCCAGGAAAGCGTCGAATGCGAGGTTACAAGGACCGCGAGGAGGTCGACATGGTCGCGGCTGGCTACAGTGACAAATGCGATGACAACCGCAACAGTGGATACCGCGACAGCGGGAAAACCACGCAAGTATGGCAGCACCGCACTCGCGACGAGGCACATGGAACATCTATCTAGGACAAACTGTCTGGAACATGCAATGTACACTTCTACATCGACAACCATGATGGCAAGAAAAAGTCTAGCCACCTTCTAAAGGACCACCGCGAGTTCCTCAAGCTCCACGAAGAACTGGCCCAAATGAATCGCGACGCGATAAACCAGGGCTATAGAGCTTCCCCAGGCGCTATGGATCATGGAGCACCTCCACCACCATCCGGGCCACCACCATCTGCGGCTGCGCCAGTCCAGAACCATGGAGGCGAGCCATACCCTTGACCACTGGGGAACATGGGGATGATCCAAAAAGGACGCCCCTCAAATCGAGTGCAAAAAGCAATCACTCGCCAAGTCAATCTGGCGTTGAACTCTCTGCCCTCCACCACTCAGTACCTCAGTGGAAGTGAGTCCTGCATCACCTTCGACATGAGCGATCATCCGTGCCAAGTAACTCGCCCAGGCCACTATCCCCTGGTGCTCGAGGCACAGATCGGATTCTTCGATATGAGCCACGTCTTTATGGATGGCAGAAGCGGCATTAATCTCATGTTTGTAAGTACCTTGCGCACAATGCGGATCCCTCTGACATGTCTGGAAGTTTCAGACACGACCTTCCACGGAATGGTCCCAGGGAAAGGCGTATACCCCCTGGGTAAGATAAGCCTCAACATCATCTTCGGCACATCGTTAAACTTTCGGCGAGAGAGCATTGAATTCAAAGTCATCGACTGACCCTCACAATACCACTGCATCCTCGGACGTGTCGTGTTCGCGAGGTTCATGGAGGTGCCACACTACGCCTACTTGCAGATGAAGATTGTCAACACCCGGATTTTTAATCCTAGATGCCTGTTATGCCATACATCGCAATCCCAGGATTTCCATTTTTGTGAGACATAACAGATTGGATATCACAGTACATCATCCATTACAAACCATAATATTGTCTTACACAAATAAAGGATCTCATGATCCAGTCTTAGTACAAACAAGTAGCAGAATAAATAACATAGCGGTAGGGTCCATCTTTAGTGTCACAGGCAATGCTGACGATGGGAGATGATCCTAGTTGTCGTAGCCGTCCTACTGTCCTCCTTCAGGGTAGTCCTCCTCATAGTCTGGCCACGGGAATAGCCAGGGACAAAAGCCATGAGTACTCTTTAAGTACTTGCAAACTATCACTAACAAGTAAGGTAGTTCTAGTAGGAAATGCTAACTCTAAGTTTATTTGTGAAGTTAAGTTTGAAACCTAAGATGAGTTCAGAAACAAAGAAAGATAAAATAAAGTTGAAAATCACCTAAGTGGGAACTTAGTTGTCATAATCACAACCATGTTGTGGTCAAGTCATGTCACCATTCATTTCATAAGTCATTTTGAAAACATTTGACAATGGAACAGTATGGCCACTCCAACTGTCCATAACTACATACGCGGCTATTCGAATAGTTTGACACTCTATAGAGGTGGAACACTTTCACCACAAACTTTGATATATCTGTTAGGGATAACCCTGAATCATCATACTTAGTATGCAGATAATCAAACATACCTTTCCTTTACACACTCTAGTATAAGCACCTTTCCGATGAGCTTGGCCTCCCAGCCATGGCCATTGCTATCCTGGGCACTGTATAGGTGGACAACATTGAGTGGTAGCCTCGGCTCAAATCTCTCCCGCAAGGGAACTAATACTAATGCATATAAACTTATGGCTAAGCCTTACCCAATTCAGGTATTGTGGTTGTACGGTAAATTTGGAATGGTATCGCATCCGAACCTAACCATCCGTTTTTTATAAAGGGCTAAGGCTCATGCCTCAACAATTTCATCATCATAACCCATTGGTGTTTCTCAACACATGTCAAAACATCTCAATAGAATGACTCATCATTCCAAGGTTTTCACAAGTCATTTTCACCAAGTACTCCCATCTAACGTGATCAAGTTTTTGGTTTAACTCTAAACTACTAAGTTAAGAGTGTTCACTAATGTGGGATGCTAATCTTAATCTCATGCCATAGAATGACATCTAAACCTAACTAGATAGGTCAAGTTCTATACTCTTTTATGCTATCTATAAACCAGGTAAAGAACTTTGGTAAAGTAAAAGAAAGTAAAAGCTTGTAAGTAAAACTTGGGGTACGTATAAGTCAACATGTATAACCAAGCATGCCTAATGCATCTTTCTTGAGTTAACTTGCATCTAGTGATGGCTTGATAAGTATAATACTTGCAAGTGTTAGCTTGCCAATCATAGCTTTCCTTGGTTGGTGAAGTGGCTGAAATTCTCTTCCTCCTCTTCTTGGTAGAACTCCTCCTCCTCGAAGACTTGTTCGGTACTATCGTCTATAAATACATACGGAATACACAATCATGAAACAATACTTAACTAGTCTATTTAGCACACTAAGGCACACATTTGATGATCTAGTATCATCACAAACATCACAAGGTTTAATGAACTAGTTTCATTTATTTTATTTGAGAAAAGTAATTTCTACTCATTGCAAATAACTAAGATTTAATATTCTCCAATTAAAATATGGGATCATGTGGACACATGTCATCACCACATATTATAAAGCATGGGAATGTGATTTAAATGTTGGACACATTTTAATAAGCTTAAGTTTAATATTTAATTATTTAAAGTGACTAGAAATGCATATATAGCATTATTTTGGTACTAGTCCAAAGTCACTGCATGCAAACCTTAATATTATTACATATTCAGATAGGTATTTTCAAATGTGATTTTTGAGAGTTGGAATGAACTCAAAAGCTATTATGGTTGATTTTATAAAAATGTTTGAATGTGAAAAAGCTTCTGTCTTGTTATTTTTCTAGGAGAGATCTCTAACTCTAATTGATTTAAATACAACGGTCTTGGATAGAGATTTTTATTACCTTTCTAACAAAATTGGAATCACTCAATTTAGATTTGTATAACTCTCTGAAATGAATTTTGAACTAAGGGACAGAACTAAGTTTTAGCTAAAAAGGAAAAATCTAAATTTGAATTACAGGGCCAGCGCGGGAACACTGATGGGCCGGCCCAGTTTCACTCGGCACTGCTGAGGACTGCTGACAGGGGGGTCCCGCCTGTCAGTGGCTCATTAAACGCGAAGCAGTACAAGGCAACGTGGACCGTAGGATTAGAACAAGGATCTATGGCTCACGTTCATCGTCGACGACGGACATGTCACCGACGAGACGGAAACCTAGCAGCACTGTGGGGGTGCAGTGGGGGCATACCAGGGCTCCAACAAGCTTGGCGATGGGGGCGTTTGAACGAGTAAACAACGGCGGGCTCAGGCGAGGTCGCGGCAGCTCCGGGGGTGGACGAAATCGTCAGGGGCGTCTCCTCCTCTAGTGCAGCTATCTCCGGCGAAGGGCTGCTCGAGCTGCTACGACGAGAGGTGGGGAAGGACCAGTGGTGAGAGGGGAGTGTGGGAGTGTGAAGAAATGGTGCTGGGGAGGCTACCTTATATAGGCTCGGCGAGGCGGCAGAGAGGCATGGGCGGAGCTCGTCGGTGACGACGGCTCAGGGTGCTATCAGCGTGGGCAAGGTAGGCAGATTGTGGGCGGTTCCCTAGCGGTTAGCTAGGGTTTAATGGCGACGCGAGGGGCGGTGGCTAACGGTCAGGAGTGTCTCGCGCTCTGAGAGACAGAGGCGGTGCTCGACGTGGTTCCCGGTGACTGTGGGTCGCGCGGCGGGAGAAGGGGATGTCTGGCGGGGTGCTGTGGTCAAGGCGGAGCGGCGCACGCGGGCTGTGGTCAAGGGGTGGCACGTGCTGTCCTACCGGGATGGCGCTCTGGCCTGCGCTGGCGTGGCGTAGAGGCTCAGTGCGGGGCTTGTCCTCGGTGGTCTAGGGGCTGGTTGTGGCCGTGGGGTGGACCGTGGACGGCGGTGTGATCACGCCTTCCTTCCTAGAGCGGCGGAGAAGGCTGGTGGTCTCCTCCGTCTTAGGCACGATTGGCCGGCGATCATGGCCTCGGGGTGGCGGTGCACTGCTGTCCTAGGCCATTTGGTAGGTCTTTGATGTCCTGGTTGCGGCTAGGGAGACAAAGATGGTTAATGATGCTCAAATGGTTTCTACCAATTTTGATCCAAAACAGTATTAGTTAGGCTAGTTTGATTCTTCTCACAAGGTGCTCGACATAATGGCCGCATGAAGAAAACTTTGGAATTTTTGAATGAATTTCGGTGGAGTTGTTGATCTTAAGCTTGAGCATCTCTGGTTGCTTGGGATTTTAAAATTGAGTTCATTTGAGTGGTTTTTGAAAAAGTGGGATCTAGGTACATACACTTGATTCCAATTTCAAATGTCATTTAAATTTAGTGTTTGAAGGTTTTTGGAAGATCACAAAATTAGTAGCAAGGGGTGCAAAGATCCACAATTGTTTCTGTTTGAATTTGAGTTCTAGGAACACCCAAAGTGACCTAGTTGATTAAAATGGTAAAAGTGACCATTTCCATTATTAATTATTTTTTATTTCTTTTTCTTTGGATTTTGCTTGGGAATGATCTAGATGATGTAGAAATCATCTTAGAAACATTTTACAACCATTAGAACCAACAATTATGGCAATTTAAAACAATTCCTATTTAATGCAACACACACATGCATGCTTGATTATTTAAATGAGAATAAGTTTTTGTTAACCCTAAATTGGGTGATTTGGATCTTGATAACTTGGATTAAAGTATTTGTTAACTCTGTCCTAATGTAATCTTCTCTCTCCCAAGTGGCTTCTTCTTCGGTATGGTTGCTCCATTGAATCTTGAGAAATTTGATACTTCGGGTCCTGGTGGTTCTATAAGCTTCCTCCAAGATACGGATGGGCACTTCACGATACGTCAAATCCTTGTTGATTTCAACGGCTCGGTAATCGATGTTCTTGAAAACTTCAGTCTTCTCCGGCACTTCTAGGCATTTGCGAAGTAACGAGATATGGAACACATTGTGAATGGCTGACATCTCTTCTGGCAGTTCCAGTTGATATGATACTTCTTTTTGGCGATTCAGAATCTTGAAGGGTCCGATAGATCTGGGGGCTAACTTTCCTTTCACACTAAAACGTTGTGTTCCCTTTAATGGCGAAACTTTGAGATACACAAAATCTCAGACATTGAAAGTCAGGTCTCTCCTTCTCTTGTCAGCATAACTCTTCTATCTGTATTGAGCGGTCTTGAGGTGCTCACGGACTTTGTGAACCTTCTCTTCGGCTTCTCGTAGGATGTCGGGTCCGAAGATCCGACTCTCTTCTACTTGTGACCAATTCAAAGGGGTACGTCACTTTCTTCCATACAAGAATTCAAATGGTGCCATTTGCAAACTGGCTTGATAACTGTTGTTGTATGAGAATTCTGCGAAAGGCAGACAATCTTCCCATTTTGATCCATATTCTAACACACAAGCTCTCAACATATCTTCTAAGATTTGGTTGACTCTTTCAGTCTGTCCATCGGTCTGCGAGTGATAAGCGGTGCTGAAATTCAACTTGGTTCCTAATCCTTCTTGGACTTTCTGCCAAAATCTCGAGATAAATTGGGTTCCTCGATCTAATACTATGGTCTTGGGGGTTCCATGCAAACTGACGATTCTAGCAATGTATAACTCTGCTATCTTGGAACTCTGGTAGGTTGTCATGACAGGTATAGAATGAGCTACCTTGGACAATCTATCAACAATGACCCAGACTGAGTCATTTCCCCTACTAGAAGCAGGCAAACCGGTGATAAAGTCCATTCCGACAGAATCCCATTTCCATTCCGGAACCTGCAATGCTTGCAACAGTCCTGCGGGTCTCTAATGTTCTACTTTGACTCTCTGACAGATATCACACTTGGCGATGTAGCTTCCGATTTCTCTCTTCATCTTGTGCCACTAAAATTGCTCCTTCAAATCCGGATACATCTTCGTTCCTCCGGGATGGATAGAATAAAAAATATCATGAGCTTCTTGCATGATAACTTGCTTCAGCTCCGAATCTGCTGGCACATAGATACATTCCTTTGTACCACATAACTCCTTTGTCTTCGGTGAATCCAGGTACCTTTCCTGTACCAATACGATGCTTGATTCCGTCGATACTTGCATTTCCCTTCTGGGCTTTCTTGATTTGACTAACCAAAGTGGGTTGAAGTTCAATGCTAGCTAAGAATCCTTTGCTAACTAGCTTAGTTTTGAACTGCTCTAACTCCTCATACAAACTTGGTTGTTTCTCCTTGATCATGGTGTTTAAGCTACACGACAATCTGCTAAGAGCATCCGCTACCACATTGGCTTTGTCGGGGTGATAGTGAATGTCAAGGTCATAATCCTTGATTAACTCTATCCATCTCCTTTGCCTCATATTCAGCTCCTTCTGAGTGAAAATATACTTCAAGCTTTTGTGATCGAAGTAAATCTCACAGCAATTACCCATAAGGTAATGGCGCCATGTCTTCAAGGCTAAAACGACAGCTGCTAACTCAAGATCATGGGTAGGGTAGTTCTGCTCATGCTGCTTCAGTTGTCGCGACAGATACACGATGACTTTGCCTTCTTGCATCAAGACACATCCGAGACCAGTCTTGGATGCATCACAATACACATCAAACGACTTCTTGATATCTGGCATGATCAAAATTGGTGCTGAAATCAATCTCTTCTTGAGCTCTTGGAAACTTGCTTCACATTTGTCGGTCCATTCAAACTTCTTGTCCTTCTTCAACAATTGGGTCATGGGTCTTTCGATGCTCGAAAATCCTTCAACGAACTTGCGGTAATATCTCGATAATCCGAGAAATGCACGGACTTGAGTTTGAGTGGTTGGGGCTTCCCATTCTTCAACATATTTGATCTTGGCGGGATCAACAGCGATTCCTCCGGCAGACACAATATGTCCTAGGAATCCTACTTCTTTCAACAAAAACTCACATTTGCTGAACTTGGCATACAACCGATGCTCTCTAAGGGTTTCAAGGATGATTCTCAGATGTTGCTCATGCTCTTCTTCTGACTTGGAGTAGATAAGGATATCGTCGATAAACACAACGACAAACTTATCTAGAAAATTCATAGAGATCTTATTCATGAGATTCATGAAATAAGCAGGGGCATTGGTTAATCCAAAAGACATGACCATATACTCATATAATCCATATCGGGTGGTAAAGGCGGTCTTTGGAATATCCATTGCACGAATCTTAAGTTGGTGAGAACCAGTCCTAAGATCGATCTTAGAGAACACTCTGGCACCAGTTGACTCATCAAACAGTTCCTCTATCTTTGGCAATGGGTACTTGTTCTTGATTGTGATGTCATTCAGCTTCCGGTAATCTGTGCGTAAACGGTTGCCTCCATCCTTCTTGTCGATGAATAACATGGGCGATCTCCATGGCAATGCGCTTGGTTGAATCAAGCCTGTTGCTAACATATCATCCAGCTATTTCTTCAACTCTACTAACTCTGATGGGTTCATGCTATAGGGTCTCTGAGCTATGGGTCCGGTTCCGGGGATTAGTTCAATAATGAACTCAATATCCCTATCCGGGGGCATACCATAAAATTCATCTAGGAATACGTCAGGGTATTCACAGACTACTCTGACTTGGTCTATGGTCGGTAGGGCTAGACTCTTGTTGCACTTGAATTGACGGGGCAAGGTTTCAGATATATGCTCTACTGATACTCCAGAGCTACTGGTCATGGTGATGGCTTTCTTGGCATAGTCAATCAATCCTTTATGCTTTGACATCCAATCCATTCCTAGTACTACTTCCAAACCTTTGGTTCCAAGTACTATTAGATTGGCATAAAAATCTATCCCATGTATTCTGATAGGTACAACTTTGCAAATTTTTCTAGCTTTTGTAGTTGAACCGGGGATTTGAACTATCATGACATGCTTCAAGTTGGTTGGGTGAATCTTACTAGTGCATGCAAATTCTTCGGTGACAAATGAAAGTGCGATGCTCCAGAATCAAACAACACTCTTGCTAAAACTGAGTTGACAGAAAACATACCCAGCACTACATCTGGCACTTCTTGGGCTTCTTCGGCGTTCATGTGTAAGAGATGGCCATTGCGGTTGTGAGGGTTCCCTGGGGCGAATCTTCTTCCGGGCTGAACACGACGCTCTTGTTGAGCTAGGGCATTAACATTAGCAGTGGCGGAAATCTTCTTGGGACACTCATTGGAGTAGTGACCCTTCACTCCACACTAGAAACATGTAATATGAGACTTGTCTTTTGCTGCCACGGGCACATCATTGCTTCCAGTTATGGGTGCAGTGTTGTTGTTGTTGTTGGTGGACTTGGGAAGAGCACGGTTGAAGTTGCTGGAATTGCCAGGGTGGTTGTTGTTGTTGTTGTTGTTGTTGTTGTTGTTGTTGTTGTTGTTGTTGTTGTTGTTGTTCCCACCGGTCCTCACATTTCCTCCGCTACAGTTGGGGTAGCTTGGACGAGACATTGGGGGTCGGTTGTTCCGCGGGGCATATCCGGTAGACGGGTTGGGACGGTACTTCTGGTGACTGTTGGATCCAGCTTGGTGCATTATCCGACATTTGCGGTTGTCGTTTGCTTGATTAATCTTCCCTTCCATCTGAATGGCAGAGTCGACTAGCTCTTCGAGATCCTCGAAACAGATGTTGACGAGTACAGTATGCATCTCATCATGCAGTCCGTTCATGAATCTCTCCTTCTTCTTGACCACCGTGTTGATCTCATCAGGTGCATACTTGGCTAGGGACAAGAATCTATCACGGTACTCCACTACAGTCATTCTGCCTTGCTTTAACTCTCTGAATTCATCTCTCATTCGGGTGACTAAACCCTGCGACACATGGGTGCGGCTGAACTTGACTTTAAAGGCTTCCCATGTCATCACTTAACCAAGGTTCATCGTGCGGTTGCTGTTCCACCATGCTCTTGCATCTTCGGCTAGATAGTGGGTGGCAAAAAGAATTTTCTCGTTGGCATCCACTCAAGCGACTTCTAAGTTGTTCTCCATGGTCTGCAACCAATCATCAGCATCCAATGGGTTTTCAGACTGGGTAAAGATTGGGGGATTGGTATTTTGGAAGTTTTTGAGTTTGGATCCATGATGATCCCGATTTCCATGGTTTTGATTGTTGTGAGCCATCTGGGCGATCTGCTGCAGGGTGGCTAGATTTGCTTGGCGCTCTGCTCTACTAGCTTCACGATCTGCAACCAGCTGCAAAGGGGATGGGCACTAGAAACGCAACTGCCCCAAGTACCTCGAAGACAAGCGACCTGGCAAAATAGCCGCCATGGACAAAGGTATATATGATATAAATGTTATTGATGTGTTCCTTACAAGCGCCAGGAGTAACACCAGGGTATTTGATACCGGATCTGTTGCTCACATTTGTAACTCTCAGCAGGATCTGCAGAGTAGGAGGCGCTTGAGGAAGGACGAGGTGACGATGCGCGTCGGCAATGGTTCGAGAGTCAAAGTGATGGCCGTCGGCACCCTGCATCTCCGTCTACCGTCATGATTACTATTGGTTTTGAATAAATGCTACTATGTACCCGCATTGAGTATGCATATTGTGAGTGGGTCTTGCTTGTTGCAAGACCATTATTCGTTTAAATCAGGAACAAATGGTTGTTCAATTTATATGAATGATGTTTTCTATATTCATGCTCCTGTGTGTGATGGTTTATTCTTACTTGATCTCGATTGTAATACACACATCCATAGTGTTGATGCTAAACGTTATAAGCGTAGTGATGATTCCATGTTTATGTGGCATTGCCGTCTTGGTCACACTGGCATAAAACACATGAAGAAGCTTCATTCAGAAGGCCTTCTTGGATCATTGGATTTCGAATCCCTTGATACATGTGAGCCATTCCTCATGGGCAAGATGACTAGGACACCATTCTCCGGAATAGTGGAGGAGCTGTAGACCTACTGGGAATCATACATACGGATGTATGTAGACCAATGAGTGTCTCAACGTGCAATGGTTATCGTTACTTTGTTACCTTTACTGACAACTTAAGAAGATATGGATATATCTACTTAATGAAGCACAAGTCTGAAACCTTTGAAAATTTCAAGGAATTTCAGAAAGAAGTAGAGAATCAACTTAACAAGAGAATCAAGCATCTTCGATCAGATCGAGGAGGCGAGTATTTGAGTTATGAGTTTAACATGCACTTGAAGGACTGTGGGATTATCCCATAACTTACGCCAGCCGGAACACCATAGCGTAATGGTGTGTCGGAACATCGTAACCGAACCCTATTAGATAGTGCGGTCCATGATGTCTTTAACTGATTTGTCTGTGTCTTTTTGGGGATACGTGTTAGAAACCGCTGCTTTTATTTTAAACCGAGCACCATCCAAATCCGTGGAGACAACTCCATATGAGATATGGTATGGACAAAAGCCAAAGTTTTCATTTCTGAAAGTTTGGGGTTGTGACGCTTACGTTAAGAAACTGCAGCCTGACAAACTCGAACCCAAATCGGAAAATGGTATCTTTGTGGGATATCCAAGGGAAACCGCTGGGTATACTTTCTACAACCAAGCCAGAGGCAAAACGTTTGTTGCAAGAACCGACACCTTTATCGAGAAAGAGTTTCTTGCTAAAGGAGTGAGTGGAAGGAAAATTGAGTTAGATGAAATTGTTGACCCTTCTCTCCAAATTCCGAGTAGCGCAACGGAAGCTGTTCCGAAATCTCTCTCCAACATGGAGGAAGAGCCCATTGATGATGATCAAAACAATGAAGTCGAGACTCCTGAGGTTTGCAGGTCTACAAGGGTTCGTGCCACTCCTGATTGGTACAATAGCCCTGTAATGTCTGTCATCCTAGATGAATAGGAAGAACCTGCAAACTACAAAGAAGCTATGGATAGTGCTGACTCCGAGAAATGGCTTGAAGCCATAAAAATCGAAATAGGATCCATGCATGAAAACCAAGTTTGTACCTTGGGCCGTGGAAAATAAATGGATCTTTAAGAAAAAGACAAATGCGAATGGTAATGTGACCATTCACAAAGCTCGACTTGTCGCAAAGGGGTTTCGACAAATTCAAGGAGTTAACTACGACAAGACTTACTCTCCCGTAGTGATGCTTAAGGCTGTAAGAATTTTAATAGCAATTGCTGCACATTTCGACTACGAGATTTGGTAGATGGATGTCAAGACCGCATTCCTCAATGGTCACATTGATGAAGAGTTGTATATGATGCAACCAGAAGGTTTTGTTAGTCCTAAGGATGCTGGAAAGGTATGCAAGCTTGAACGGTCCATTTATGGATTGAAGCAAGCATCTCGGAGCTGGAACCAACGTTTTGATCATGTGATCAAGAGTTTTGGATTTGTCCAAAATCAACAAGAGTTCTGTGTTTACAAGAAAGAAAGTGGGAGCTCAGTTGTTTTCTTAGTAGTATACGTGGATGGCATATTACTCATGGGAAACAATGTGGATCTTATGTAAAGCGTGAAAGCATATTTGAGTAACCAATTTTCCATGAAGGATCTAGGTGAAGCTGCATATATATTAGGAATCAAGATCTATAGAGATAGATCAAGGCACCTAATAGCATTAAGCCAAAGTACTTACATCGAAAAGATTTTGAAGAGGTTCAAAATGGAGAACACCAAAAAGGGTTTTACACCCATGATAAAGAATTGCGAATTGAGTATGACTCAATGTCTTGTAACGGATGATGATAGAGAGAAGATGTCTTTCACCCTCTATGCCTCAGCCATATGATATATCATGTATACAATGTTAAGTACGCGGCCTGATGTGGCATTGGCTCTTAGTTTGACGAGCCGATACCAAAGTAATCCAGGACCGGATCACTAGACAGTTGTAAAGAATATCCTAAAGTATCTTAAAAGAACGAAGGATATGTTCCTAATCTATGGAGGAAGTGATGAAGCTCTAAACGTAACGGGTTACGTGGATGCGAGCTGGAATTCAGATCATGATGACTCGAAGTCTCAAACATGATTTGTTTTCTTGGTGAATGGTGGGGCGGTAAGCTGGAATAGTAAGAAGCACCTTGTGGTGGCGCAATCTTCAATGGAGTCTCAATACATTGCTGTGGTTGATGCAACAAATGAAGTTGTTTTGCTAAGGAATTTCTTCATCAAACTGGGAGTTTTTCCAAATGCGCAAGACCCCGTGACGATCTATTGTGATAACACGGGAGCTATTGCAAACGCAAAGGAACTAAGGACTTATTCCACGGCCAAACACATCAAGCTTAGATTTCATGTCATCCGACAGAATGTTGACGAAGGTGAAGTCAAGATCTGCAAAGTAAATACGGAACTGAATATGGCAGATCCTTTGACTAAAGCTCTGCATCAGGAAAAGCACGAACAACACCGAGATTCAATTGGTGTTAAGTTATTGCCTATTGAAAACTAGTTTTATTTATACTCTAGTGCAAGTGTGAGACTGAAGGAGTTATGCCCTAGAGGCAAATAATAGTGTATTATTTGATATATCTCCTATATGTTCATAATACGTTTCATATTGTGCTATAACTGTGTTAATACGAAACATTAATACACGTGTGGTATGTAAACAAACGGTGTCTCTACTTGCCTCTAGCGAACTAGTTCATTGGTCAGGAGGATGGTCTGGGTTTCAAGATCATGAGAATTTATGCCAATTGACAATGAGGTCATGTTATTAGTTGAATAACATGATAGACAAACATCCGTCCGTTATATCTTAATGAGATCTAGTTACAAAGTTCACCATTTATGATAAAACACAGATAGCCTCGCAACCTGATCCTTTGACTATGAGGTAATGCAAATCACCATTCCAAAAGAAGCTTTGATGGTTATCAAGAAACATCTCGTAAAAGGGTGCTCAAAAAGGTGCCAATCAGGTTTTCCGAAGGGATGTGTTGAGGAGTACATATCAAGACCAGGATTTGTCTAGTCCATGTAACGGACAGATACATGTGGCCATCTCGGTGACGTTGCATTAATGAAGCTTGCAAGCATGTGACTTGGTCACGGAATGCAACGACATGAGAACGAGAAAACAAGTTCATCGGTAACGAGATCTAACTAAGGTATGGAGATACCGAAGATCAAGTCTCGGATGAATTAGGTATCGAATGACAAAGGGAACGGGAAACAACTATCTCACGGTTCGAGCGATTATATTCGTGAAACGCACGTGGGTCACATGGCCATCCAGGTACCTCTGTTGATCATTGATGTGAGAGTAGTCTCAATCATGTCCGGAGTGTTTCGGAACCGAAGGATGTCACGCTTAAGGGTAGGGACGCTTAGGGTAGATGAGGTATCGTAAGAGAAATAGAGAAAGAGAAACCAAAATAGTTCCGGGTAACATCCGATGGAGATCGGAAGGGGTCCGGAAGGTGTTCCGTAGTAAAGGAATAATATAATATGTGTATTTGAATGTTAATTGGAGAATTAATATTAAATATATATTTTATTTTATTATTAAAGGCATCTTAATGCTAATGGGCCTCACCTGAAGGGAGGCCCAATAGGGCATGGCGCCTAGGGAGTGGGGGCCAGCCGACCTAGGCTTGGTGGGCCGCCCCAATGGGGCCCACCTAGGGCCGGAGGCTGCCCCTAGGTGGCCGGCGGGTGTGGGGATTAGTCCCACACTACCTAGCCCCTGGGTGGTGCGCCCGTCTCCCACTATATATAGGGGTCTCCCCCCTTTGGAATCACCCATTCCCTCTCATTCTCTCTCTCATCCATTAAGGACTTCTCTGTAATATTGGGGAGGACCTTGTGGGTGAGTTGTCCACCTTCACACCACAGTCGTGTGATCTGCGATCCGGCATCTACTTCTTCCGCTCCTCGGCTTGATCGGAGTCCGATTAACGTCTCCTACACCGGACGTGTGACGAACTTAGGAGGCACCACACTTGGGGTGCTGCTCGTCTTCATCAATATACACCTTCTTGCGTAAGGCGTGCCTCAGTATTCAAAGGTATGAATACTGTATCCCTTCTCCGTTACTTACATCTACATAGTATAGATCCTGGTATTAGTGTTCGAGTAGATAGAATTTTTTTGTTTTCTGCTATGGAACCCTTCAAATGCCACACCCATTATTCTTATGGAACTTGGGGTATTTCAACATCTATGTTACAAACATTAACTAGCCCCACATGGGAGCCGTCATTCTCTTCGAACACCACACTACAAGATCCCACAACAATCCTGTTGGTGTTGTTGTAGAATCTATAAGTGTGCGATTCAGCACCATAACCAACAAAAATGCCTTCTAAAGCCTTAGACTCAAATTTAGATAAATGGACTCCTTTAATGATAAAGAAACACTTACAACCAAATACCCGGAATGAAATGTTTGGCTTGTTACCGGTAAGTATATCATAGGGAGTCTTATCCAAGATCTTGCGGAGGTCAAGCCGGTTTGAAGAGTGGCAATCTGTGGATATAGCTTTAGTCTAGAAGTTGTATGGTGAATTTAATTTAGCCAACATAGATCTTTCCATATCCATCAAAGTATGGTTTTTCCTCTCGGCTACACCATTTTATTGAGGGGTATACGTAGCGGAATATTGATGTCTTATCCCCTCTTCACTCAAGAATTCATTTAATGTTTAGTTCTTGAACTCGGAGCCATTGTTGCTTCTTATTTGTCAACACCCAGAATTTTAATCCCAGATGCTTGTTATGACATACATCGCAATCACAGGATTACCATTTTTGTGAGACATAACAAATTGGATATCACAGTACATCATCCATTACAAATCATAATAAGGTCTTACACAAGTAAATGATCTCATGGTCCATTCTTAATACAACAAGCAGCGGAATAATTAATAAGTGTAGCGGTGGGGTCCATCTTCAAAATCACAGGCAATGTTGACGATGGAAGATAGTCCTAGTTATCATAGCCGTCCTGCTGTCCTTCCTCCTGGTAGTCTCCTTAATATTTTGGCCATATGAATAGCCAGGGACAAAAGCCACGAGTACTCTTTAAGTACTCGCAAACTATCACTAACAAGTAAGATAGTTCTAGTAGGAATGCTAAGTTCTAAGTTTTTTTGTAAAGTTAAGTTTGAAACCTAAGCTGAGTTTAGAAACAAAGAAAGATAAAATAAAGTTTGAAAACACCTAAGTGGGAACTTAGTTTTCATAGTCACAACACTGTTGTGGTCAAGTCATGTCACAATTCATTTCATAAGTTATTTTGAAAACATCTGACAACGGAACAGTATGGCCACTCCATATGTCCATAACCGCGGACGCGGCTATTCGAATAGTTTGACACTCTGCAGAGGTGGTACACTTTCACCACAATATTCGATACATCTGTCAGGGATAACCCTGAATCATCATACTTAGTATGCAGATAATCAAACATAACCTTTCCTTTACACACCCTAGTATAAGCACCTCTCCTGTGAGCATGGCCTCCCAACCATGACCATCTGTCATCTTGGGCACTGCATAAGTGGACAGCATTGAGAGGTAGCCTCAGCTCGAACCTCTCCCGTGAGGGAACTAATACTAATGCATATAAACTTCCGGCTAAGCCTTACCCAATTCAGGTATTGTGGTTGTACGGTAATATTGGAATGGTATCGCATCCGAACCCAACCATCAGTTTTCATAAAAGCCACTAAGGCTCATGCCCCAACATTTTCATCATCATCATCATAAACCATTTGTGTATCTCAACACATGTCAAAACATCTCAATATAATGACTCATCATTCCAAGGTTTTCACAGGTCATTTTCAACAAGTATTCCCATCTAAAGTGATCTAGTTTTGGTTTTGCTCTAAACTACTAAGTTAAGAGTGTTCTCTAATGTGGGATGCTAATCTCAATCTCATGCCATAGAATGACATCTAAGTTTAACTAGATAGGTCAAGTTTTTTACTCTTTATGCTACCTTCAAACAAAGTAATGGACTTTGGTAAAGTAAAGAAAGTAAAGCTTGTAAATAAAACTTGGAGTAGATATAAGTCAAAGGATATAACCAAAGCATGCCTAATGCATCTTACTTAGGTTATCTTGCTTAATTCTAGCTTGCTAACAATAGCTTGCAAGGGTCATCTTGCATTGTTAATGAAGGCTTGCCTTGTGTAGTGCAGTGGTTGAAGTTTTCTTCCTCCTCCTCTTGATAGAACTCCTCCTACTCGAATGCTTGGTCAGTACTATCGTCTATAAATACATACGGGATACACAATCACCAAACAATGCTTAACTAGGCTACTTAGCACACTAAGGCACACATTTGATGATCTATTATCATCACAAGCATCACAAGGTTTAATGAACTAGTTTCATTCTTTTTATTTGAGAGAAGTAATTTCTACTCATTGGAAATTAACTAAGATTTAATATTCTCCAATTAAAATATGGGATCATGTGGACACATGTCACCACAACATATTCTAATATATGGGATTGTGACTTAAGGTTGGATCACATTTTAATAAGTTTAAGTTTAATAATTAATGATTTAAAGTGACTAGAAATGCCTATATGGTACTAGTCCAAAGTCACTGCGTGCAAACCTTAATATTATTACATATTTAGATAGGTATGGTTAAATGTGATTTATGAGAGTTGGAATCAACTCAAAAGCTATTATGGTTGATTTTATAAAAATGTTTGAATGTGCAAAAGCTTCTGGCTTGTTATTTTTACGAGGCGATATCTCTAACTCTAAATGTTCAAAAGCTTCTGGATAGATATTTTCAGTAGCTTTCCAACAAAATTGGAATCACCCAATTTGGATTTGGAAAACTCTCTGAATTGATTTTTAAACTAAGAGACATAATTAATTTTAAATCTAAAAATAAATATCCTAATTTGAATTACCGGGTCAGCGCGGGAAACTAAATGGGCCGGCCCAATGATGCTCAGCGGCGCAGCGGGCAACTGTCAGGCTGGTCCCGCATGTCAGCGGCACTTAAAACACGAAGCAGTACGGGGCGATAATAACCACACGATTAGAATATGATCTAACGGTCCACGGTCGTTGTCGACGACGGACTCGTCACTGGCGAGACTGAACCCTAATTCGTCGGTGGGGGTCTACTGGGGACGTACCAGGGCTCCAGCTAGTGCGGCAAGGCGGGCAAACGAACTGGTGGACGACGACGGGCTTAGGGAAGGTTGCGGCAGGGACTGAGGTGGACGAAATCGACGACCACGTCTCCTCCTCTGCAGCGGCTACCTCCGGCGGAATTCTAGCGATGGGCTGCTCGAGCGGCTCCGACGAGAGAGGGGAAATGATCCGTGGAGAGTGGGGAGTGGAATGGTGTGAAGAAATGGTGCTGGGGAGGCTTGCTTATATAGGTTCGACGGTGAGGCAGTGAGGTATGGGTGCGGCTCGTCGGTGACGGAAATACAGAGGGCTACCTGTGGGGCCCCCGGATTAATCCTCCAAGAATCCCCGTTATGCATACAACCATGATCCCATGATCAGTTAGTCATGGCACATAACCGACAAGTATCAAAGTGGACACCCGATACACAACGAATACATGTCATACCTTACATGCCATTATGGCTACATCAATTAGCAGCAACAGAACTTCATCAAGCGTAGAGCCCGAGCCATGCCTTAACCTACAGGCAACTGACTGGAGAACGTCCTAGCTCGCATAGTCGTCAACACCACCTTCTTCTTGATATCTGACCAAGTTAATAGCTAGGGACAATGCCGGTGAGTACTTTGAATATACTCGCAAACCACCTTAAGAGAATAATAATAACAAGAGGATATGCAATATGGTTGTGGTACTAGGAGGGCTCCAAGAGAGGTTCTGTTCTCAAATAGTTTCTCTTGTAGATATAGCATCTATATATCTTTGTTGAAACCTTTGTAAATATTTTGGAAACCTTTTTAGAAAACACTAGGACTGGGTCACCCATTTGTTCCCATCTTCAGGTCATCCCACAACCAAACTCTTTTCTCCTCCTTCCGACCATCCCATGGTCAAAACCATTCTCCTTTACGACCATCCCATGGTCAAAACATTTCCAAAGCCATTTCTTTTCCAAAAAATCCTTTTTGAAAACAAAACCAGCACCGCTCTACAAAAGTTTGTCCAACCCGTCCTTAACCGCGGACACGGCTATTCGAAATGATTTACACTCTGTAGAGGTTGTACACTTTACCCACATCATCTGGGTACACTACCCTGATCTACACCGATCGTGGGTCGAGTAACCGATCAAGACTCTCCGGATGCCCACACCAATATAAGTACCTACCCTATGAGTGTTGTTCCCCTCAACACCGGGACGTCGGGTACCCTGGACCAACCGGAGCGCTTTCTCCACTTCTCGAGTGTGCGCTTTCAATGAGGGGCTCATAGTAACATGTGGAGGCCAGCAGACCCTTCGTTCCTTCTCCAGGTCGATGTCCCACATGGACCTTTATCGGAGAAGGACCACCCTCCAGGGATCCCCGATCCCCTGTAGTAGTTGCGGGGCAACTTATACCAGAATAGACAACCATCAAATCCAACCCTGTCCCATTCCAGAGTAATGTGGTTGCACAGGGTTAAGTTGTTATAGCTAAACTGCAAAGAACTAGGTGCGTTTTCGTAAACCTTTTTCCTCCATCTTTCCTTCAGCATTTTGTAAAAAAAAACCTTTTTATTTCTCAACATATCTTGGAAGGTCCCACCTCACCAAGGTTTTATCATAAAACATTTGGTAAAACTTTTTCCGGGGTCTTCCCATTCTCTAGCTTTTCTTTGGCTAAAACAGGGTCTCCAAAGGGTATGGTATAATACACCATCTATTCTACTAGGGACAAGTAGGGGTCACCAAGGGGGTTGTACTTAATAGTACAAAAGTGTAATAGTTCGTAGGAGCCAAACCACTACCAAGTATACATCAAGATATAGTAAAACAATGCAGTTTTAATAAACAATAGATAAACCATGCATAAGTAAAACAATAGGACAAGGCTTATGAGCAAGAAGGTGGCTTTCCTGTAATCAGAAATCTGGCAATATGTGTCCCTGGACTTCTTCTTAGATACCCATAATACCAATAATAACCGAAATAGAATAACCCAATGCTTCCACCTTCTCGGCTTCACACAAACGCAACTATCGTCGTCACCGAGTATACATGAAGCAAACAAGAACACAATCAAACACGGCATTCAAGCATCAAAACCATAGAGTAAGAAAATGTCAATACAAGATTACAAATCATTAGTGGTGTTGAGAAAATGGATTAGAAGGATTGGGAGCATGTCTTGGTACATTTGAAGGAAACCATATGGGTTCCATAGTCTAGAAACTAGGGATGAGAGGGTTTTGGACCAACGACTTATTCGATAAGATAACATTGTAAAAACATGATACCAACAGATAGGTATTGATAAAATGAAAACAGCAAAAGTGGTTTCACTATTTTATCACTTACCAAAGATGATTATTATAGTGAAAAAGACTCTAGTTTTAGGAAATAATTCACTAGAAACGTTCTGGAGTTCCGAAAATTATTCCCTCGGGTGGGTTGGTAAGGCTTGATGTACTTGTTCACTGAGAGTTGGAATTATGTCGAAATAATTACCAGAATGCCCTCAGGAATTCCCCAAAGGCAGTTTTGTAGACAACTTGTCTTTTTCACCAGATTAAATCTACATAAGCTTTTGATTTGATTCCAAGGGCAGATGGTAGGGATTTAGAATACTTTTCGGTAGGAACTGGAATCACCCAATTTGGAGAGCTGAAACTCCAGTAGTGATGTTTCTACTGAAACTAACCTAACCAGAGATGATTAATTCACCAAAGTCGGACAGAGCATCAATAAAATTTGATCTCCTACGTATTGATAGACCTTAGGGTTCCACATCACAGGTAGTTGGAATTAGGTAAATACATTTCATATATTGGCCTAGAGAATTTCCTAAAGTCAGAGATGCCATGTTTTTGTTATTTTTGCTAAAGGTGGACCAGAGCTCCACTTGGCATGAGTTGAAGGCCATGATATAGGTACAGGTAATACCTACCAGGGGAAGTTGGTTTACTCCAATTGGAGTTGTAAAACTCACAAAAAGAAGTTATTAGTGAAAAAGGTACATCTAAGAGTTTGATTTATCATAATTAATCTAGACAACCTTTGGACGAGCTAGGGGTACTGCATGTTCAAGGATACATTAAGAAACCCTGGGAAATTTAGATCCAAGAGAAAGGAATTGGTTTACATTTTTAATTTGATTTAAACTAAAGTACCAGAATTTAAATCTGGGCAAAAGAATAAAACAAAGGGGGGGGGGGGTCACTGGGCTAGATCTCCAGGGTCAAACGGGTCGGTGGGCAGATTTGCCCACCCGAGCTGCAGGGAGCACGTGGCCAGGCGCGTTCAAATGCCGGTGCCGGGCCCGCCCACCAGAGAGAGGGGAGCACGAAGGGGTATTGGACGATGGTGTCCGTTGGATTAGGCAGCGATCGACAGCCGTCGTCCATCGGCTAGCTCACGACGACCGCGATGAGGTAGAACCCTAGCGGACGACTGTGAGCATGGGGGAGGCTCACCTAGGGCGCGGAAGGTGTCGGGGATGGGCGGAGACGAAGCGACGGCTCCTGACTAGTCCAGCGAGGGGCGGGAGTCACTACTTCGGCTCCAGATGAGGACTCGCGCGTCAACGCCTAGGGAGCACCTCCAGGAACGTGCCGGGGACTCATCCAGAGGCCGTCCTGGGTCACGAAGCAAGCCGGTTTAGATAGATATTATCAGGAGGGATAGATGCATGCAGAGAGGAGGGACAAAGGAGTGAGGGAACGGCAGCGGGACCTCCTTCTTCTTTTCTGCCCGAGGCATGTAGCACTCCTCCTCCACAGCAGGGGAGGGCTATAGAGGGGCCGTGGAGCTCGAGGATGGGTAGGTGGAGGTGTGAGGATGCAAATGAGGGGAGCGGTGTAGAGCTAGGTGGCCTCGGGTATTTAACCCGAGAGGGGAAGGTCTACAATGGACTATGTCCATGGGTGGGGGAAGGGAGAGGGTTAAACCAGGGTAGAATTTCCTATGGGCGGTGGAGGGGTGGTTCTGGTCGTGTGCAGAGGGCAGAGGGAGGTGGGGTGGAGTGCTGCAAGAAGTAAAGAAAAGGTGTGACCAATGTGTGCATGTCTCCTTCCTCCAAGCACTAAAGGACCAAGGGAAGGGGGTGCTACAATGCTAGGGCTATAGTGTTTTTGACCAGAGGGAGAGAAGTCTGATGTGCAAGCTTGGTGGAGAAGGTTTGATGGAGTATTAGTGCAAGGTTTTGATCAAAATCCAGATTTCGCAAAGTTGATGACTATGAAGAAGTTATTTGAATTGATCTTGGCAAGATGAGTGAATGGTACTGGTAGATGGTTCAGGTCAGGATACATCTCCAAGATTTATTTGGGATTTTTCAGGGAATTTTAGAGGCACTTTATCTCATATTTTCAACTAGTGCAGAGATGGTTTTTAGAAGCTCATTTCATATTTTTACAATGGACCTTGTTATATTTTGATGTGAGGTGGTCCCAAATGTGAATACACACTTAGGAGAATTTTCCCAAGATTTATTGAGGCTTAAAAATATTTAAAACTATTATTATTCCATTTCTGCCATTTAAGAAAATAGGCAAAAAGGAATATAAAGATCTTCAAAAATATTTAAGTTTGAAGTGGGAAGATAGGGTATGATATATGGATCTAAATAGAGCAAAAAGTTGAGGAAGTATTTTGGCAAAAACCAAACTTTCCTTTAGGGAAGGAGTTTTGGAGATTTTGTTTATTAAAGAGATTAATTTGATTTGGAGCCATAATAATTATGGATAATATTTGATAAATCTTGATGATCAAGGTAGATGATGTAGACAAGGTGTGGCAATAATTTTCATCCTTGGGATTGGAGAATCCAAGTTGAATTTGATGGAAAACAAGGAGTTGTGGATCTAGGGTGATGTTATTTTTATACCACCAAAACCTTGTTGGATCTTGGAGCTCAGAGCTCACCCTGATGCAAGGGATAGATGGATAGTTATACCAAGTTATATAGATGATCATTGCAGAAGGAGTTTGGATTGGTTACATTTGAGGTGGTCTGGAAGTGATGGCAAACTTTGTTCAAAATAAGGCTGCCATACCAGATGAGTCATGATGCCTTATAAACCATGTGGGTTTAAGAAGCACAAAGATCAACTTGGAACAAGTGAAATAGGTATTGATAGAACTATATGAGTAGAACACAACCATGCAGAGAGTTGGTCCATAGAAGGTGGGATGGTGGTGTGAGCTTCTATCAAAGTAGGCATGTTGACTAGATTTGCAGGAATAGTTATTTTCTTGCCTACAAAACCATCAAGAACAAGTGGATTGGAGGATGATATAACCAAGGGAAAGAGTGGTCCTTGGTAGTCCTTATGATGGTTTAAAATATGGTTCAAGTGCAATTCCAACAGTGCAGAAGGGTTGAGAAAGGGAGACATCCAAAAAGGGGATGTTGGAAACAGATTTCCAGACTTAGCCAAACTTTGCAGACTTAGGGCTTTTGACTAGAATGTGGGTGGTGATGATTTTGATGGGTTGCAAGGTACCAAAGCATCATCAAGTGGATGACGATGAAGTGTGGATTGAGTAGGAAGGATCCTTGCTTGATACTGGCCTTCATTGACTTGGAAACTTCTAGAATTAGTTCACTTCAAAGTGATCTAGTTAAGGGTTTTAGATGATCACCATGGTGGCTAGAGATTAGATCCAGATTGTATTCTTGCTTAGGGTTTGGTGATTTTAATGTATCTTGATCCTAGTGGATGAGCTCCTAGAGTAGCTCATACTACTTCTAGGCAATCAAGTCAAACAGCAGATCAAGGCAACTCATCTTACAAACAAATCAACTACTACTAGGGTTACCATCAAGCTTAGCCTGAGGTAAGGATGGACAATTTTTAAAGGTTGGAGTTTGAGTAAGGTAAGATTCCTTGCTATCCCTACCAAGAGAAGAATTCAAAGGCTTAATAAAGGTGTTTTGGGATACCTAGGGAGAAGAGTAGTTGAAGGTTCTGTCTAGAAAACATAAGGAGCTTATATTATATATATCTCCATAGTTTTGTCAATAGAAGCTACTAAAATAGTTTTGGTTACATAAGCATCTTGGCTCATGTTTTGAAATGCCAGAACTTTTGAGAATATGTAAAATGATCTAGGATTGTTTTGTTAAATAGATTTTTGACAACTAATGTTGAGGTAAGGAGTATATCATAAGCTATGCAATCAGAAGCATGAGTAGAGACAATCAACAGCAAACACTGCAACACTTAACAAGAAAAAGTTTTTGTTCCTCCTGATTTTTGCATTCTGGACAACTAATCAGGGTTGCTGAAATTGGGATGTTACACTACCGGCGTGGATGAGGTAGGCAGATGGGGGGCGGTCTACTAGCGGTCATCTACGGCGTAATGGCGACGATAGGGGCAGTGGCAATTGGTCGGGAGATCCTCACGGTCTGGGAGATAGAGGCGATGCTCGATGGTGCTCCTGGCGACTGTTGGTCGTGTGGCGGTGCACGGCCGTGTCTCGCGGGGTGAGGGGCTCAAGGTGGAGCGGCGTGCGTGGTTTGGTGTCGAGGCGCGGTCTATGGTGTGCTCGCGGCGAGTGCGCTCTGGAGTGCGCTGCGCATGGCGCAGAGAGAAAGGGCGGCGCTGCTCTGGGGTGTTCTAGTGGCTATCTGTGGCTGTGGGGTGGACCGTGGGTGGCAGTGAGGTCACACCTCACTCCCTGGAGCGGCGGAGAGGGGCTGGCGGTCTCCTGTGGCTCGGGCACGATTGGCCGGCCACCATGGCTTCGGGGCCGCATGGTACTGGCGCTAGGGGCTAGGGCAAGGGGTGGTTTTGGTCTGGTTGGCCTGGGGGAGACCAAGGTGATCAATGTCCTTCAAATGGCTCGACAAGATTTGCTCCAAAACAGTGTTAGTTAGGCCATAATTATTCTGCTCACAAGGTGCTCGATCAAATGGCCGCATGAACAAAATATTTGAATTTTTGAAAGATTTTTGGTGGAGTGGTGTAACTTATGCTTAATCATCTAGGTTTGCTTGGGATTTTGAAATGGAGTTCATTTGAGTGGTTTTTGAAAAAGTGTGATCTATACATATGAACTAGATTCAATTTTCAATTGTCATTTAAAATTAGGGTTTGAATGTTTTTGGAAGATCACAAAGTGGGCTTTGGTACATCAATACTTGTACTAGCAAGGGGTCCAAAGAACCACAATTGTTTCTGTTGGCATTTTAGTGCTAGGAATAGCCAAAGTGGGCTATGTGATTAAAATGGAAAAAGTGACCATTTCTATATTTAATTCATTTTGATTTCTTTTTCTTTGGGATTTTCTTGGGGATGATCTAGATGATGTGTAATTCACCTTAGAGTCATTTTACAACCATTAGAACACACAATCATGGAAAGTCAATACAACTCCTATTTAAATGCACACACATATGAATGCTTAAAGATTTTTAAATGGAAAAGTTTTTGTTAACCCTAATTTGGGTAGAATTGTTCTTGATCACTTCGATTAAAGTTTTGGGATGATACAAACCTCCCCCCTTAAACAAAATCTCGTCCCGAGATTTAAGAAAGAAAACTAGGAACTAAAGAGATATGGGAACTCAGTCCTAATGTAACCTTCTCCCTCCCAAGTGGCTTCTTCTTCGGTATGTTGCTCCATTGAATCTTGAGAAATTTGATACTCCTGGTCCTGGTGGTTCGGTAGGCTTCCTCCAAGATACGGATGGGCACTTAACTATACGTCATATCCTTGTTGATATGAACAACTCGGTGATCGATGTTCTTGAAAACTTCGGTCTTCTCCGGCACTTCTAGGCATTTGCGAAGTAACGAGATATGGAACACATTGTGGATGACAGACATCTCCTCAGGAAGTTCCAGTTGATAAGAGACTTCTCTTCGATGATTCATAATCTTGAAGGTTCCGATATATCTGGGGGATAACTTTCCTTTCAGACTAAAGCGTTGGTTCCCTTCAATGGTGAAACCTTGAGATATACAAAATCTCCGACATTGAAAGTCAGGTCTCTCCTTCTCTTGTCAGCATAACTCTTCTGTCTGGATTGGGCGGTCTTGAGGTGCACACGGACTTTGTGAACCTTCTCTTCGGCTTCTCGGAGAATGTCGGGTCCAAAGATCTGACTCTCTCCTACTTGTGACCAATTCAAAGGGGTACGACACTTTCTTCCGTATGAGAATTTGCAAACTAGCTTGATAACTATTGTTGTATGAGAATTCTGCAAAAGGCAGGCAATCTTCCCATTTTGATCCATACTCTAACGCACAAGCTCTCAACATATCTTCTAGGATTTGGTTGACTCTCTCAGTCTGTCCATCAGTTTGCGGGTGATAAGAGATGCTGAAATTCAACTTGGTTCCTAATCCTTCTAAGACTTTCTGCCAAAATCTCGAGCTAAATTATGTTCCTCGATCTGATACTATGGTCTTGGGGGTTCCATGCAGACTAACAATTCTAGCAATATACAACTCTGCTAGCTTCGAACTTTGGTAGGTTATCTTGATAGGTATAAAATGCGCTACCTTGGACAGTCTATCAACGATGACCCAGATTTAGTCATTTCCCCTACTAGAATTAGGCAAACCGGTGACAAAGTCCATTCCGACGGAATCCCATTTCCATTCCGGAATCTGCAATGGATGCAACAGTCCTGCGGGCCTCTGATATTCCGCTTTGACTCTCTGACAGATATCACACTTGGCGATGTAGCTTCCGATTTCTCTCTTCATCTTGTGCCACCAAAATTGCTCTTTCAACTCTTGATACATCTTTGTTCCTCCGGGGTGGATAGAATAAAGAGTATCATGAGCTTCCTGCATGATAACCTACTTCAGCTCCGAATCTGCTGGCACACAGATACGGCCTTTGTACCACAAAACTCCTTCTTTGTCTTCGGTGAATCCTGGTACCTTTCATGTACCAATACGACGTTTGATTCCGTCGATACTTTCATTTCCCTTCTAGGCTTCCTTGATTTGGCTAATCAAAGTGGGTTGAAGTTCAATGCTAGATAAGAATCCTTTTCTAACTAGCTCAGCTCTAAACTTCTCCAACTCCTCATACAAACTGGGTTGCTTCTCCTTGATCATGGTGTTTAGCCTACACGGCAATCTGCTAAGAGCATCCTCTACCACATTGGCTTTGCCGGGGTGATAGTGAATGTCAAGGTCATAATCCTTGATTAACACTATCCATCTCCTTTGCCTGATATTCAGCTCCTTCTAGGTGAAAATATACTTCAAGCATTTGTGATCTGAGTAAATCTCACAGCGATTACCCATAAGATAATGACGCCATGTCTTCAATGCCAAAACTAAGGCTGCTAACTCAAGATCATGGGTCGGATAGTTCTGCTCATGCTGCTTTAGTTGTCTAGAAAGATATGCGATGACCTTGCCTTCTTGCATCAATACACATTTGAGACCAATCTTGGATGCATCACAATACACATCAAATGGCTTCTTGATATCTGGCATGATCAAAATTGGGGCTGAAACCAATTTCTTCTTCAGCTGTTGGAAACTTGCTTCACATTTGTCAGTCCAGTCAAATTTCTTGTCCTTCTTCAACAATTGGGTCATGGGTCTGGCTATGCTCGAAAATCCTTCTACGAACTCGCGGTAATATCCCGCTAATCCGAGAAATGCACGGACTTGAGTTTGAGTGGTTGGGGATTCCCATGCTTCGACATCTCTGATCTTGGTGGGATCAAGAGCTATTCCTCCAGCAGACACAATATGTCCTAGGAATCCTACCTCCTTCAGCCAAAACTCGCATTTGCTAAACTTGGCATACAACCGATGCTCTCTAAGGGTTTGAAGGATGATTCTTAGATGTTGCTCATGCTCTTGGAGTAGATAAGGATATCGTCGATAAACACAACAACACACTTATCTAGAAAATTCATAAAGATCTTATTCATGAGATTCATGAAATAAGCAGGGGCATTGGTTAATCCAAAATACATAACCGTATACTCGTATAAACCATAACAAGTAGTAAAGGCGGTCTTCGGAATATCCGTTGCATGAATCTTAAGTTGGTGATAACTAGTCCTAAGATCAATTTTAGACAACACATTTGCTCTAGTCAATTGATCAAATAGATCCTCTATCTTTGGCAAAGGGTACTTGTTTTTTATGGTGATGTCATTCAGCTTCCTATTATCTGTGCACAAACGGTTGCCTCCATCCTTCTTGTCGATGAATAACACTAGCGATCTCCATGGCGATGCACTTGGTTGAATCAAGCCTGTTGTCAACATAGCATCCAGCTGCTTCTTCAATTCCACTAACTCTGAGGGGTTCATGCGATAGGGTCTCTAGGCTATGGGTCCGGTTTCGGGGATTAGTTCAATAATAAACTCAATATCCCTATCCGGGGGCATACTGGGTAATTCATCTAGGAATACATCGGGTTATTCACAGACTACTCTGACTTGGTCTATGGTGGGCGGGGCTAGACTCTTGTTGCACTTGAATTGACGGGGTAAGGTTTCAGATATATGCTCTACTGAGACTCCAGAGCTACTGGTCATGGTGATGGCTTTCTTGGCAAAGTCTATCAATCCTTTATGCTTTGACATCCAATCCATTCCTAGTACTACTTCCAAACCTTTGGTTCCAAGTACTATTAGATTGGCGTAAAAATCTATCCCATGTATTCTGATAGGCACAACTTTGCAAATTTTTCTAGATTTTGTAGTTGAACCAGGGATTTGAACTATCATGACATGCTTCAAGTTGGTTGGGTGAATCTTACTAGTGCATGTAAATTTTTCGGTGACAAATGAGTGCGATTCTCCAGAATCAAACAACACTCTCGCTAAAACTGAGTTGACAGAAAACATACCCAGCACTACATCTGGCGCTTCTTGGACTTCTTCGGCGTTCATGTGAAAGAGACGGCCGTTGCGGTTGTGAGGGGTCCTTGGGGCGAATCTTCTTCCTGGTTGAACACGACGCTGTTGTTGAGCTGGGGCATTCACATTGGTAGTGGCGGCAATCTTCTTGGGGCACTCATTGGAATAGTGACCCTTCACTCCACACTCGAAACAAGTGATCTGAGACTTGTCTTTCGCTGTCACGGGCACAACATTGCTTCCAGTTCTGGGTGCAGTGTTGTTGTTGTTGTTGTGCTTGGAAGGTGCACGGTTGAAATTGTTGGAGTTGCCGGGGTGGTTGTTGTTCCCTCTGGACTTCACATTTCCTCCGCTACGGTTGGGGTAGCTTGGGCGAGACATTGGGGGTCGATTGTTCCGCGATGCATATCCCACAGAAGGGTTGGGACGGTACTAATGGTGACTGTTGGATCCAGCTTGGTGCATCATACGACGTTTGTGGTTGTCGTTTGCTTAATTAATCTTCCCTTCCATCTAAATGGCAGAGTCGACTAGCTCTTCGAGATCCTCGAAACGGATGTTGACGAGGACAGTCAGCATCTCATCATGCAGTCTGTTTAGGAATATCTCCTTCTTCTTGGCCTCTGTGTTGATTTCATTCTGCCTTGCTTGAACTCTCTGAATTCATCCCTCATTCGGGTGACTAGACCCTGCGGCACATGGGTGCGGCTGAACTTTATTTTGAAGGCTTACCATGTCATCACTTGACCATGGTTCATTGTGCGGATGTTGTTCCACCATGCTCTTGCATGTCCTGCCAAATAGTGGGTGGCAAAAAGAACCTTCTCATTGGCTTCCACTCCTGCTACTTCTAGGTTGTTCTCCATTATCTACATCCATTCATCAACATCGAGTGGGTTCTCTGAAGTACTAAAGATTGGAGGATTGGTATTCTGGAAGTTTTTGAGTTTGGATCCATGATGATCCTGATTTCCACAATTCTGATTGTTGTGAGCGATCTGGGCGATCTGCTGCAGTGTTGCTAGGTTAGCTTGGCGCTCTGCCCTACTAGCTTCACGGTATGCAGTGAGAGTCTGCAGAATCTGCAGCATTGGGTCTTGTGATGAGCTGCTCCCTCCTTGGTTTCCACGAGTCATCTGAAGATAGAGGTAGATAAAGGGGTAAGAGGGAAAATTGTAAGGTTCATGGTTTTGATTTCAAAGCTAAAACTTTGAGTTTGACTCAGGTTTTGCAACTAACTTATTTTCATTTATTCAAGCAAAGCACACGATACAAACACACACCACAACATCAAAGGAAAACAGATGGTTTTAAGAACCATTCTTACAAGCTACGATACAATCGGACCGATACTCCTCACTCTACGATAGTGCTCTAGTGCATCTACTCATCATCGATGAAGTCGGAGTCATCATCGTCGGTGTAGAAGTCCACAGCATCCTCCTCCAGAAAGTCATCATCATTGATGAGATAGGAGTCAATATCCCCTTGGATATCTTCACCTTCCTCTTCTTCTTCCTTCACGGCAAGCTGAGCTTCTTGCTCCTTGATGGTCTTCTCGAGGTCGGCCACCTTCTTGCAAAGACGGTCGATGGTGCGATCCTTCTTGGCGCGTTGACGGCGCAGAGACTGACGATCCTTGACGAGCACTAAGAAAGTATGGGCCTTTTGGGCGGCAAGGGCGAGGTTGTTGTTGGCGAGCTCTCTTGCATTGTCTAACTCCTTCTGTCCGTCGTACAGTTGGAAGTCGAGGTTCTCCACTTGACGCTTCAGAATTGGGTGACTTGGCATCTCTAGCGGCATCCCCATGGAATCACACCTGGCATAGTGAACAAAGCGGGTTCCTTGGATTAGGTTGACACTTAGGGTATATAGATGTGCGAGAGCTTCATGCATTGCCCTGGCTAATCCATCTAGCTAGTTGTTCTCCCTCACTGAGAACTAAATCCTCCTAGATATTGGTGCTTCTATCTTGCCTCAAAGATCAGCAGTCATTAGCCATTGTAAATCTCCTCCTGGTGGACCCAGAAGTTGAGATCCAAGGAATTCCGGATGAGGACGCTCCAAGAACTCAGATAGTGCATCCAAATCCCTCTCGAAGATCAGTTGGGCAACGAAGAATTTGCTGTATTGGGCTTCCATCTATAATAATTTAGGATGAGAAAGTTAGTGAAGCGATCAAGTGTGTCAAGTTTATGTAGTAATGTAAGAATTTGGAGGAACATGAATTTTTTTAGAGAAAGAATTCCCAAGGGTAAGAGAGGAAATAGTTTTCATAAATACTCACTTTGGTTTTTGAAACTAAGTTTTTGTTTGGACGTCCATTCTAACTAGGGTCTCCTATGATCAAGATGGATCTGATACCAACTTGTCAACACCCGGATTTTTAATCCCAGATGCCTGTTATGCCATACATCGCAATAGCAGGAGACCATTTTTGCGAGACGTAACAGATTGGATATCACAGTACATCATCCAGTACAAACCATAATAAGGTCTTACACAAAGGATCTCATGATCTAGTCTTAATACAAGAAGCAGCGGAATAATTAATAAGCTTAACGGTGGGGTCCATCTTCAAAGTCAAAGGCAATGATGACGATGGAAGATAGTCCTAGTTATCATAGCCGTCCTGTTGTCCTTCCTCTTGGTAGTCTCCTTCATAGTCTGGCCATAAGAATAGCCAGGGACAAAAGCCATGAGTACTCTTTAGGTACTCGCAAACTGTCACTAACAAGTAAGATAGTTCTAATAGGAATCCTAAGTTCTAAGTTTATTTGTAAAGTTAAGGTTGAAACCTAAGCTGAGTTCAGAAACAAAGAAAGATAAAATAAAATTTGAAAACACCTAAGTGGGAACTTAGTTGTCATAGTCACAACTCTGTTGTGGTCAAGTCATGTCACAATTCATTTCATAAGTTATTTTGAAAACATCTAACAACAGAACAGTATGGCCACTCGAACTGTCCATAACCGTGGACGCGGCTATTCGAATAGCTTGACACTCTGTAGAGGTGGTACAATTTAACCACAAGATTCGATACATCTGTCAGGGATAACCTTGAATCATCATACTTAGTATGCAGATAATCAAGCATAACCTTTCCTTCACACACCCTAGTATAAGCACCTCTCCCATGAGCATGGCCTCCCAACCATGACCATCTGTCATCTTGGGAATTGCATAGGTGGACAACATTGAGAGGTATCCTCAACTCTACCTCTCCTACGAGGGAACTAATACTAATGCATATAAACTTCCGGCTAAGCCTTACCCAATTCAGGTATTGTGGTTGTAGGGTAAAATTGGAATGGTATCGCATCCGAACCCAACCATCTGTTTTTATAAAAGGGGCCAAGGCTCCTCAACATTTTCATCATCATAATAAACCATTTGTGTATCTCAACACATGTCAAAACATCTCAATAGAATGACTTATCATTCCAAGGTTTTCACAGGTCATTTTCACCAAGTATTCCCATCTCAAGTGATCTAGTTTTGGTTTTTCTCTAAACTACTAAGTTAAGGGTGCTCACTAATGTGGGATGCTAATCTCAATCTCATGCCATAGAATGACATCTAAGTTTAACTACATAGGTCATGTTTTATACTCTTTATGCTACCTTGAAACAAAGTAAAGGACTTTGGTAAAGTAAAGAAAGTAAAGCTTGTAAATAAAACTTGGAGTAGACATAAGTCAAAGGATATAACCAAAGCATGCCTAATGCATCTT
The DNA here is from genome assembly GCA_910589775.1 of Avena eriantha. Lineage (NCBI taxonomy): Eukaryota > Viridiplantae > Streptophyta > Magnoliopsida > Poales > Poaceae > Avena > Avena eriantha. Next base: position 230,925,161 of record OU342741.1, read on the forward strand.
TCTTAGGTTATCTAGCTTAATTCTATCTTGCTAACAATATCTTGCAAGGGTCATCTTGCATTGTTAATGATGGCTTGCCTTGTGGAGTGTAGTGGTTGAAGTTTTCTTCCTCCTCCTCTTGACAGAACTCCTCCTCCTCGAAAGCTTGGTCAGTACTATCGTGTAGAAATACATACGGGATACACAATCACCAAACAATGCTTAACTAGTCTACTTAGCACACTAAGGCACACATTTGATGATCTATTATCATCACAAGCATCAGAAGGTTTAATGAACTAGTCTCATTCTTTTTATTTGAGAAAAGTAATTTCTACTCATTAGAAATTAACTAAGATTTAATATTCTCCAATTAAAACATGGGATCATGTGGAAACATGTCATCACCACATATTCTAATATATGGGAATTGACTTAAAGGTTGGATCACATTTTAAGAAGTTTAAGTTTAATAACTAATGATTTAAAGTGACTAGAAATGCCTATATAGCATTATTTTGGTACTAGTCTAAAGTTAATGCATGCAAAACTTAATATTACTACATATTTAGATAGGTATGGTTAAATGTGATTTTTGAGAGTTGGAGCCAACTCAAAAGCTATAATGGTTGATTTTATAAAAATGTTTGAATGTGCAAAAGCTTCTGGCTTGTTATTTTTACTAGGAGAGATCTCTAACTCTAAATGATTTAAATCCAACGGACTTGGTTACATATTTTCAGTAGCTTTCGAAAAAAATTGGAATCACTCAATTTGGATTTGTAAAACTCTCTGAATTGATTTTTAAACTAAGGCACAAAATAGATTTTAAGTCTAAATAGAAAAATCCTAATTTGAAATACTGGGTCAGCGCGTGAAACTAATTGGGCCGGCCCAATGATGCTCAGCGGCGCAGCGGGCAACTCACAGGCTGGTACATCATGTCAGCGGCACTTAAAACCCGAAGTGGTACGGGGCGATAATAACCACACGATTAGATCTAACGGTCCACGGTCGTCGTCAACGACGGACTCGTCACCCGGGAGACTGAACCCAAATTCGTCGGTGGTGGTCTACTGGGGACGTACCAGGGTTCCAGCTAGTGCGGCGAGGCGGGCAAACGAACTGGTGGACGACGGCGGGCACAGGCGAGGTCGCGGCAGGGGCTGAGGTGGACGAAATCGACGACCACGTCTCCTCCTCTGCAGCGGCTACCTCCGGCTGAATTCCGGCGATGGGTTGCTCGAGTGGCTTCAGCGAGAGAGGGGAAATGATCAGTGGAGAGAGGTGAGTGGAATGGTTTGACGAAATGGTACTAGGGAGGCTTGCTTATATAGGCTCGATGGTGAGGCAGTGAGGAATGGGCGCGACTCGTCGGTGACGGCGATACAGAGGGCTACCAGCATGGGCGAGGTAGGCGGACTATGGGCGGTATGCTGGCGGTCATCTACGATGTAATGGTGACGCTAGGGGCGGTGGCAATTGCTCGGGAGCTTCCCGCGCTCTAGGAGACAGAGGCGGTGCTCGACGGTGCTCCTGGCGACTGTGGGTCACGCGGCGGTGCACGGTCGTGTCTGGCAGGGTGAGGGGGTCGAGGCGGAGCGGCGTGCACGGTTTGGTGTCAAGGCGCGGTCAGTGGCATGCTGGCGGCGAGTGCGCTCTGGCGTGCGCTGCACATGGCGCATAGAGAAAGCGCGGCGCTGCTCTGGGGTGGTCCAGTGGCCGTGGGGTGGACCGTGGGCGGCGGTGAGGTCACGCCTCACTCCCAGGAGCGGCGGAGAGGGGTTGGCGGTCTGCTGTGGCTCGGGCACGATCGGCCAGCGACCATGGCTTCTGGGCGGTGTGGTACTGGCACCAGGGGCTTGGGAAAGGGTTGGTTTTGGTCTGGTTAGCCTAGGGGAGACCAAGGTGATCAATGTGCATCAAATGGCTCGACAAGATTTGCTCCAAAACAGTGTTAGTTAGGCCATAATTATTCTGCTCACAAGGTGCTCGATCAAATGGCCGCATGAACAAAATATTTGAATTTTTGAAAGATTTTGTGTGGAGTGGTGTAACTTATGCTTAATCATCTAGGTTTGCTTGGGATTTTTAAATGGAGTTCATTTGAGTGGTTTTAAAAAAAGCGTGATCTATACATATGAACTAGATTCAATTTTCAATTGTCATTTAAAAATAGGGTTTGAATGTTTTTGGAAGATCACAAAGTGGGCCTTGGTACATCACTACTTGTACTAGCAAGGGGTGCAAAGAACCATAATTGTTTCTGTTGGCATTTGAGTGCTAGGAATAGCCAAAGTGGGCTAGGTGATTAAAATCTTACAAGTGACCATTTCTATATTTAATTCATTTTGATTTCTTTTTCTTTGGGATTTCCTTAGGGATGATCTAGATGATGTGTAATTCACCTTAGAGTAATTTTACAACCATTAGAACACACAATCATGGCAATTCAAAACAACTCCTATTTAAATGCACACACATATGAATGCTTAAAGATTTTTAAATGAAAAAGTTTTTGTTAACCCGATCACTTGGATTAAAGTTTTGGGATGTTACATTATTGCCAATATGTGGACATTGTGTTGATGTTGCACCTCATTGGCAAATTCAATGATAGTTTGTTGAATTTCACTATTTTGCTTCAAGAAGTAAACCCATGTTTATCTTGAATAGTCATCAACAATCACCAGACAATAATTCTTTCCACCTAGGCGTGCATGAGATATAGGACCAACTATATCCACATCGGGAAGCTCTAAGATGCTCTTTGATGAAAATTTTGTCTTCCTTCGAAGGGGAGATTCATGCATCTTTCCTTCAACACAAGCCCTGCAAAGACAATCTTTGGCAACGAAAACATTTTCTATTAGTCCAAGGATGTGTCCACCCTTGTGAAGACTTGGCAAAGTTCTCATATTGACATGAGCTAGCGGGTGATGCCATAGCCAACCCACATCAGCCTTTTCGAATAGGCACATCGGACCTGCAGTGGTTTTCCCTAAAAAGTCCACCACATACAAGTCGTTTTTGACATACCCAACAAAAGCGACCTTGAGAGACTTACTCCACAAGAGTTCCACGATATCATCATCAATGAAAACTGCAAAACCCATCTTACCAAGGGACATACATAAAGTAAATTATATCCAAGGGTCTCAATAAGCATGACGTCCATGAGAGAGATATTATGGGCAACCACAACTTTGTCGAGACCCAATACCTTAGACTTGGACTTGTCACCATATGAGACGGTTATTTGATAATGATTGGGCCTCATCTCCATGATGATCTCCTTGCTTCCGGTCATATGACTTGTGCATCCACTATCAAGCACCCATTTTGACCCACCGGAAGCATATGCCCAACAAGAAAATTATATCTTGGTTTTAGGTACCCATTTTTCAATGGGTCCTCTCATGTTAGTAACATGGATATTTGGAACCCAAACAGACCAAGAAATGTAATTATCATAAGGACCTACATAATTGGAATAAACGTCACCATAATAATCACGAAATAATTCATAGTGAGAATTATTAAACCCTGCTAAACCATCATAATCAGTTTTGTCCTTTGTGATGTTCTTTTTAATGGTGCTTGTCTTTGCTTGAGTATTCTTGGCCTTCTTTTTCCTGTCCTTATTCTTCTTGGTCTTGGGAACATAGCCAAGTTCCTCCTTTCCATTGTTTGTCATTTGCTTGCTCAATGCTTCATCAAGGACTTCCTTACCTTGGAAAGAGATGACTTGGCAAGCTCAACTTTCAATATAGCATTTTCTTGAAGAATGTCTTCATGATTGCACATCGGTGTAGAGGTGCTTGGAACATCATACTTGGTTAGTAGAGTTTGGAGCTGGTCATGAGACTTAGTAAGAATAGAGTATTCACTCTCCAAAGCCTTGTGAGCAATGTCAAGTGCCTCATACTTCTTGGGAAATCTAGCATGAGCAGCCCCAAATTCAACCGTTTTTATTTTTAGCTTCTTTTCCTTAGTAATAGCATGATCCTATTCCTTTAGAAGTTTGGCCATAAGTTCATCATTGGACTCCTCAATTGACTCAAGCCTCTCTTCAAGAGAGGCCTGAATCTCTTCTTCTTCTAGAGAATTTTTCAAGGATGTTATTTCCATTGCATCCTCCCTTTAAATTATGCCTTTTTCTTCAAGGAGTTCTTCTGAGTGAGCAAGTTGGGTGATGAGAGCCTCGAAATGCATTTTTCATTCACCTTGCAAGTTAGTCATAAAACAATCCAAGGCAATAACTTCTTCCTTAACCTTAAGACTGGTAGCATCATCCATATCGGCATTCATGGTAGTCTTAGGAAAGGAAGTGATGGAAGGTGATACCTCGGAACCTCTTGCCATGAGGCAAGTGACGTTCTTGTTGTAGAAATTCTCATTCGGAGAATCAAAGAGTGAAGCGATTGGTGTAGATTTAGTAGCTATGGTAGCCACCTCTCTTGAACTATCTTCACCTTCTTTATCTTCGATTGCGGACGAATACTCCGCTTGGGCTACCAACACAATCTTTGGTTGCTTATTGTAGGGAGAATTCTTCTTGTTAAATGGCTTCTTGCGAGGAGCCTTTGACTTATCCTTGAGAACTAGTCTTCCCCCATGATCTTCTCTACTTTGATAGGGGCATTTAGCTACGAAATGTAAACGGTCACCACAATTGTAAAAGATATTAGTTTTGGACTGTTTTATTTCCTTCCACTTGACCCATTCTTGTGCTCAACTTTAGATTTTGCTTTGCCCGGGTCCTTCCAAAAGTTTCTTGCGTAGAATGCCATGTACTTACCATGATCATGCTTCACCTCCTCGGGACAGCTCATGGAAACTATGCCAAGGCTTCTATCATCTTCTTCTTACTCAATGACATTGGCCTTCAAAGCAACATTTACACCTTTTTGCATTCCAATTGCTCTAGCACGAGCATCTTCGTCATTGTTGGCCGCAACTTTAAATGCAGCCATTTCTTGCATGACTTCATTCGAAGTCATTTGGTGATAGTTATGTATACCTTGTAAGCTTTTCAAATCTATGGTCTCAAATGGCATAAGTGCACTTACATATTTCCTCTTGATCTAAGGATCATCAACGTGTGTGGCACCATGATTTCTAAAGGTGGTGGCAATGCCCTTGAGTCTTCTATACATATCTTCGTGGTCCTCACCATCCAACATATAGAAGCCTTCATTTTCATTACTTAGATCATCATACCTATTTCTTCTCATGCTCTCATTTCCAATGAACAAGTCGGTGAGGGCATCCCAAGCTTCCTTAGCGGTGTTGAATTGTTCAATGTGTGGCATGTATTTGGGACCCACATCGAGATGAATCATGTACAAAGCGGTCGCATTGAGTTGACTATAAACAACTTCTCTCCTTGTCAAGTTGTTTGGATCCCCAATGTGGAGGTCACCTTCAATGATTCTCAATAACTCAATGGACGAATTTCACACATGAGATTTCATCAAAATTTTCCATAGATTAAAGGAAGATGAAGTAAGCTTGGGTGGATCAACCCTATTGTCTATGTGAGGGTGAGGTATTGGTGGATCAGGTGAATATAAGTGAGAAACCTCACTATAGTCCTCCTTACCACTTCCATTTTTGGAACAGGAGGCCTTATTTTTATTTGGAGTTATCCTTAGCTTTTGTAACATCCCAAAACTTTAATCAAGGTTATTAAGATCCAAAGCACCCAATTTAGGGTTAACAAAAAACTTTTTCTCATTTAAATAATCAAGAATGCATATGTGTGTTGCATTAATATAGAATTTTTTGAGTTGCCATGTTTGTTTGTTCTAATGGTTGTAAAGTGGTTCAAAGATGAATTCCACATCATCTAGATCTTTCCCAAGAAAAATCCAAAGAAAAAGAAACCAAATGGAATTAATAAATGCAAATGGTCATTTGTGTCATTTTAATCCACTAGGTCCCTTTAGGCGTTCCTAGAACTCAAATTCCAACAGAAACAATTCTACCTTTTTGCATCGCTTGCTACTACAAGTAAAGATCTACCAAGGCCCACTTTGTTATCTTACAAAAAAATTAAACACTAAATTTAAATGGCATTTGAAAATGGAATCAAGTGTATGTACCTAGATCACACTTTTTCAAAAACCACTAAAATGACTTCAACTTGACAATCCCAAGCAACCACAGATGCTCGAGCATGTGACTAACACCTCCACCAAAAATCATTTCATAATTCAATTAAAATTTTCTTGCGGCCATTTTGTCGAACAGTTGGCAGGCAGAAAAATATTGGCCTAACTATTACTGTTTCCAATTGATTTCTTGTCTCCCATTTAACCCTCAGATCTCTCCTCTGTCCCCTCTTAACCTAACTAAACCCCAGACCATCCCCCTCCTATACCGCAGTGCCAGTAACACGCCGCCCATTTTTGGTCGCCAGCGGCCGAGCGTGGGTAACGTGCCACAGACAACGCAGCGTCTAACCAACACCGTCCCTAGCTCCGCCGCACCCTACCGCTGCCCCCTGTCCACCCCACGGACGTAGCCAGCCCCTGTACCACCGTATACGGCTCGATCCCACCGCCTCTGCGCCGTGCACGGAGCACGCCAGAGCGTCGTCCCCGACTGGCCCGAACGAGCCGCGCCAATACCCCAGCTCACGTGCGCCGCTCCGCCATAACCCCAGCACCTCCCCAGACACCCCTTTTCCCGCCGCGTGACCAACAGCCGCCGTGAGCCACGTTGAGCACCACCTCTGCCGCGCAGACCGTCGCCATTTCCCGACCATTTTCCACTGCCCCTAGCGTTTCCATTACGTCGTAGTTGACCGCCAGGAGGCAAGCCACCGTTCGCCTACACCGCCCATGCCTCTAGAGCCATGTACCGTTGTCACCGACCAGCTCACCCTCGCCCTCAAGGTCCCCTTGTCGAGCCTATATAACGAGCCCTCCCCAGCACCAATTCCGCGCACCACTCCACTCCCCTCTCTCTCAGAAGCACCTCACCCCATCGCCAGAGCCACTCGAGCAGCAGTTCGCCGGAATTGCGCCGGAGTTCGTCGCAACAGAGGAGGAAGAGCCCCGTCGATTTCGTCCACCCCAGGAGCAGCCGCGACCTCGCCTGAGCCCGCCGTCGTCTCCTCGTTCGATCGCCCCCATCGCCACACTAGCTGGAGCCCTGATATGCCCCATTGCACCCCAACCGAGCCGGTAGGGTTCCGTCTCGTTGGCGACCAGTCCGTCGTCGACGATGAACCAGAGCCGTTAATCTAGGTTCTAATCGTGCGGCCCACATCGCCCCGTACCGCTTCGCGTTAGAAGAGCCGCTGACATGCGGGACCCCCTGCTAGCTATCCTCTACACCGCGGATTGTAACTAGGCCGGCCCATTTTCTTTCCCGCGCTGGCCCTAGGATTCAAATATAGAATTTTCTTTTTAGACTTAATCTAGTTTCTGTCCACTAGTTTGAAAATCAATTCAAGGAGTTTTGCTCCACCAAAATTAATGATTCCAATTTTGTTGGAAAGAAAATGAAAATATCTATTAAAGCCCATTGGATTTAAATCAATTAGACTTATAGATCATCTATAGCAAAATTAACAAACAGATACTTTCCTACATTCAAACATTTTTCAAAAATCAACAATAATAGATTTTGAGTTGATTCCAACTCTCAACAATCACATTTGAAGATATGAATATGTAATAATATTCAGGTTTACATACAGTGACTTTGGACTAGTACCAAAATAATGCTATATAGGCATTTGTAGTCACTTTAAATTATTTAAATATAAATCTTAAACTTTATAAAATGTTACCAAACCTTTAAATCACATTCCCATGTATTATGTGGTGATGACATGTGTCCACATGACCCCATATTTTAATTGGAGAATATTAAATCTTAATAAATTTCAATGAGTAGAAATTACTTTTCTTAAATAAAATAAATGAAACTAGTTTATTCAATCTTCTGATGAATGTGATGATACTAGATCATCAAGTGTGTGCATGAGTGTACTAAATAGACTAGTTAAGTATTTTTTGGTGATTGTGTATTCTGTATGTATTTATAGACGATAGTACCAACCAAGTCTACGAAGAGGAGGAATTCTAGACTTATACCTACCCCAAGTTTTACTTACAAGCTTTACTTCCTTTTACTTTACCAAAGTTCCTTACTTTGTTTATAGATAGCATAAAGAGTATAAAACTTGGCCTATGTAGTTAGACTTAGATGTCAATCTATGGCATGAGATTGATATTAGCATCCCACATTAGTGAACACTCTTAACTTAGTGATTAGAGCCAAACCAAAAAACTTGATCACTTTATATGGGAATATATGGTGAAAATGACTTATGAAAACCTTGGAATGATGAGTCATTCTATTGAGATGTTTTGACATGTGTCGATAAACACAAATGGTTTATGATGATGAAAATGTTGAGGCATGAGCCTTAGCCCTTTTATAAAAAAACTGATGGTTGGGTTCGGATGCGATACCATTCCAAATTTACCGGACAACCACAATACCTAAATTGGGCAAGGCTTAGCCGAAAGTTTATATGCATTAGTATGAGTTCCCTCGCAGGAGAGGTCTGAGCTGTGGCTACCTCTCAATGTTGTCCACCTATGCAGTGCCCAGGATGGCAGATGGCCATGGCTGGGAGGCCAAGCCCATAGGAGAGGTGCTTATACTAGAGTGTGTAAAGGAAAGGTTATGTTTCATTATTTGCATACTAAGTATGATGATTCAGGGTTACCCCTAATAGATGTATCGAATTTTGTGGTGAAAGTGTACCACCTTTGCAGAGAGTCAAACTATTCGAATAGCCACGTCCGCGGTTATGGACAGTTGGAGTGGCCATACTGTTCCGTTGTCAGATGTTTTCAAAATGACTTATGAAATGAATTGTGACATAACTTGACCACAACAGAGTTGTGACTATGACAACTGAGTTCCCACTTAGGTGATTTAGAACTTTATTTTATCTTTCTTTGTTTTCTGAACTCAGCTTAGGTTTCAAACTTAACTTTGCAAATAAACTTAGAGTTTAGCATTTCCTACTAGAAATACCTTACTTGTTAGTGATAGTTTGCGAATACTTAAAGAGTACTCATGGATTTGTCCCTGGCTATCCCGTGGCTAAACTATGATGAGGACTATCCGGAAGAAGGACAGCAAGATGGCTACGACAACTAGGATCATCTCCCATCATCAGCATTGCCTGTGACACTGAAGAGGGAGCCCACCGCTACGCTATTTATTCCGCTACTTGTTTGTATTAAGACTGGATCATGAGATCCTTTATTTGTGTAAGACCTTATTATTGTTTGTAATGGATGATGTACTGTGATATCCAATCTGTTATGTCTCGCAAAAATGGTAATCCTGGGATTGCGATGTATGGCATAACAGGCATCTAGGATTAAAAATCCGGGTGTTGACAAGTTGGTATCAGAGCCATCCTGACCATAGGAGACCCTAATTATAATGGACGCCCGAACAAAAACTTAGTTTCAAAAACAAAGAAGTGAGTATTTATGAAAAACTATTTCCACTCTTATCCTTGGGATTCTTTCTCTCAAAAAAATACATGTTCCTGAAAAATGCTTACATTATTACATAAAAATTGACACACTTGATCACTTCACTAACTTACTCATCCTAAATTCATATAGATGGAAGTTCAGTACTGCAAGTTCTAACAGTTGGGCAACGGAGGCCAACTGATCTTCGAGAGGGATCTTGATGCACTATCTGAGTACTTGGGGAGCCCACATCCAGAATTCTTTGGAGCTCAACTCAATGGTCCCCTAGGAGGAGATTTACAATGGCTAGTAGTTGCTGATCTTCGAGGCAAGCTGGAAGCACCTCTTTCTGAGAAGATTCAATTCACCATGAGAGAGAACAACTAGCTAGATGGATTAGTAAGGGCAATGCATGAAGCTCTCGCCCGTCTTTGCGCCCAGAATGTCAACTTGATCCAGGGAACCCGCTTTGCTCACTATGCAAGGCGTGATTCTATGGGAATGCCTCTAGAGATGCCAAGTCACCTGGAGTTGAAGCGGCAAGTGGAGAACCTTGACTTCCTGCTGTATGACAGATAGAAGGAATTGGACAATGCTCGAGAGTACGCCAACCACAACATTGCCATTGCCGCCCAGAAGGCCCAGACTTTCTTACTACTCATCAAGGATCATCAATCACTTTGTTGTCAACGCGCAAAGAAGGATCGCACCATCGACCGTCTCCGCAAGAAGGTGGCCGACCTCGAGAAGACCATCAAGGAGCAAGAAGCTTAGCTTGCAGCCAAAGAAGAAGAGGAAGAAGGTGAATACATCTAGGGTGATATTCACTCGTACCTCAGCAATGATGATGCCTAGCTAGAGGATTATGCCATGGACTTCTACACAGACGATGATGACTCCGACTTCATCGATGATGAGTAGATGCACTAGAGCACTATCGTAGAAGTGAGAAGTGTCGGTCCCATTGTATCTTAGTCTATAGAATGGTTCTTAAAACCATATGTTTTACTTTCATGTTGTGGTGTGTGTGTGTGTGTTTGTATCGTGTGCTTTGCTTGAATGAATGAAAAGAAGTTAGTTTCCAAAACCTGAGTCAAACTCAAAGTTTTAGCTTTGAAAAAAACCAAAACCATAAACCTTAGAATTTTCCAATATTTAGACGACTCGTGGACACCAAGGAGGGAGTAGCTCATCGCAGGACCCAATGTTGCAGATTCAGCAGACGCTAATTGTAGACCGCGAAGCTAGTAGGGTAGAGCGCCAAGCAAATCTAGCCACCCTGCAGCAGATCGCCCAGATGGCCCACAACAATCAAGGCCATGGAAATCAGGATCATCATGGATCCAAACTCAAAAACTTCCAGAATACCAATCCCCTATCTTTAGCAAGTCTTAAGACCCGCTGGATGCTGATGACTGATTACAGACCATGGAGAATAACTTAGAAGTCGCAAGAGTGGATGCCAACAAGAAAGTTCTATTTGCCACCCACTATCTGGCAGGAGATGCAAGACCATGGTGGAAGAACACCCGTAACATGAACCACGGTCAAGTGATGACGTGGGAAGCCTTCAAAGTTAAGTTCAGCCACACCCATGTGTCGTAGGGTCTAGTCACCAAAATGAGAGATGAATTAAGAGAGCTAAAGCAGGGCCAAATGACTGTAGGGGAGTACCGTAACAGATTCATGTCCCTCGCCAGGTATGCACCTGATGAGATCAATACTGAAGCCAAGAAGAAGGAGAGATTCCTAAATCGATTGCATGATGAGATGCAAACGGTACTAGTTAACATCCGTTTTGAGGATCTCGAAGAGCTAGTCGACTCTGCCATTCAGATGGAAGGGAAGATCAACAAGCGAATGACAACTGCAAGCGCAGAATGATGCACCAGAGTGGATCCAACAGTCACCAGAAGTATCGCCCCAACCCGTCTGTCGGATATGCCCCAAGGAACAATCGACTCCCAATGTCTCGTCCAAGCTACCCCAACCGTAGCGGAGGAAATGTGAAGACTAGAGGGAACCACCACAACAACCTCGGCAAGTCCAACAACTTCAACCGTGCACCGCCCAAGTCCAACAGCAACACTGCCCCAAGGACTGGAAGCAATGTTGTGCATGTTGCCGCAAAAGACAAGTCTCAGATTACTTGTTTTGAGTGTGGAGTGAAGGGTCACTACTCCAACGAGTGCCCCAAGAAGATTATCGTCACTGCCGATGTGAATGCACTAGCTCACCAGCAGCGCCGTGTTCAGCCTCGAAGAAGATTGGCCCCAGGGAACCCTCACAACATCAATGGCCGTCTCTTCCACATGAACGCCGAAGAAGCCCAAGAAGCGCCAGATGTCGTGCTGGGTATGTTTTCTGTTAACTCAGTATTAGCAAGAGTGTTGTTTGATTCTGGAGAATCGCAGTCATTTGTTACCAAAGAATTTGAATGCACTAGTAAGATTCACCCAACCAACTTGAAGCATGTCATGATAGTTCAAATACCTTGTTCAACCACAAAAGCTAGAAAAATTTGCAAGGCCATGCCTATCAGAATACATGGGATAGATTTTTATGCCAATCTAATAGTACTTGGAACCAAAGGTTTGGAAGTACTAGTAGGAATGGATTGGATGTCGAAGCATAAAGGATTAATAGACTGTGCCAAGAAATCCATCACCATGACCAGTAGCTCTAGAGAATCAGTAGAGCATATATCTGAAACCTTACCCTGTCAGTTCAAGTGCAACAAGAGTCTAGCCCTACCCACCACAGACCAAGTCAGAGTAGTATGTGAATACCCCGACATATTCCTAGATGAATTGCCCGGTATGCCCCCGGATCGGGATATTGAGTTCATTATCGAACTAATCCATGGAATCAGACCCATAGCTCAGAGACCCTATAGCATGAACCCATCAGAGTTAGTAGAGCTGAAGAAGCAATTGGATGCTATGTTGGCAAAAGGCTTGATTCAACCAAGCGCATCGCCATGGAGATCGCCCGTGTTGTTCGTCGACAAGAAAGATGGAGGCAACCGTTTGTGCACAGATTACCAGAAGCTGAATGACGTCACCATCAAGAACAAGTATCCCCTTCCCAAGATAGATGATCTGTTTGATCAGTTGACTGGTGCCAGCATGTTCTCCAAGATTGATCTTAGGACTGGTTATCACCAACTTAAGATTCGCACAACGGATATTCCAAAGACCGCCTTTACCACTAGATACGGATTGTATGAGTATATGGACTTGTCTTTTGGATTAACTAATGCCCCCGCTTATTTCATGAATCTCATGAATAAGATCTTTATGAATTTTCTGGATAAGTTTGTCGTTGTGTTTATCGACGATATTCTTATCTACTCTAAGTCAGAAGAAGACCATGAGCAACATCTGAGGATCATCCTTGAAACCTTGAGAGAGCATCAGTTATATGCCAAGTTTAGCAAATGTGAGTTCTGGCTGAAAGAAGTAGGATTCCTCGGACATATTGTGTCTGCCGGAGGAGTCGCTGTTGATCCCGCCAAGATCAAATATGTTGAAGAATGGGAAGCCCCAACAACTCAAACCCAAGTCCGTACATTGCACGGATCAGTGGGATATTACCGCAAGTTCTTAGAAGGATTTTCGAGCATCGCAAGACCCATGACCCAATTGTTGAAGAAGGACAAGAAGTTTGAATGGACTGACAAATGTGAAGCAAGTTTCCAAGAACTCAAGAAGAGATTGATTTCAGCCCCAATATTGATTATGCCAGATATCAAGAAGCATTTCGATGTGTATTATGATGCATCCAAGATGCATCCAAGAAGGCAAAGTCATAGCATATCTGTCAAGACAACTAAAGCAGCATGAGCAAAACTATCCTACCCATGATCACGAACTAGCAGCCATAGTTTTGGCATTGAAGACATGGCGTCATTATCTTATGGGTAACCGCTGTGAGATTTACTCAGATCACAAGCTCCTGAAGTATATTTTCACTCAGAAGGAGCTGAATATGAGGCAAAGGAGATGGATACAGTTAATCAAGGATTATGACCGTGACATTCATTATCACCCCGCCAAAGCCAATGTGGTAGCGGATGCTCTTGGCAGATTGTCATGTAGATTAAACACCATGATCAAGGAGAAGCAATCAAGTTTGCATGAGGAGTTGGAGCAGTTTAGAACTGAACTAGTTAGCAAATGATTTTTAGCTACCATTGAACTTCAACCCACTTTGATTAGCCAAATCAAGGAAGCCAGAAGGGAAATGCAAGTATCGACAGAATCAAGAGTCGTATTGGTACATGAAAGGTGCTCATGATACCCTTTATTCGGTATGCTAGCAGATTCGGAGCTGAAGCAAGTTATCATGCAAGAAGCTCATGATACCCTTTATTCTATCCACCCCGGAGGAACGAAGATGTATAAGGATTTGAAGGAACAATGTTGGTGGCACAAGATGAAGAGAGAAATCGGAAGCTACATCGCCAAGTGTGATATCTGTCAAAGAGTCAAAGCGGAGCATCAGAGGCCCGCAGGACTATTGCAACCATTGCAGATTCCAGAATGAAAATGGGATTCCATCGGAATGGACTTTATCACCGGTTTGCCCACTTCTAGTAGGGGAATAGACTCCAAGTGTGATATCTGTCAAAGAGTCAAAGCGGAGCATCAGAGGCCCACAGGACTATTGCAACCATTGCAGATTCTAGAATGAAAATGGGATTCCATCGGAATGGACTTTATCACCGGTTTGCCTACTTCTAGTAGGGGAATAGAGTCTATCTAGGTCATCGTTGATAGACTGTCCAAGGTAGCCCATTTTATACCTGTCAAGACAACCTACCAGAGTTCTAAGGTAGCAGAGTTGCATATTGCTAGAATTGTCAGTTTGCATGGAATCCCCAAGACCATAGTGTCGGATCGAGGAACCCAATTTACCTCACGATTTTGGCAGAAAGTCCAAGAAGGATTAGGAACCAAGTTGAATTTCAGCACAGCTTATCACCCATAGACCGATGGACAGACTGCACGAGTCAACCAAATCCTAGAGGATATGTTGAGAGCTTCTGTGTTAGAGTATGGATCAAAATGGGAAGATTGTCTGCCTTTCACAGAATTCTCCTACAACAACAGTTATCAAGCATGTTTGCAAATGGCCCCATTTGAGTTCTTATATGGAAGGAAGTGTCGTACCCCTTTGAATTGGTCAAAGGTAGGAGAGAGTCAGATTTTCGGATCCGACATCCTACGAGAAGCCGAAGAGAAGGTTCACAAAGTCCGTGAGCACCTCAAGACCGTCCAATATAGACAGAAGAGTTATGCTGACAAGAGAAGGAGAGACCTGACTTTCAATGTTGGAGATTTTGTGTATCTCAAAGTTTAACCATTGAAGGGAACGCAACTTTTTAGTCTGAAGGGAAAGTTAGCACCTAGATATATTGGACCCTTCAAGATTCTGAATCATCGAGGAGAAGTACCTTATGATCTGGAACTGCCAGAGGAGATGTCAGCTATCCATAATGTGTTCCATATCTCGTTACTTCGCAAATGCCCAGAAGTGCCGGAGAAGACCGAAGTTTTCAAGAACATCGATCACCGAGAAGTTGATATCAACAAGGATCTGACGTATCGTGAAGTGCCCATCCATATTTTGGAAGAAGCTTACAGAACCACCAGGACCCGGAGTATCAAGTTTCTCCAGATTCAATGGTGCAACCATACCGAAGAAGAAGGCACTTGGGAGTGAGAAGATTGCATTAGGACTAAGTTTCCAAATCTCTTTAGTTCCTAGCTTTCTTTCTTAAATCCCAGGACGAGATTCTGTTTAAGGGGGGAAGGTTCGTAACATCCCAAATCTTTAATAAAGGTTATTAAGATCCAAAGCACCCAATTTAGGGTTAACAAAAATCTTTTTCTCATTTAAATAATCAAGAATGCATATGTGTGTTGCATTAATATCGAATTGTTTTGAATTGCCATGTTTGTTTGTTCTAATGGTTGTAAAGTGGTTCAAAGATGAATTCCACATCATCTATATCTTTCCCAAGCAAAATCCAAAGAAAAAGAAATCAAATGGAATTAATAAATGCAAATGGTCATTTGTGCCATTTTAATCCACTAGGTCCCTTTAGGTGTTCCTAGAACTCAAATTCCAACAGAAACAATTCTAACTCTTTGCATCCCTTGCTAGTACAAGTAAAGATCTACCAACGCCCACTTTGTGATCTTACAAAAAATTTAAACACTAAGTTTAAATGGCATTTGAAAATGGAATCAAATGTATGTACCTAGATCACACTTTTTCAAAAACCACTCAAATGAGTTCAACTTGACAATCCCAAGCAACCACAGATGCTCAAGCATGTGACTAACACCTCCACCAAAAATCATTTCAAAATTCATTTAAAATTTTCTTCCGGCCATTTTCTCAAATAGTTGGCAGGCAGAAAAATATTGGCCTAACTATTACTGTTGCCAATTGATTTCTTGTCTCCCATTTAAGCCTCACATCTCTCCTCTGCCACCTCTTAGCCTAACTAAACCCCAGACCATCCCCCTCCTATCCCGCAGTGCCAGTAACGTGCCGCCCGTTTTTGGTCGCCGCCGGCCGAGCATGGACAACGCGCCACAGATAGCGCAATGTCTAACCAGCACCGTCCCTAGCTCCGCCCCACCCTACCGCTACCCCCTGTCCACCCCACAGACGCAGCCAGCCCCTAGACCACCATAGATAGCTCGCGCCCACAGCCTCTGCACCGTGCATGGAGCATGCCAGAGCGCCGTCCTCGACAAGCACGCACGAGCCGTGCGTCGACCCTAGCTCGCGTGCACCACTCCGCCATAACCCCAACACCTCCCTAGACACGCCCTTATCCCGCCGCGTGACCAGCAACCGCCGTGAACAGCGTCGAGCACCGTCTCTACCGCACAGAGCGTCGCCATTTCCCGACCGTTTCCACTGCCCCTAGCGTCGCCATTATGTCGTAGCTGACCGCCAGAGGCAAGCCACTGTCCGCCTACACCGCCCATGCCTCTAGCGCCCTATACCGTCGTCACCGATGAGCTCACCGTTGCCCTCACGGTCCCCTCATCGAGCCTATATAAGGTGCCCTCCCCAGCACCACTCAACTCCCCTCTCTCTCCGAGCCACCTCACCCCTTCGCCGGAGCCACTCGAATAGCAGTTCGCCGGATTTGTGCCGGAGTTCGCCGTAGCAGAGGAGGAAGAGCCCCGTCGATTTCGTCCACCCCAGGAGCCACCGCGACCTCGCCTGAGCCCGCCATCGTGTCCTCGTTCGGTCGCCCCCATCGGCACAAGATGGAGCCCTGGTATTCCCCCATTGCACCCCCACCGAGCCGCTAGGGTTTCGTCTCGCCGGCGACCAGTCCGTCGTCGATGATGAACCAGAGTCGTTGATCTAGGTTCTAATCGTGCGACCCACATCACCCCGTACCGCTTCGTGTTAGAAGAGCCGCTGACATGCGGGGCCCCCTGTCAGCTGTCCTCTTCGCCGCGGATTGTAACTGGGCTGGTCCATTTTCTTTCCTGCGCAAATATAGATTTTTATTTTTAGACTTAATCTAGTTTCTGTCCACTAGTTTGAAAATCAATTCAGGGAGTTTTACTTCATGAAAATTAATGATTCCAATTTTCTTGGAAAGATAATGAAAATATCTATCCATGCCCATTGTATTTAAATCAATTAGAGTTATAGATCATTTATAGCAAAAATAACAAAACATAGACTTTTCTACATTCAAACATTTTTCAAATATCAACCATAATAGCTTTTGAGATGTTACATTATTGCCAATATGTGGACATTGTGTTACATTATTGCCAATATGTGGACATTGTGTTGATGTTGCACCTCATTGGAAAAGTCAATGATAGTTTGTTGAATTTCACTATTCTGCTTGAAGAAGTAAACCCATGTGTATCTTGAATAGTCATCAACAATCACCAAGCAACAATTCTTTCCACCTAGGCTTGCGTGAGATTTAGGACCAAATATATCCACATGGAGAAGCTCTAAGATCCTCTTTGATGAAAAATTTGTCTTCCTTCGATGGGGAGATTCATGCATCTTTCCTTTAACACAAGCCCTGCAAACACGATCTTTGGCAACGGAAACATTTTATATTAGTCCAAGGATGTGTCCACCCTTGTGAAGACTTGGCAAAGTTCTCATATTGAGATGAGCTAGCGGGTGATGCCATAGCCAACCCACATCGGCCTTTTCGAATAGGCACATCGGACCTGCAGTGGTTTTCCCTGAAAAGTCCACCACATACAAGTCATTTTTGACATACCCAACGAAAGCGACCTTGAGAGACTTACTCCACAAGAGTACCATGATATCATCATCAATGAAAACTGCAAAACCCATCTTACCAAGGGACATACATAAAGTAAATTATATCCAAGGGTCTCAACAAGCATGACATCCATGAGAGAGATATCATGGGCAACCACAACTTTCTCGAGACCCAATACCTTAGACTTGGACTTCTCACCATATGAGACGGTTATTTGATCATGATTGGGCCTCATCTCCATGATGATATCCTTGCTTTTGATCATATGACTTGTGCATCCACTATCAAGCACCCATTTTGACCCACCGGAAGCATAGCCCAACAAGAAAATTACATCTTGGTTTTAGGTACCCATTTTTCAATGGGTCCTCTCATGTTAGTAACATGGGTATTTGGAACCCAAATAGACCAAGAAATTTAATTATCACAAGGACCTACATAACTAGCATAAACGTCACCATAATAATCACGAAATAACTCATAGTGAGAATTATTAAACCCTACAAAACCATCCTAATCAGTTTTGTCCTTCGTGATGTTATTTTTAATGGTGCTTGTCTTTCTTGAGTATTCTTGGCCTTCTTTTTCTTGTCCTTCTTCTTCTTGGTCTTGGGAACATAGCCACGTCCCTCCTTTCCATTGTTTGTCATTTTCTTGCTCAATGCTTCATCAAGGAATTCGTTACCTTTGGGAAGAGATGACTTGGCAAGCTCAACTTTCAATTTTGCATTTTCTTGAAGAATGTCTTCATGATTTCACATCGGTGTAGAGGTGCTTGGAACATCATACTTGGTTAGTTGATTTTGGAGCTGGCAATGAGACTTAGTAAGAATAGAGTATTCACTCTCCAAAGCCTTGTGAGCAATGTCAAGTGCCTCATACTTCTTGGAAAATCTAGCATGAGCAGCGCCAAATTCAACCTTTTTTTCTTTTTAGCTTCGTTTCCTTAGCAATAGCATGATCCCATTCCTTTAGATGTTTAGCCATAAGTTCATCATTGGACTCCTCAATTGACTCAAGCCTCTCTTCAAGAGAGGCATGAATCTCTTCTTCTTCTAGAGCATTTTTCAAGGATGTTATTTCCATTGCATCCTCCCTTTAAATTATGCCTTTTTCTTCAAGGAGTTCTTCTGAGTGAGCAAGTTGGGTCATGAGAGCCTCGAAATGCATTTTTCATTCACCTTGCAAGTTAGTCATAAAACAATCCAAGGAATAACTTCTTCCTTAACCTTAAGACTAGTAGCATCATCCATATCGACATTCATGGTTGTCTTAGGAGAGGAAGTGATGGAAGGTGATTCCTCGGAACCTCTTGCCATGAGGCAAGTGACGTTCTTGTTGTGGAAATTACCATTCGGATATTTGAAGAGTGAAGCGGTTGGTGTAGGTTTAGTAGCTATGATAGCCACCTCTCTTGAACTATCTTCACCTTCTTCATCTTTGCTTGTGGACGAATACTCCGCCTGGGCTACCAACACAATCTTTGGTTGCTTATTGTAGGGAGCATTCTTCTTGTTAAATGGCTTCTTGCGAGGAGCCTTTGACTTCTCCTTGAGAACTAGTCTTCCCCCATGATCTTCTCTACTTTGATAGGGGCATTTAGCTACGAAATGTAAACGGTCACCACAATTGTAAAAGATATTAGTTTTGGACCGTTTTCTTTCCTTCCACTTGACCCATTCTTGCGCTCAACTATAGAGTTTGCTTTGCCCGGGTCCTTCCAAAAGTTTCTTGCATAGAATGCCATGTACTCACCATGAGCACGCTTGACCTCCTTGGGAAAGCTCATGGAATCTATGCCAAGGCTTCTATCATCTTCTTCTTGCTCAATGACATTGCCCTTCAAAGCAACATTCACACCTTTTTGCATTCCAATTGCTCTAGCACGAGAATCTTCGTCATTCTTGGCCGCAACTTTGAATGCAGCCATTTCTTGCATGACTTCATTCGAAGTCATTTGGTGATAGTTATGTATACCTTGTAAGCTTTTCAAATCTATGGTCTCAAATGGCATAAGTGCGCTTACATATTTCCTCTTGATCTAAGGATCATCAACGTGTGTGGCACCATGCTTTCTAAAGGTGGTGGCAATTCCCTTGAGTCTTCTATACATATCTTCGTGGTCCTCACCATCCAACATATAGAAGCCTTCATCTTCATTACTTAGAGCATCATACCTATTTCTTCTCATGCTCTCATTTCCAATGCACAAGTCAGTGAGGGCATCCCAAGCTTCCTTAGCGGTGTTGAATTGTTCAATGTGTGGCATGTATTTGGGACCCACATTGAGATGAATCATGTGCAAAGCGGTCGCATTGAGTTGACTATAAACAACTTCTCTGCTTGTCAAGTTGTTTGGATCCCCAATGTGGAGGCCACCTTCAATGATTCTCAATAACTCAATGGATGAATTGCACGCATGAGATTTCATCAAAATTTTCCATTGATTAAAGGAAGATGAAGTAAGCTTGGGTGGATCAACCCTATTGTCTATGTGAGGGTGAGGTATTGGTGGATCAGGTGAATATAAGTGAGAAACCTCACTATAGTCCTCCTTACCACTTCCATTTTTGGAAGAGGAGCCGTTATTTTTATCTTCACTCTCCAACTCCTTTTATTTGGAGTTATCCTTAGGTTTTGTAACATCCCAAATCTTTAATCAAGGTCATTAAGATCCAAAGCACCCAATTTAGGGTTAACAAAAAACCTTTTCTCATTTAAATAATCAAGAATGCATTTGTGTGTTGCATTAATATAGAATTGTCTTGAATTGCCATGTTTGTTTGTTCTAATGGTTGTAAAGTGGTTCAAAGATGAATTCTACATCATCTAGATCTTTCCCAAGAAAAATCCAAAGAAAACAAAATCAAATGGAATTAATAAATGCAAATGGTCATTTGTGCCATTTTAATCCACTAGGTCCCTTTAGGTGTTCCTATAACTAAAATTCCAACAGAAACAATTCTAACTCTTTGGATCCCTTGCCAGTACAAGTAAAGTTCTACCAAGCCCCACTTTGTTATCTTACATAAAAAATTAAACACTAAATTTAAATGGCATTTGAAAATGGAATCAAGTGTATGTACCTAGATCACACTTTTTCAAAAACCACTCAAATGAGTTCAACTTGACAATCCCAAGCAACCACAGATTCTCAAGCATGTGACTAACACATCCACCAAAAATCATTTCAAAATTCAATTAAAATTTTCTTGCGGCCATTTTGTCGAACAGTTGGCAGGCAGAAAAATATTGGACTAACTATTACTATTGCCAATTGATTTCTTGTCTCCCATTTAACCCTCACATCTCTCCTCTGTCCCCTCTTAACCAAACTAAACCCCATACCATCCCCCTCCTATACCGCAGCGCCAGTAACGCGCCGCCCGTTTTTGGTCGCCACCGGCCGAGCGTGGGCAACATGCCACAGACAACGCAGCGTCTAACCAGCATCTCCCTAGCTCCGACGCACCCTACCGCTACCCCTTGTACACCCAACGAACGCAGCCAGCCCCTGGACCACCGTAGAAAGCTCGCTCCCACCGCCTCTGCGCCGTGCACGGAGCACGCCAGACCATCGTCCCCGACTGGCCTGCACGAGCCGCGCCGATACCCCAGCTCATGTGCGTCACTCCGCCATAACCCCAGCACTTCACCAGACACCCCCTTTTCCCGCCGCGCGACCAGCAGCCGCCGTGAACCATGTCGAGCACCACCTCTGCCGCGCAGACCGTCGCCATTTCCCGACCATTTTCCACCGGCTGTAGCGTTGCCATTACGTCATAGTTGACCGCCAGGAGGCAAGCCACCGCCCCCTACACCGCCCATGCCTCTAGCGCCATGTACTGTTGTCACTGACGAGCTCACCCTCACCCTCACGGTCCCCTTGTCGAGCCTATATAACGAGCCCTCCCCAGCACCAATTCCTTGCACCACTCAACTCCCCTCTCTCTCAGAACCACCTCACCCCATCATCGGAGCCGCTCGAACAGCAGTTCGTCGGAATTGCGCCGGAGTTCGCCACAGTAGAGGAGGAAGAGCCCCGTTGATTTTGTCCACCCCAGGAGCCGCCGCGACCTCGCTTGAGCCCATCGTCATCTCCTCGTTCAATCGCCCCCATCACCACACTAGCTGGAGCCCTGGTATGCCCCATTGCACCCCCACCGAGCCGGTAGGGTTCCGTCTCGCCGGCGACCAGTCCGTCGTCGACGATGAACCAAAGCCGTTGATCTAGGTTCTAATCGTGCGGCCCACATCATCCCGTACCGCTTCGCGTTAGAAGAGCCGCTAACATGCAGGACCCCCTTCCAGTTGTCCTCTGCGCCGTAGATTGTAACTGGGCCGGCCCATTTTCTTTCCCGCGCTGGCACTACGATTCAAATATAGATTTTTCTTTTTAGACTTAATCTAGTTTCTGTCCACTAGTTTGAAAATCAATTCAAGCAGTTTTTCTCCACCAAAATTAATGATTCCAATTTTGTTTGAAAGATAATGAAAATATTTATTAATGCCCGTTGGATTTAAATCAATTAGACTTATAGATCATCTATAGAAAAAATAACAAATAGAGACTTTTCTACATTCAAACATTTTTCAAAAATCAACCATAATAGCTTTTGAGTTGAATCCAACTCTCAAAAATCACATTTGAACATACCTATCTAAATATGTAATAATATTCAGGTTTACATGCAACAACTTTGGACTAGTACCAAAATAATGCTATATAGGCATTTGTAGTCACTTTAAATTATTAATATAAATCTTAAACTTTATAAAATGTGACCAAACCTAAATTATTTAAATATAAATATTAAACTTTATAAAATGTGACCAAACCTTTAAATCACATTCCCATGTATTATGTGGTGATGACATGTGTGCACATGACCCCATATTTTAATTTGAGAATATTAAATCTTGTGATGAATGTGATGATACTAGATCATCAAGTGTGTGCATGAGTGTACCAAATATACTAGTTAAGTATTGTTTGGTCATTGTGTATTCCATATGTATTTATAGACGATAGTACCGACCAAGTCTACGAAGAGGATGAATTCTACCCCGAGGAAGAAGAGGAGAATGTCAACCACCGCACCAACCAAGGCAAGCCTAGCATTTCAAGTAAACTGAGCAAGCCATCATTCACAATGCAAGCTAACACTTGCAAGCTTTATAACCTAAGCAAATGTAATAGGCATGCTTGGTTATACATTTTAACTTGTACCTACCCCAAGTTTTACTTACAAGCTTTACTTCCTTTTACTTTACCAAAGTTCTTTACTTTGTTTATAGATAGCATAAAGAGTATAAAACTTGGCCTATCTAGTTAGACTTAGATGTCAATTTATGGCATGAGATTGATATTAGCATCCCACATTAGTGAACACTCTTAACTTAGTGATTAGAGCCAAACCAAAAACTTGATCACTTTAGATGGGAATACTTGGTGAAAATGACTTATGAAAACCTTGGAATGATGAGTCATTCTATTGATATGTTTTGACATGTGTTGATAAACACAAATGGTTTATGATGATGAAAATGTTGAGGCATGATCCTTAGCCCTTTTATAAAAAAACTGATGGTTGGGTTCGGATGTAATACCATTCCAAATTTACCGTACAACCACAATACCTGAATTGGGTAAGGCTTAGCCGGAAGTTTATATGCATTAGTATGAGTTCCCTCGCGGGAGAGGTCTGAGCTGAGGCTACCTCTCAATGTTGTCCACCTATGCAGTGCCCAGGATGGCAGATGGCCATGGCTGGGAGGCCACGCTCATAGGAGAGGTGCTTATACTAGAGTATGTAAAGGAAAGGTTATGTTTGATTATTTGCATACTAAGTATGATGATTAAGGGGTACCCCTAACAGATGTATCGAATTTTGTGGTGAAAGCGTACCACCTGTGCAGAGTGTCAAACTATTCGAATAGCCGCGCCCGCGCTTATGGACAGTTGGAGTGGCCATACTGTTCTGTTGTCAGATGTTTTCAAAATGACTTATGAAAGGAATTGTGACATGACTTGACCACAACAGAGTTGTGACTATGACAACTGAGTTCCCACTTAGGTTATTTAGAACTTTATTTTATCTTTCTTTGTTTCTGAACTCAGCTTAGGTTTCAAACTTAACTTTGCAAATAAACTTAGAGTTTAGCATTTCCTACTAGAACTACCTTAATTGTTAGTGATAGTTTGCGAGTACTTAAAGTGTACTCATGGATTGGTCCCTGGCTATTCCCGTGGCCAGACTATGAGGAGTACTATCTAGAAGAAGGACAGGAATACGGCTATGACAACTAGGATCTTCTCCCATCGTCAGCATTGCCTGTGACATTGAAGAGGGATCCCACCGCTACGCTATTTATTCTGCTACTTGTTTGTATTAAGACTGGATCATGAGATCCTTTATTTGTTTAAGACCTTATTATGGTTTGTAATGGATGCTGTACTGTGATATCCAATCTGTTATGTCTCGTGAAAATGGTAATCCTGGGATTGCGATGTATGGCATAACAGGCATCTGGTATTAAGAATCCGAGTGTTGACAAGTTGGTATCAGAGCCATCCTGACCATAGGAGACCCTAGTTAGAATGGACGTCCGAACAAAAACTTAGTTTCAAAAACAAAGAATTGAGTATTTATGAAAAACCATTTCCACTCTTATCCTTGGGATTCTTTCACTCAAAAAATACATGTTCCTCAAAAATGCTTACATTATTACATAAAAATTTACACACTTGATCACTTCACTAACTTACTCATCCTAAATTCATATAGATGTAAGTTCAGTACTGCAAGTTCTACCAGTTGGGCAACAGAGGCCAACTGATCTTCGAGAGGGATCTTGATGCACTGTCTGAGTACTTTGGGCGCCCATATCAGTAATTCTTTAGAGCTCAACTCAATGGTCCCCCAGGAGGAGATTTACAATGGCTAGTAGTTGCTGATCTTCGAGGCAAGCTAGAAGCACCTCTTTCCGAGAAGATTCAATTCACTCTGAGAGAGAACAACTAGCTAGATGGATTAGTAAGGGCAATGCATGAAGCTCTCGCCAGTCTTTGCGCCCAGAATGTCAACTTGATCCAGGGAACCCGCTTTGCTCACTATGCAAGGTGTGATTCTATGGGAATGCCTCTAGAGATGCCAAGTCACTCGGAGTTGAAGCGGCAAGTGGATAACCTTAACTTCCTGCTATATGACAGACAGAAGGAATTGGACAATGCTCAAGAGTACGCTAACCAAAACCTTGCCATTGCCGCCCAAAAGGCCCAGACTTTCTCACTTCTCATCAAGGATCATCAATCACTTCATCGTTAACGCACAAAGAAGGATCGCACCATCGACCGTCTTCGCAAGAAGGTGGCTGACCTCGAGAAGACCATCAAGGAGCAAGAAGCTCAGCTTGCAGCCAAAGAAGAAGAGGAAGAAGGTGAAGACATCTAGGGTGATATTCACTCGTACCTCAACAATGATGATGACTATCTGGAGGATGATGCCATGGACTTCTACACAGACGATGATGACTCCGACTTCATCGATGATGAGTAGATGCACTAGAGCACTATCGTAGACGTGAGAAGTATCGGTCCCATTGTATCTTAGTCTATAGAATGGTTCTTAAATCCATATGTTTTACTTTCATGTTGTGGTGTGTGTGTGTGTGTTTGTGTCGTGTGCTTTGCTTGAATGAATGAAAAGAAGTTAGTTTCCAAAACCTGAGTCAAACTCAAACTTTTAGCTTTGAAAAAACCCAAAACCATAAACCTTAGAATTTTCCAATCTTCAGATGACTCGTGGAAACCAAGGAGGGAGCAGCTCATCGAAGGACCCTATGCTGCAGATTCTACAGATGCTAATTGCAGACCGCGAAGCTAGTAGGGCAGAGCGCCAAGCAAATCTAGCCAGCCTGCAGCAGATCGCCCAGATGGCCCACAACAATCAAGGCCATGGAAATCAGGATCATCATGGATCCAAACTCAAAAACTTCTAGAATACCAATCCCCCTATCTTTAGCAAGTATGAAGACCCGCTGGATGCTGATGACTGATTACAGACCATGGAGAATAACTTAGAAGTCGCAGGAGTGGATACCAACGAGAAAGTTTTGTTTGACACCCAGTATCTGGCAGGAGATGCAAGAGCATGGTGGAACAACACTCGTAACATGAACCACGGTCAAGTGCTAACGTGGGAAGCCATCAAAGTCAAGTTCAGCCGCACCCATGTGCCGTAGGGTCTAGTCACCAGAATCAGAGATGAATTCAGAGAGCTAAAGCAAGGCCGAATGACTGTAGTGGAGTACCATGACAGATTCTTGTCCCTCGCCAGGTATGCACCTGATAAGATCAATACTGAAGCTAAGAAGAATGAGATCTTCCTAAATCGATTGCATGATGAGATGCAAACGGTACTAGTCAACATCCGTTTTGAGGATCTCGAAGAGCTAGTCGACTCTGCCATTCAGATGGAAGGGAAGATGAACAAGTGAATGACAACCGCAAGCGCAGAATGATGCACCAGAGTGGATCCAACAGTCACCAGAAGTATCGCCCCAACCCGTCTGCCGGATATGCCCCAAGGAACAATCGACTCCCAATGTCTCGTCCAAGCTACCCCAACCGTAGTGGAGGAAATGTGAAGACCGGAGGGAACCACCACAACAACCTCGGCAAATCCAACAACTTCAACCGTGCACCGCCCAAGTCCAACAACAACACTGCCCCAAGGACTAGAAGCAATGTCGTGCATGTTGCCGCAAAAGACAAGTCTCAGATTACTTGTTTTGAGTGTGGACTGAAGGGTCACTACTCCAACGAGTTCCCCAAGAAGATTGCCGCCACTGACAATGTGAATGCCCCAGCTCAGCAGCAGCGCCGTGTCCAGCCCTGAAGAAGATTCGCCCCAGGGAACCCTCACAACATCAACGGCCGTCTCTTCCACATGAACGCCGAAGAAGCCGAAGAAGCGCCAGATGTCGTGCTGGGTATGTTTTCTGCTAACTCAGTATTAGCAAGAGTGTTGTTTGATTCTGGAGCATCGCAGTCGTTTGTTACCGAAGAATTTGCATGCACTAGTAAGATTCATCCAACCAACTTGAAGCATGTCATGATAGTTCAAATACCTTGTTCAACCACAAAAGCTAGAAAAATTTGCAAGGCAGTGCCTATCAGAATACATGGGATAGATTTTTATGCCAATCTAATAGTACTTGGAACCAAAGGTTTGGAAGTAGTACTAGGAATGGATTGGATGTCGAAGCATAAAGGATTAATAGACTGTGCCAAGAAAGCCATCACCATGACCAGTAGCTCTGTAGTATCAGTAGAGCATATATCTGAAACCTTACCCCATTAGTTCAAATGCAACAAGAGTCTAGCCCTACCCACCATAGACCAAGTCAGAGTAGTCTGTGAATACCCTGACGTATTCCCAGATGAATTGCCCGGTATGCCCCTGGATCGTGATATTGAGTTCATTATCGAACTAATACCTGGAACCGGACCCATAGCTCAGAGACCCTATAGCATGAACCCATCAGAGTTAGTAGAGCTGAAGAAGAAATTGGATGCTATGCTGGCAAAAGGCTTAATTCAGCGCATCGCCATGGAGATCACCCGTGTTGTTCGTCGACAAGAAAGATGGAGGCAACCGTTTGTGCATAGTTTACCGGAAGCTGAATGACGTCACCATCAAGAACAAGTATCCCCTTCCTAAGATAGAGGATCTGTTTGATCAGTTGACTGGTGCCAGCATGTTCTCCAAGATTGATCTTAGGACTGGTTATCACCAACTTAAGATTCACGCAACGGATATTCCAAAGACCGCCTTTACCACCAGATATGGATTGTATGAGTATACGGTCATGTCTTTTGGATTAACTAATGCCCCCGCTTCTTTCATGAATCTCATGAATAAGATCTTTATGAATTTTCTGGATAAGTTTGTCGTTGTGTTTATCGACGATATTCTTATCTACTCTAAGTCAGAAGGAGACCATGAGCAACATCTGAGGATCATCCTTGAAACCTTGAGAGAGCATCAGTTATATGCCAAGTTTAGCAAATGTGAGTTCTGGCTGAAAGAAGTAGGATATCTCGGACATATTGTGTCTGCCGGAGGAGTCGTTGTTGATCCCGCCAAGATCAAAGATGTTGAAGAATGGGAAGCCCCAACCACTCAAACCCAAGTCCGTGCATTTCACAGATTAGCGGGATATTACCGCAAGTTCGTAGAAGGATTTTCGAGCATCAGATGACCCATGACCCAATTGTTGAAGAAGGACAAGAAGTTTGAATGGACCGACAAATGTGAAGCAAGTTTCCAAGAACTCAAGAAGAGATTGATTTCAGCCCCAATATTGATTATGCTAGATATCAAGAAGCCTTTTGATGTGTATTATGATGCATCCAACATTGTTCTTGGATGTGTGTTGATGCAAGAAGGCAAAGTCATAGCATATCTATCAAGACAACTGAAGCAACATGAGCAAAACTATCCTACCCATGATCTCCAACTAGCAGCCGTAGTTTTGGCATTGAAGACATGGCGTCATTATCTTATGGGTAACCACTGTGAGATTTACTCAGATCACAAGATCCTGAAGTATATTTTCACTCAGAAGGAGCTGAATATGAGGCAAAGGAGATGGATACAGTTAATCAAGGATTATGACCTTGACATTCACTATCACCCCGGCAAAGCCAATGTGGTAGCGAATGCTCTTAGCAGATTGCCGTGTAGATTAAACACTATGATCAAGGAGAAGCAACCAAGTTTGCATGAGGAGTTGGAGCAGTTTTGAACTGAACTAGTTAGCAAAGGATTTTTCGCTAGCGTTCAACTTCAACCTACTTTGATTAGCCAAATCAAGGAAGCCTAGAAGGGAAATGCAAGTATCGACAAAATCAAGTGTCTTATTGGTACAGGAAAGGTGCCTGGATTCACCGAAGACGAAGAAGGAGTTCTGTGGTACAAAGGACGTATCTGTGTGCCAGCAGATTTGGAGCTGAAGCAAGTTATCATGCAAGAAGCTCATGATACCCTTTATTCTATCCACCCCAGAGGAACGAAGATGTATAAGGATTTTAAGGAACAATTTTGGTGGCACAAGATGAGGAGAGAAATCGGAAGCTACATCGCCAAGTCTGATATCTGTCAAAGAGTCAAAGCGGAACATCAGAGGCCCGTAGGACTATTGCAACCATTGCATATTCCAGAATGAAAATGGGATTCCATCGGAATGGACTTGATCACCATTTTGCCTACTTCTAGTAGGGGAAACGACTCTATCTAGGTCATCGTTGATAGACTGTCCAAGGTAGCCCATTTTATACCTGTCAAGACAACCTACCAGAGTTCTAAGGTAGCAGAGTTGTACATTGCTAGAAGTGTCAGTTTGCATGGAACCCCCAAGACCATAGTGTCGGATCGAGGAACCCAATTTACCTCAAGATTTTGGCAGAAAGTGCAAGAAGGATTAGGAACCAAGTTGAATTTCAGCGCAGCTTATCACCCGCAGACCGATGGACAGACTGAAAGAGTCAAGCAAATCCTGGAGGATATGTTGAGAGCTTGTGTGTTAGAGTATGGATCAAAATGGGAAGATTGTCTGCCTTTCGCAGAATTCTCCTACAACAACAGTTATCAAGCATGTTTGCAAATGGACCCATTTGAGTTCTTATATGGAAGGAAGTGTGGTACCCCTTTGAATTGGACAAAAGTAGGAGAGAGTCAGATTTTCGGACCCGACATCCCATGAGAAGCTGAACACAAGGTTCACAAAGTCCGTGAGCACCTCAAGACCGCCCAATCCAGACAAAAGAGTTATGCTGACAAGAGAAGGAGAGACCCAACTTTCAATGATGGAGATTTTCTGTATCTCAAAGTTCCGCCATTGAAGGGAACGCAACGTTTTAGTCTGAAGGGAAAGTTAGCCCCTAGATATATTGGACCCGTCAAGATTCTGAATCATCGAGGAGAAGTATCTTATCAACTGGAACTGCCAGAGGAGATGTCTGCTATCCATAATGTGTTCCATATATCGTTACTTTGCAAATGCCTAGAAGTGCCGGAGAAGACCAATGTTTTCAAGAACATCGATCACCGAGCCGTTGATATCAACAAGGATCTGAGGTAACATGAAGTGCCCAACCGTATTTTTGAAGAAGCTTATAGAACCACCAGGACCTGGAGTATCATTCCCATCGGCCCAAGATGAATTCCACATCATCTATATCTTTCCCAAGCAAAATCTAAAGAAAAAGAAATCAAATGGAATTAATAAATGCAAATGGTCATTTGTGCCATTTTAATCCACTAGGTCCCTTTAGGTGTTCCTAGAACTCAAAGTCCAACAGAAAAAATTCTAACTCTTTGCATCCCTTGCTAGTACAAGTAAAGATCTACCAAGGCCCACTTTGTTATCTTACAAAAACATTTAAACACTAAGTTTAAATGGCATTTGAAAATGGAATCAAATGTATGTACCTAGATCACACTTTTGCAAAAACCACTCAAATGAGTTCAACTTGACAATCCCAAGCAACCACAGATGCTCAAGCATGTGACTAACACCTCCACCAAAAATCATTTCAAAATTCATTTAAAATTTTCTTGTGGCCATTTTCTCAAACAGTTGGCAGGCAGAAAAATATTGGCCTAACTATTACTCTTGCCAATTGATTTCTTGTCTCCCATTTAACCCTCACATCTCTCCTCTGCCCCCTCTCAGCCTAACTAAACCCCAGACCATCCCCCACCTATCCCGCAGCGCCAGTAAAGTGTCGCCCGTTTGTGGTCGCCGCGGGCCGAGCATGCGCAACACGCCACACACAGCGCAACGTCTAACCAGCACCATCCCTAGCTCCGCGGCACCCTACCGCTACCCCCTGTCCACCCCACGGACGCAGCTAGCCCCTAGACCACCGTAGACAGCTCGCGCCCACTGCCTCTGTGCCGTGCACGGAGCACGCCTGAGCACGGTCCTCGACAGGCCCGCACAAGCCACGCATAGACCCCAGCTCGCGTGCACCGCTCCTCCATAACCCCAACACCTCCCCAGACACGCCCTTCTCCCGTCGCGTGACCAGCAGCCGCCGTGAACCGCGTCAAGCACCGCCTCTTCCGCGTAGAGCATCGCCATTTCCCGACCGTTTGCCACCGCACCTAGCGTCGGCATTACGTCGTAGCTGACCGCTAGGAGGCAAGACACCGTCCGCCTACACCACCCATGCCTCTAGCACCCTGTACCGTCGTCACCGGCGAGCTCACCGTCGCCCTCATGGTCCCCTCGTCAGGCCTATATAAGGTGCGCTCCCCAGCACCAATTCCTTGCACCACTCAACTCCCCTCTCTCTCCGAACCACCTCACCCCATCGCCGGAGCCGCTCGAGCAGCAGTTCGCCGGAATTGTGCTGGAGTTCGCCGCAGCAGAGGAGGAAGGGCCCCGTCGATTTCGTCCACCCCAGGAGCCGCCGCGACCTCGCCTGAGCCTGCTGTCGTCTCCTTGTTCGATCGCCCCCATCACCAGACTAGCTGGAGCCCTGGTATGCCCCCATTGCACCCCCACCGGGCCGCTAGGGTTCCGTCTTGCCGGCGACCAGTACGTCGTCGATGATGAACCAGAGCCGTTGATCTAGGTTCTAATCGTGCGACCCACATCACCCCGTACCGCTTCGCGTTAGAAGAGTCGCTGACATGCGGGGCCCCCTGTCAGCTGTCCTCTTCGCAGCGGATTGTAATTGGGCTGGCCCATTTTCTTTCCCGCGCTGGTCCTAGGATTCAAATATAGATTTTTCTTTTTAGACTTAATCTAGTTTCTGTCCACTAGTTTGAAAATCAATTCAGGGAGTTTTACTCCACGAAAATTAATGATTCCAATTTTCTTGGAAAGAAAATGAAAATATCTATTCATGCCCGTTGGATTGAAATCCATTAGAGTTATAGATCAGCTATAGCAAAAATAACAAATAGAGACTTTTCGACATTCAAACATTTTTCAAATATCAACCATAATAGCTTTGAGTTGATTCCAACTTTCAAAAATCACATTTGAACATACCTATCTGAATATGTAATAATATTCAGGTTTACATGCAGTGACTTTGGACTAGTACCAAAATATTGCTATATAGGCATTTGTAGTCACTTTAAATTATTTAAATATAAATCTTAAACTTTATAAAATGTGACTAAACCTTTAAATCACATTCCCATGTATTAGAATATGTGTTGATGACATGTGTCCACATGATCCCATATTTTAATTGGAGAATATGAAATCTTAATAAATTTCAATGAGTAGAAATTACTTTTCTTAAATAAAATAAATGAAACTAGTTTATTAAATCTTGTGATGAATGTGATGATACTAGATCATCAAGTGTGTGCATGCGTGTACTAAATAGACTAGTTAAGTATTGTTTGGTGATTGTGTATTCCGTATGTATTTATAGATGATAGTACCGACCAAGTCTACGAAGAGGAGGAATTCTACCCCGAGGAAGAAGAGGAGAATTTGAACCACTGCACCAACCAAGGCAAGCCTAGCACTTCAAGTAAACTGAGCAAACCATCACTAACAATGCAAGCTAACACTTGCAAGCTTGGTAACCTAAGCAAATATATTAGGCATGCTTGGTTATACATTTTGACTTATACCTACCCAAAGTTTTACTTACAACCTTTACTTCCTTTTACTTTACCAAAGTTCTTTACTTTGTTTATAGATAGTATAAAGAGTATAAAACTTGGCCTATCTAGTTAGACTTAGATGTCATTCTACGGCTTGAGATTGATATTAGTATCTGACATTAGTGAACACTCTTAACTTAGTGATTAGAGCCAAACCAAAAACTTGATCACTTTAGATGGGATTACTTGGTGAAAATGACTTATGAAAACCTTGGAATGATGAGTCATTCTATTGAGATGTTTTGACATGTGTTGAGAAACACAAATGGTTTATGATGATGAAAATGTTGAGGCATGAGCCTTAGCCCTTTTATAAAAAAACTGATGGTTGGGTTCAGATGCGATACCATTCCAAATTTACCGTACAACCACAAGACATGAATTGGTTAAGGATTAGCCAGAAGTTTATATCCATTAGTATGAGTTCCCTTGCGGAAGAGGTTTGAGCTGAGCCTACCTCTCAATGTTGTCCACCTATGCAGTGCCCAGGATGGTAGATGGCCATGGCTGGGAGGCCGAGCTCATAGGAGAGGTGCGTATACTAGAGTGTGTAAAGGAAAGGTTTTGTTTGATTATCTGCATACTAAGTATGATGATTAGGGGTTACCCCTAACAGATGTATCGAATTTTTTGGTGAAAGTGTACCACCTCTGTAGAGTGTCAAAATTTTCGAATAGCCGCGTCCGTGGTTATGGATAGTTGGAGTGACCATACTGTTCCGTTGTCAGATGTTTTCAAAATGACTTATGAAATGAATTGTGACATGACTTGACCACAACAGAGTTGTGACTATGACAACTGAGTTCCCACTTAGGTTATTTAGAACTTTATTTTATCTTTCTTTGTCTTTGAACTCATCTTAGGTTTCCAACTTAACTTTGCAAATAAACTTAGAGTTTTGCATTTCCTACTAGAACTACCTTACTTGTTAGTGATAGTTTGCGAGTACTTAAAGAGTACTCATGGCTTTGTCCCTAGCTATTCCCGTGGCCAGACTATGAGGAGGACTATTCAGAAGAAGGACAACAGGACGGCTATGACAACTAGGATCATCTCCCATCGTCAGCATTGCCTGTGACACTAAAGAGGGAGCCCACCGCTACGCTATTTATTCCGCTACCTGTTTGTATTAAGACTGGATCATGGGATCCTTTATTTGTGTAAGACCTTATTATGGTTTGTAATGGATGATGTACTGTGATATCCAATCTGTTATGTCTCGCAAAAATGGTAATCCTGGGATTGTGATGTATGGCAGAATAGGCATCTGGGATTAAAAATGCGGGTGTTGACAACTTTGTCCTTAGAAATAGGAGTTGTAGCCTAAGTGGAAGATGGTGGAGGGGTTGCGGATGGCGAGAGACGCGCTATCATTTCACGCATATCTTGCATTTGGGTCTCCATGGTTTTAATCAAGCTTGTTTCCACGTACTTGAGATCATCCATGGTGACTTTACTCCCAGCCTCACTACCATCTTTGTTAGTACCCATACTCTCTTAGGCGGTAAAGCCTGAATAAAGAGCCGAGGCTCTAATACCAATTGAAATGGATCGTATGGGCACCTAGAGGGGGGTGAATAGGTGCTACACCAATTTTTAGTTCTTTTTCAATTTTAGGCTTAGCACAAAGGTAAATTCTCTAGATATGCAACTAAGAGGAATTTACCTATATGTAAACCTAACTACTAAGTTAGTAAATGCAAAGGGAGTGGAACAAGGTAACCATAGTGAAGCATGTGGAGACACATGATTTGTTTTACTATAGTTCCTTCTTGTTAAGGGAAGTACATCTGCATTGGAAGGGTGGGCGGTACTAAGACCACCACGCCACAATAGGCCTCACCCTATTCTCCGATCGATATCGCCACCAAAGGGCTGATCCACCTTCCACTATTCGGTACCCTTCTAGGCGGGAACCAGTTCCTTTATAACACTAGCAGGGCACACATCCAGAGCTGAATTGGAGGCTCCCGTGATGACAACTAGCTACCACAAGAACAAGTTAATCAATAACCTAAATAGAGATCTAGATATTTGAAAAAATACTAGATCAAGAATCCTCCAAATGAATGGAGGGGAACTGAAGATCTTGATGGATGCCGATGAAGATCAAAGTCTGCTCCTTTGGTTCCCCAAAACCCGGAGCCTTCGAGTGGTTGAAGATGGAGATCGCGCTTGAATCACTATGAACAGGGAAGAGGTTTTTCGTAGGATCCAAGAGCTCTGAAATGGGATCTGAAGGGATATTTATAGCCCATCCAAAAAGCTACCGTTGGACGAATTAGGGGCCGGATTATCTAGCCTAAGTGGGGGCCGGATTATCCGGTTGGGGCAAACTTCCGGCCCGGAATGGGACAATTCAGACCAAATGTCCGCCCCCTCTGTGATGTGCCTTGGTCGCTTTTGGAAAACTCCTGGGGGCGGATTATCCGGGCCCCTTGGTGAGGCGGATTATCTAGCCCAGGAAAATTCTCCACCCCGGGACGGTTAATCCGAGGAAAAATTCCGCCCCCTTCTGCGTGACGCGCCTTGTGGGCTTTTCGAAAATGCCCCGGTGGCGGATTATCCAGCACCTCTGGTGGGGCGGATTGTCCATCCCAGTCAAAAGCTCCGGCCGTGGCTGGTTAATCCTAGGAAAACTCCGCCCCCTTCTTCTTGACGCGCCTTGGTGGCTTTCACGAACTTGGTGGGGCAAATAATCCGGCCCTTGTAGGGGCGGATAATCTGCCCCCAAAAACTCTAGTGTAGCAGCATTTGTGTGGAAAAGTATTCTGCACCACTAAACACACAATTAAATAATCCTTTAAATTGTTATCTAACACACAAAACATTAAAGATCTTGAAATGTTCTTTCAGCTGGGCTGGACTGCTAAGCGCTGGTGCGGTTGGTTGTTGCACGACCGGAGTTAAGTAGGCAACGGGCTGGCTCAGTGGCCCGTTAGGGTTAGCTTTTCTTTTCTTTTAATATATTTTGTTTTCTTTTATGGGTTTTAATCTAGGGCTCCAAATTGAACCATCTAAATTTCCAAAAGTTTGTAAAATTCAAAGTAATATTATAGGGCCCTTTGGAACCTATTTTAATCCAAATTCAAATTTTCCAATGTAATATCATTTAATTTGGCCCATAGGGCATTATTATTATTTCTTATATTAAACATAACTTTGGCATTTTAGATCCAAATGGACTCAAATAAATTTCCATGGTTTTATAAAAGTGTCCTCTATCAAGGTATGCCATTTAGGATTTCCTCTTCCTCAAAGTTTAGTATGGGAAAAACCATAGCTCTTAGGTTGCACTTAGAATGGGAAAATCCCATTAGGGTTTCTGAATTTATTTTGGGCAATACTATTTTCTCTTTAGGGCTTATATGCCCTCTTTTCAGAATCAATGTTCGTGCATGCTTCATGATTTTGAAATTTTAAATCTTGCACACCAATTCTATAATCTAGAATCAATCCATGCCCTCTTTTCCTATATGGCTACTTTGGTCATAACAAAATAATATAATGTTATGAAATCAAGGTTGAGAGGATTTTCAATTCAAAAATTTTATTTTCTTTCAGAAGTTTCAACAAAGTCAAAAAATCAGCCAACTTATTTTATTTATTTCACATTACAAAATTAGGAGAATTTTGGGATGTGACAGTCGGAAAGGTTGTTACTTAGTGGTGATGGTTTTGTTTTCAACAGTGTTTTGAGAAAGCAAAGGCTTTTGTAATGATCTGGTCATGGGATGACCGGAAGGGAAGAAAAAGGTTTCGTCATGAGATGACCGGAGAGGAAAAGTAAGTGTCCTAGTCATGGGATCGGGAAGAAAAAGTGGGTGTCCCCATCCTAGTGGTTTTTAACTTCAAATGTTTTACAACAAAGATGTAGAGATGCTATATCTATAAGAGAAACTCATAATGAAAAGAACCCTAGATAGAGCCACCCTAATACGACAGCCATATTTCATATCCTTTTATTGATATCCTCTTAAGTTGGTTTGCGAGTACATTCAAGCATACTCAATGGCATTGTCCCTGGATATTTACTTGGTCAGACTTCGAGAAGGAAGGTAAGAAGAAGGTGGCATTGACGAATATGCGAGCTAAGATGTTCTGCCAGCCAGTTACTTGTAGGGTTTAAGGCGTGACTTGGGCTCAATACTTATCAAGGCTTATTTAAGGTATAGCCATAATGGCATTAAGGTATGACTTGTAACCGTTTTTGTATGGATGTTTACTTTGATATTTGTCGATTATGCACCACGACTCACTGATCATGGGATTGTGGCTTAAGGCATATGGGATTCTCGGAGGGCTAATCCGGGGGCCCCACATACTTGGTATCAGAGCCATCCTAACTATAGGAAAACCTTAGTTAGCATGGTCGTGAGTCAGGAAAACAAATATTTTGGGAAATAAAGGCTTTCAAAACCTATTTTCCCAAAGCTTTTCGAAAGATTCTACATCTTATCCCCTCCCACTTTAAGTGATTTGAAAATATTTATTCTACCTCTCATCCACTTTCAAACATACGGATTTAAACCAAATCGGATTTAGAATTGTGTGAAGACAATGATCATGACATGAAGATAAGTAGGTGCAAGCAAAACAAAGGAGTTATGGAGATCTAAAGGAAACTACAAGATCGCTCTACAAAAATAATTCTCCTTGCTACACTACAAGAAATGTTTCCTTTCGCAACGACTTGGCCCGACGGTCGTCGTAGAAGGCGCATCTTCCGCAACGAATTTCTCGGCTCGACCGTGGCCGATGGTAAACTTTTTTCTGGTTTTGCGACCCTCTACTACGAAGGAACCGCTAAAAACATGGATGAAGCTTGGCTGGCACATGGCAGAAGAAAGATTTTCGTTTCCTCGCACGATGTTGACTCGCCAAAGTATTTTGAGGAGTGTAGGTCCCGGAAGTCAGTGTCTCTAGTGGACTATACTTTTCGGTCGCGTCTCCCTAATTTGAACTCGATAATGTTGCTCGATGCGCCTGCCGTTTAATCAGGTTGCTGGGTCCTACATGTCATCCTCTCATTAGAAAAATCATGTGTATGATGGAATTTTAATCCTTCGCTCGTGCTACCTTATTCCGAAGTTGATAGTGATGCTCGATGCATCTACCGTCTAACCAACCCCCTGGGCCCCATATATCATCCTCTCATTAGAAGAAACGCGTGTATGATGGATTTTTTCCTTCGCTCGCACTACCCTATTCCGAAGTTGATAGCGCTACTCGACACATCTACCATTTAACCAACCTCCTAGGGCCCACATGCCATCCTCTTATTAGAAGAAACGTGTGTATGATGGATCTTTTTCCTTTGCTCGCGCTACCCTATTCTGAACTTGATAGAGCTGCTTGATGCATCTATCGTTTAATCAACCTCCTAGGCCCCACATGTCATACTCTCATTAGAATAAATGTGCGTATGATGGATTTTTTGCCCTCGATCCTGCCTTCGTGTTTCGAACTTGATAGCGTTGCTCGCCGCATCAGCCGTTTATTCAGGCTGGTGGTCCCCTTATGTCAGTCTCACATTAGAAGAATCGTGGGTATGATGAATTTTTTCCGTAGCGCTACCCTGTTCCGAACTAGATAGCGTTGCTCGATGACTCGATCGTTTCCTCACGCTGATGGGTCCCCCATTTCAGCCTCTCATTACAAGAAATGTGTGCATGATGAACTTTTTTCTCACCCGCGCCTCCCTGTTTAGAACTAGCAACGTAGCTCGATGCAGCATCTGTATAAGGTCGCGATGCTCGGTCCCACACATTTTGACGTGTCCGCTATTTTGACCTTGGCAACTTGTTGGGTCCTAGATGGCAACCTCCTATGTGCAAAAAATGTGTCTATGCTGGGTCTCAGACGGAAGCCTCTATCTGAAAGAAACGTGTGTATGTTGGACTGTTTTTTGGGTCTCAGATGTCAGCCTGAAAGTACAAAAAATGCTCATAAAGGCCGAGTTAAAAAGATTCTAGGCTAACTCGGGGCGGATGCCCTATTCGTCATGGCTTATATTCCATGGGCTCACTCCTAAATTGAATGGGCTATGGTCGGTGGCCAGAGGACCCAAAAAATGCCGAATTAGAAGGATTTGGGCTATGCTCGGGGCTGACAGACTAATTTTATGGGCTATGCTTGGGCCTACTGGGTCCGACATGTCAGATTCTCTGTAAGTGGAACGTGTGTATGATGGACTTTTTTTCGGCCACGTCCGCAGTTTTCACCGTGGCAGCCGTGGTCTTACTGCTGGGGCCCTTATGTCAGCCTCTCTAGTATGTTCTGGCTTGTGGGTCCCTGATGCAGCCTTGTATGTTATGTATGGTGTGTCCCCAATGCCAGCCTCTCTGTACAAGTATTTAAACTATTTTTTCGAACACACCCTCAAATAAAACTCGAGGGACGCTGCATGATGGTGGGTCCATGATGTCAGCCTCTCTGTAATGCAATATTGCTAGAAGAAAAAATTACAAATGCAAGATACACACACACATAGGCGATTCAAACAAAAGACCTTCAAATTAAATAAACGTAAATTGAGTGCACATAATGGGGTATTTATAGAAAAAATTAAATAAACCTTCAAATTAAATACACTACAACAAAGATATTTATAGAAAAAATATGATTTAACTTTTATTAGTACTACAACTTATGTATTAGTCTTTTTAAAAATATTTTGTGTGTCTATGTTTATCTCTTTTAAAATATAAAAGGGCAACGCTCCTGGCATCTCAATTTATAAAATGCCACATAATTGAGTATTTTCTTAAAACATGGGTAGGCAGAGTTTTTATTATTATGAGAGGTGGGCAGAAATGCCCAAAAGGACGAATTAAAAAGAGTTTGGCTTTTCTACATAGGCTGCTCTATGTTGGTTATATTCCATAGGCTATGATCCATGGGCTTCATTCTCAAAATAATAAAAACTCAGAGACCTCAGAGGGGGAGGGGAAAAGAGATAATTCTTTTTGGCAGATATTCTTGTCAAAATTCAACAATACAAAATAAGATAGAAAAATTATCAACAGATTTGAAGTTCATATTTAGGAGCACTTGACTAATTCAGCAGCATTTCAAAAGTGACCAATTCAGCAATACAGACAATGAAATATAATAGCAGTACGGAGAGAACCCGTTCTTGTTTCAGCTCTAAAAACCTTGTCGCGCGATCAGTTTGTCCTTTTTACCAAACACACTCTACCATTGGAGCAAGAAAAACTGATGAGAAAAGTCTACTTTGAGTACCTTCGTCTCACATCAATGTCTATGTGACCCCCGTATGCAACCCAAAATGCCCAAGTCTCATCTAGATTGTGACACGGCCATGTTTCAAAAGAAAAGGAACACTATCTATTGCGCTTGATTTAAACAAGTACCAGTACATCAGTATTAGTTCCACAAAACGCTTTAGTAATAGTAACGATGGAACATTTGACAGATTCAGTAGGTTTCCTCCTTGAAATTCAATAGTAGTACAGAGAGAATCAGTTCATGTTACAACTAAAATAACCTTGGCGCACGATCAGTTTGGCCTATTCTACGAAGAGTGTTGATCATCGGAGCAAGCAAAGCTGAAGATCAAGTCTGCTTCTGTGTGAATACCTCCTCGTTATGTTAATGCATGTGTGACTGCCCATATGCAACCTAAACTGCCCAAGACACATCTAGATAATTGTGACAATGCTAAGTTTCAAAAGAAAAGTAAGACAATCTGATGCACTTCATCTAAACAAGTACTAGTATATCACAGTTCGTTCTACAAAATATTGTGTATTAATAGTAACCATAGATCATTGACAAATTCAGTAGCATTTGAAAGATCCAGCAGTACATAATAAGACCATAAAAATATTAGACAGATTCCCAGTACATATTCAATAGCACTTGATAGACTCAGCACAACTTTCAAAGTGGCTGGTTGGCAGTACATAGATAGTGACCAAAGAATTGATAGATTTAGCAATCACTACTAGAGAAGGCTTATGGATAGATTTATTACCAGTGGAGCATTTTTTGAATATGCTCTACTGATAATTATCAGTGTCGCATTTAAAAATATGCTCCACTCATATTTTGTTTAACCAATGGCGCACATCTAAAACAATGCGCCACTGATAATGTGGGCCCAGCACCCCGGAGAGCTATGGACCAAACGCCAATGGCGCATATGACCATATGCACCGTTGATATATGCTCATCAATGGCGCATATGTAATATACGCCGTTGATATTCTCCTCACCAATGGCGCATCTTCCATAACATGTGCCATTGATAATTATGTGGGCCCCACCTGGACCACCACTCAGAAAGGTGGAAGGATTATCAATGGCACATATTGGAGATGCACCACATATTTTTTTTTGCCAATGGCGCTTATTGCAACAAATGTGCCACTGATAAATATTGGGGCCCACCACCTGAAAAGGCAGCAGCCTTATCAGTGGCGCATATAGTGGAAGATGCGCCACTAATAACTTTGCCTAGATCTACAAGTTGGCAGCCCCCCACCTACCACCACCATTCCATTCTACTCCACCCACCACCCCAAACTATATCCATAGCTCGTCCTCCTCCTCCCCACCACCTCAATTTCTCCATTCTTTCCTCCATTCTTGGTTGTTGAACCTACCTTGCTTCATAATTTTGTGAGGGGAAGTGTCTCCAAGTTGTAGATCTACTAAACCAAGTAGTTTTCCTCCTCCCACATCCATCTTGTTCTCCAACAACCACACTATCTCGTCGCAGACTTGGCTCTGTAACGATTCTACTAGGTGAGTTGTTTTAGGACATGCACGTGGTGCATGGATGTTTGCCGAAATGTTGATTAATTTTTGTTTCGGCAAAAATTTTCACTATCCATATGTCCCATCTTTAGGAGAGGTCATGCCGAAT
Source organism: Avena eriantha (assembly GCA_910589775.1). Lineage (NCBI taxonomy): Eukaryota > Viridiplantae > Streptophyta > Magnoliopsida > Poales > Poaceae > Avena > Avena eriantha. The sequence continues at coordinate 230,966,555 of OU342741.1, forward strand.
TTTTCCGGCGACCATGCATGCATGTGTGTGTGCATGATGGCGTTGTGGTTCTAAGATACTCTCACTTTTTGCTCTATACCATGTAGGCAACCATGGTTAGCCACATGATCGAATGTCGAGCATCTAGATACAAGAAACGTGTGGTGGCCGACATGATTCTGAACAAGAGGACCTACATAAGATGTCCGTGTCAAACATGCCATCTCGGGAGCTTGGTCGACCCTGATTCCGAAGACCTGGAGAATCACCTGCTCACGCGTGGTTTCATGCAAAACTATGATTCTAAAGATGATAAGGACGTCAACGATCCTGAAGGCGAGGGCAAGCATGATGATCTTCATGAAGGATATGCTAGCGGCGGACATGATCATGATCATGAAGGAGATGCCGGCAACAGACATGATGATCAACACGAAGGAGATGATGGCGGTGACAGACATGATGATCATCACGAAGGAGGTGCTGGTGGAGAAGACGTAGACACACAGACGACGCGGCAAACCTCGGCCTTGCAGGACCCTCGTGTTCAAGAACTTCTTCCCAAGGAGACGAGCAACTCCAAAGTTGCTGCCATGGAGAAAGCCAAGCTGGCGCAGATGGAGATGGATGGGAAAACTCCATTGTATCCTGGGTGCCGGCCCGAGGATACCCGCTTGAACGTAACGCTTAAGGCTCTAAAGATGAAGGCGGAAAGAAATTGGACTAACGTAAGCTTCAACAAAAACATGAGATTCTGGCAAGAACGTCTTCCCAAGGGGAACACATGTCCAACTAGTATCGAGGAGGCCAAGAAAATCGTGTGTCCTCTCGACCTACCATATGTTAAGTACCATGCCTGCATTAATGACTGTGCACTTTATCGGGACAAGTACAATGATAGAACCACATGTCCGGTGTGTGTCCAAAGACGATATAAGAGAGGGAACAAGATAGTTCCTTGGAAAGTGTTATGGTACTTTCCTATCACTCCCCATCTGTACCAGTATTTCGTGGATCCTAAGGAAGCAAAGCTCATGCAATGACACGCGGAAAGGAAGAAGTTGGCCGAAGATGATCCGCATAAGGGCAAGATCCTCACACACCCTTTGGACGCTAGCCAGTGGAACGCACTGAACATTGACTTTCTAGACTTTGTGGGCGATCCAAGGAACATCTGGCTTGGTATGAGCACCGATGGACTCAATCCGTTTGGCAACCAGAGTAGCACATATAGCACCTGGTCCATGTTTGTATATCCGTACAACCTCCCTCCCTGGCTATGCACCAAACAGATATACGTACACATGTGTATTCTTATTCAGGGGCCAAAACAACCAGGTAACGACATGCATCTGTATCTCGGGCTACTAAACAAAGAGTTAGCCACGCTGTGTGAGTCGCCAGCCCGTACGTGGGATGCATACACAGGAGATTATTTCCCTATGAGAGTCGCGTTGCTCACGATGGTGTAGGACTATGCAGGTTACACATATGTGTCTTCCTAGGTGAACCATGGACACAAAGCATGTGTTAAGTGCATGGATAAGACCCCGCATCTCCAGCTACCAAGGGATACCGAGTCATCAAATACCATGTTCCAACGGTCTCGAATGTGGCTTCCAAAGGATCACGCGTGGAGAAAGTGTAGAGATCTATTCGATGGCAAAGTAGAGCTCGAAAAAGCCCCACATCCGAGGAGCGAAGAAGTAGTCCAAGATATGTTGGACAACTGGACAGAGTGCCCTTTGCCAGGAAAGAAGCGTCTGAGGACAAATCCACTGCATGTTATGTGGAAAGCTAGGCCTGTTTTCTGGGACCTGTCGTACTAGAAATACCTCCACACGTACCATAGCCTTGATGTCATGCACATCACGAAGAATGTGTGCGAGTGTATGCTTGCCACTATCACCAACATGTTGGATAGGACCAAAGACGGGCCGAAAGGAAGGAACAACCTGATGGAACTTGGCATCAAGGAAGAACTTCATGAGACACCGCGCGATGATGATGATGAGACGGCTGAAGATACTCAAGGTCGCCGCAAAATGGTTAAGAGGGGAATTGCGGTGTTTCCCGCTTCCTGCTACACTCTAAGTGAGCAGGAGCTTGAGCAGTTTTCAACTGCCTCCTAGGAGTCAAATTTTCCTATGGTTACTCGGGGAACATACGCAGATATCTAGATAAAGCGTAGAAGAGGTTCAGCGAGATGAAGTCTCACGACTGTCACATGTTGATGACGTAGATACTTCCCGTTGTGATCCGAGGGATAATGGACAAGCACGTCTGTGAGACGTTGTTTAGCCTCTGCAACTTCTTCCGCGTCATCTCGAGGAAGTCGATTGGCTTGAAGCAGCTCGACACACTACAAGATGATATCTTCGTGATACTATGCGAGCTCGAGATTTACTTCACGCCCACATTCTTTGACATCATGGTCCATCTGCTCGTCCATGTCGTGGATGACATCATTCATCTCGGGCCAACATTCCTGCACAATATGAATGATGTTATCAAAGGATTTGTATGCAACAAGTCCTGTCTAGATGGAAGCATTGCCAAGGGATTTCTAACCTACGAGTGTGTCTCTTTCTGCCAGAATTATCTACGCACTGACCCGCACGACGAGGATGAACCTATTGGTCTGCCCAAAAGGACGCACCTCGGCAGGCTCACTAGATATGGCCACCATGAGGGCTTTCGTACCATGCATGTTGGCGCAAAGGGTCGACGCGCCAACTTTGACATGGCACACCGAGTAGCGCTACAACACATCAAATTGATTAACAATTGGGTGGAAGAGCACAAAAGCTTAATCAAGCCGAAGTTCATTGACCTTGGGCGGCCGAGGAAGAAGGGAGACGTAACAAGAGAGCACAACTCCAGCTTCACGGCTTGGTTTAAGAAGAAGCTTCATGACAATCCCCCCCCCACAAACCCGTAGACGCCTTCTACGGAGGATGAAAAACTCATTTTCACCTTGTCAAATGGCCCCAGGCACAACATGAGGACATATCAGGCCTACGACATCAACGGGTATAGATTCTACACCGAGAAAAGGGACATGAGTAGAGAATATCAGAACTTAGGAGTAACGATGCGATCTTATGCCCATGACGAATCCATCGTCAAGGAACGATTCTTTGGAAAGATCGAGGAGATCTGGGAGCTTGACTAAGCCAGAGAGAAGGTGTCGATGTTCCGTGTCAGATGGACCAAGAGCGTCTAAAAAGAGTACTGGTATTTCACCACCATGGTTATACCTGATGTCTCCGTGAATAATACCTTCGCAAAAAATGAGCCATGGGTAATCGCGATCCAAGTTGACCAATGTTTCTTCATCACCAACCCATCAAAGCCAAGCCGTGTTATCGTGAGGAGGGGCAAGAGGAGCATCAACGGAATGGACGAACCCGCCAACAAGCAAAAATTAGAAAAGAACGGCGATCCGAAGATCAAAGAGGAATTTCACAAGTACTTTGACAAGCCGACTGCTGTAGGAAAAAGGAAGACCACCCTACCCACCATGACCAGAGTTCACATAGCCGGTTAATCGATTCTGAGTGAGGAGTTGATCAAACATGCAAGTGGAGTGATGTCTAACCTGTAAGAAGGTATTCTGTATCTAGAGGAGTGCCTTCTTAAAGAAGCAAATCCATCGTACCATGTTTTCACGGTCAATGGTCCAACGGGTGTGGGCTTCGTCGATAATGCCCCCGCGGATATCTTCTTCATATCGCACGAGGACATCTTCAAGCTTTTCCACGGAAAACGGATGAACTATAACTTGGTACACCTATACGTGCTCCATCGGGCGATGAAGGTCAAAGAGAAGACCCCTGGCGTCATGATAGTGGACCCCTACTTCATGCGTGACAGCCAGTTGTTGGATCCAGTGACCCGGGCTAGCTCAAAGAACTACCTCCAAAATTTCATGCTGGACAACAAGAGTGCAAAAGAGCTTATTTTGCCTTTCTTTCCCGTGTAAGTGCACACACTCGCTCGTCGCCGTAACTTGTCCTTTCTTAGTTTTTAGTTGCTCTTTTTCCAACATTGTTTTGTTTCAATTGTTTTGCGCAGAGACAAATACTACACACTGATCCTCATTCACCCGAGTTATTCGCTAGCCACGTACTTGGACTCGGGGAGCGAGATAAAGAAGAAAAACTACGCCAACATAAGGAGTGTTCTAGATGATGCTCTCGAGGTATACGCCAAAAAGGGAGGCGAAATCAATAAGGGGGTGGAAAATTTCAGGGATGGTAAACACGTGTTCAAACATGTAATGCAGTTTTCCTGCATCAAGCAGTTGGGTAACAGTGTCAAGGAGGCCTACTATGCCCTCCATCACTTATGGGAAATTGTCCGGGATGCACACATCATTACGTTGCCATCTAGTCTCCGAGGATGGGCCAAAGCTGAGGCAAGAATGGACGATGATGAACTTAAGGACGACTTCTTACGCATCCAGACCCAGATTGCAACCATCGTGCAAGAAGATGTCATCACAAGGGGGGCCTTATCCTGCGGAAGAGCGTTCAGTAAGCGCGAGATCGAAGCATGGCTCATGGTGCAGGGTGACTGTAGGACATGGACAATGGAAGACGGCTACAAACCGTTCTCGACGCCGTGTAAAACGAAGTCTTCATGATGTGGTGTTCCTAGCTAGCTAGCTCAGCCGGTTTGTGTATCTCGTGTGTGTATCATAAACTTTAACTTGCCTTAGCTCGAAACCATCGTTGTTGGACTTTGTTTACATATTACCATATGTATGAAACTTAATAGCTTGCCTTAGCTCGAATCCTTTCTTCTTTGTGGAGATGCATGTGAACCTTTTAATTATTTTTGTTGCATGATAAAGTAGTTATATGCCTTGTGTATAGAGATGCCGACCTGCGTGGTGTACAGAGGGAGAGTGCCAGGAGTCTATGATGAGTGGGAGCTTACAAGCAAGTGAACAAGTTCAGTGGCAACAGATACAAAGGGTACCCAATGAAAGGGAAATGGATGTCGCCTAGAGGGGGTGAATAGGCATTTTAAATTTTTTACGGTTTAGCCTCTAATAAATGGGGAATAAAACTTAACATTCAATTTATCAAGCCAAAGCTTATATCAACTAGGTTCATCTAAGTGTACCAACAACCTATGCTAAGCAACACAAGCAACAAGGTGATAGAAAGATATAATACTTCAAGCACGAAGGCTATCACAATGTAAGTTGCATAAGTAAAGGGCTCGGTTGAGAGATAACCGATGTATGCGAAGATGATGATTTGTTTTCCGAAGTTCACTTCCAAATAAGCTACATCTCCGTTGGAGAGGTGCGGGGGCACAATGTACTTCGAACGCCACAAGTGGCTCACCTCAAGGTGTGGTGGCTCGATGCTCACCCAACGCCACACAAGGCCTCGCCCCAAGATGCGAAGGCACGCAACTCACCGACGCCACAAAAGGCTCACCCTATTCTCCCGTGAGCTCGCCACAAAGGCCTACCCTTGTTCCACTATGGGACTCTTGAGGGCGGTCACCGAACCCGTACAAGGCTTGGGGCAAATCTCCACAACTCAATTGAGGGATCCCAAGAAATGCCACAAAGGCTCCACAATGACACAATAGGCGAACAATCTTGGGGAATCTCCACAACTCAATTGGAGGACCCAAGAACACACCACAACTCCACACAATCGTCTAGGGTTCCAAGAACCCAAGAGAAACAAGCCCAAGCGCTTGAACTCGCCGAATCTCCGAGGAGAACTCAAACCTATGCACCAAATGCAAGAGGCAAGTCCTTCTCTCTCAAATTCCACCAAAGCTATAAAAGCTATTGGGGGAATACGTGAGCAAGAACACAAAAGGAGAACACAAAACTCTCCAAGTTCTAGATCCCAAGGATTCCTTCACAAAGAAGGGATTTGGTTTGGTGGGGGTTGTAGATCTAGATCTCCTATCTCAAATCCCTCAAAGAGATGCAAGAATCATAGGAGGGGTAAGGGGAGAGGGCAAGCTCTTGAAGGTCAACAATGGAGTAGAGAGAATGGAAGACCTAGCAAAAATGACCTCAAAACTTGGGGAAACTTTGGGGAAGAGGGGGCCCTTAAATAGGGCAAGAGAAATCTGTCCGTTTGGGAGAGATTCGTGCCCACCGGAACTACCGGTGCCCTGCCGGTACTACCGGTAAATAGAAACACAAGATACAGAACAAAAACGTGATTTACCGGAACTTGGGCCAGTACTGCCGCTCAAGAAAAAATGTTGGATAGCATTGTACGAAAACTAGAATAACTTTTGACTCCGGACTCCGATTTCGATGATCTTGGGCTCGTTTTGAAGAGAACAAAAATCTCTACAAGATTATGCAAAGAAAAATCATAGTCCAACAAGGGAGGATAAAAATAAAACGGATAAATGTATGACCTCTCAGAAGCGACGAACCGGTAAAACCTCCAGAACCCAAAACGCAAGAAGTTGAGCTTGGAAACTCCAATTGGGATGAAACCAATTTTGTTGGAAAGACAGTAAAGAGTAGAATCCAAAAAAAGTTGAAATATTGGGTATCACCAAGGATAAAATATCATGAATATAAAAGTCAGATATCTCCTAAGGTGTGGAGCAAGAAAACCCGCAAGATCAAAAAGACAATAAGATATGCAAGGGAAATCCGTTTTTGATGAACTAGAGCTTGTTATGAAGATAACCACAAGCTCTAGATACTCACATGGACTAGAACCAAACAAAAACCAATAAAGATGATGTTATGTATGCAAAGGTTTGAGCACTCTCTAAAAGATACGATCGAGTTACTCACTTGACAACTTCTCTTGATAGTACGGATATCTATCCTTAACCCGGTCTCCCAACACTACAAGAGACCGGTAAAGTAGAAACCCTATCAAGATCATAACTTTACCTTGAGCATCCCACTTGAGTTTGATGTGGACGATCTTGTCACCTTCAAGACGGAACACCTTTCTTGATTACACTTGCTTGCACTTGCTTGATGAAGTCTTGGGAAATGCTCCCCATACTCCATGGGGAAGCCTCCTCTTCGAACTTGTCTTCATGATTCCATGATTGCCGAGGATGGAAAGCTTCAAGCATGAGATCTTCTAGAGATGACGCATCTTGAACTTGAACTTCAATTCTTGATGATGTCTTGAAGATAGCCATGAGTAACTCCATCTTCTTCTTCTTCAAGACATACTTAATATCTTCTTCTTATACTTGATTCCAATAGGCACAAAGCCCTTGGACGATGCTTCTTCTTTTTCATCCTTGAAACCAACACATGGTCCAAGCGATACCAATGGACAAACCTACAAGTGAAACTCAATTTTCACATTAGTCCATTGGGATTGTCATTAATTACCAAAACCACACATGGGGCATAGATGCGCTTTTAATCTCCCCCACAATCTATGCATGTGTGATGAACTTGAATTTCATTGCATAGATTTCCAACCATTTCACGAACAAATGAGTGTTTAGATGTAATAGGGAAGCTCCCCAATATTTGTGCACAAATTAGAACCAATACATTATGCACAAATATGGAGTCCTCACTCCCCCATAAACATCTAAAACACAAAAGATGAGAATGAAGGAAAATGAGCATTCTTAAATGAGTTGAAGAAGATCCCCAAGGATTATGCACCAATTATAATAATTGTATTTGGAAACAAAATGCACAATCATGGAATCCCCACTCCTACAAACTTATTTAACAATACACGGCAAGAGAGATCAAATTATGAGTGCTCGGTGCTGCAAACAAATGGGACAAGCACTCATAGGAAAATAAATTTGGAAGCCACTGAAGAATCAAAAAGAAATAAAGGATGGTCTCCAAGGAAAACAAAAACAGCCAAAGATTTATCTTCTCTTGTGTGTATAAGTTGCTAGGTGGAAAATATCACAAAGACATATACCACAAAGAAACATGCACACACAACATAGGTACACAAGAAAGCTCATGAACAACAAAAGGAATATACCAATAAGATTTTTTCTTGAAATCATGGCCAAAGGCTCAAATATATATATACTATTGTACATCAGTGAGATTCAAACACCAACACACTTCATATATTACAACTATTACTAAGGAAAAAGGAATAGTTGGAATATATGAAGAAATGCAACAAGTATCACAAATAGAAATCAACTTTGCAAAATACTCACTATTGCACATGAGAGAAAGTTGAGGAAAGGATAGGCAATATAATTGCTAGATAGACATATTTGGGATGAGTGAATCATGATCATGATTTTGCAATAGAGAGAACTCGTAAAAACCAAACAAAGAACCACAACATTACCAGCACACAAATTCATGTCAACAAGCAACCCACACGAGGTTGGAAACAAGACATGTATGCATGAGAGAGATACTTGTTACCGAGATATGATTGGTAGTATGTAGAGGATAAGAATGTGTTGATCATCCTAGCTTACCTCCAATAGACATGTAGGCACCACATCTTCCTAACGGATGATACAAGCGTCCAATATATATCTCCAATGTACCTAAAACACAATTAAGTACACAATGGTCCCAAACAAATTTGGTCCAAAGTAGTTAGTGCAACTATAATACATAGGAGACACTCCACATAAATATATGCATATTGATATGAAATTGAATTTCATGCACATATTAGCCGATAGGATTTAGTGGAGAATCCGCTATATATTGGATCAAAGAAAGAAAGCATGCCATAATATATACAATAAGTAAATATGCATGCACTAGACTTTCAAGAACCAAAAGGAGATACAATTTGAAATAAAACACCAAGTAAACCAAGAAGTAGCACACATGAGTGTGACACGACAAAAGGTGTCCAAATTGTATCAAAGAGCCAAATCAACACATGAAAGGACACAATTTCAACAAATGAACAAGGAAAAACCCAAAGAGAAAAAGATGCACAAAACACACAATGCTAAAGGATTTATCTAATTCTAAAAGATCAAAACAAGTAACAAAGAACGAGACAAAGCTAACTCCCAAATAGAGCAAGGTTCCAACACACAAACCCACACTCTCTACACTTTTCATGATGGCACAAAGTACCAAAATAAAAGATCAAACTTCCAAGCACAAAAGGGAGTGTTCTAAATAATATAGGAGAGGTCCCCCGTGAATGGTGCATTATATAGAATTTAGCTTTTGAATGAAAAATGCACACAAATGAGATCATCACTACTACCTACATTAAATAAAACACAAAAGAATGCCAATAAACCAAAAGGATACACAAGAGGCAAGGAAGACATGGGAGAAAAAGGAAACAATCTTTTTGCAAAATATGGGACAAAGAAAATCAAAGGCCAGAGTGGGGAACGACTAACGGGAGCGCGCTCTTTAGGACACGCGTGTTTCGGCCACATCACGCACGTTTTCGGCTGCATGGCATCCCGACACGTGGCGTGTGGAGTCCACCCGTGCGTATTTCCGGCCGCTCGGTAGCGCGTGTATTTCTGGCCGCACGGCAGCGCGTGTATTTCTGGCCATACGGCTTCCCGACACGTGGCTAGCAGCTCATGTAGTGCACGCAATGAAAGGTAGTTCCACGCAGTGCAATAAGGCAGTGCACGAGCGGTGCAACTCGTTTACTGTCGACCGAAAGCAGTGCAACGCAGTACACCGTGCACTCCAAGAACATCGCGCAGTGCACTGCGACCTTAGGCAGTGCAACACAGTACAACAAGGCAGTGCATGGATGGTGTACTGCTTGAACACCGCGCAGTGCACTACAACCGAAGGCAGTGCAAGGCAGTACAACGAGGCAGTACACTACGCAGTGCACTGCGAACTAAGGCAGTGCAACACAGAACAACAAGGCAGTGCATGGACGGTGCACTGCCTGGACAGTGCGTAGTACACTGCCAGGACACCGCGCAGTGCACTGCGAACTAAGGCAGTGCAACACACAACAACAAGGTCGTGCATGAATGGTGCACTGCCTGGACAGTGCGTAGTACACTACCAGGACACCACGCAGTGCACTGCGAACTAAGGTAGTGCAATACAGAACAACAAGGCAATGCATGGACGGTGCACTGCCTGGATAGTGCGTAGTACACTGCCTGGACACTGCGCAGTTCACTGCGAACTAAGCCAGTGCAACACAAACAACAAGGCAGTGCATGGACACCTCGTCGTGCACTTCGTTTGAAGGCAGTGCAATATAATACAAAAAGCCAGTACGCAGACAGTGCACTCCTAGGAAATCTTCCGTACACCACGACTAAAGGCACTGCAATGCAGAAGAAAAAGGCAGTGCACCTGCCGTGCACCGCCAGGACATCATGCCGTGCACCACAACCGAAGGCAGTGCAATGTAGGGTCAAAGGGCAGTGCAAAACAAAAAGTTCTTCAAAACCTATCATATGTGATCTAGTTTTGTAGATCTCGACGCGACTAGCGCAATTGCGAAAACGGATCTCAGTTTGGATGATTCGTTTAAAAGATATCACATTTTTCGTGTTTGAATCTAAAAAAGAAAGGAAAAAAGGACCGCCACCCCTCTCTCTACAGGCACCACGTGTCACGCGGGGAAGTCTAGGGATAATGCACAAAGGACTCTCCGGACGCCATGTGCAGCAACATCAGCAATTGTAGAGCGCGCTTGAGAACGTGCGCGCTTTTTCTAGCCTTTTCGGCCAAAGTGAATATGATCAACAAATTCTACCACATGTGGAGTATTGTCCAGTGACAAGAATTATAGGGAAATTTTTCCCGAGGCAGTTTGCAAGGAAATCATGATCATATTCACACAAAGAAGCATGTAACAAGATATAAAAATTATCCTTGATGCTTCGAGAGAGATTCTTGATAGCTCCAAATAGTCACATAATCATCAAAGATTAAAGTAACTTCAAGCAAATGGTTTCCATGGAGGATATGGAGGTCCAAACATGAGGAAACACATATCAATAAAAGCTCTCACAAATAAGATCCAAAAGATGAGAAATAAAAGAAACAAAGCAAATTAGAGCTTGTTCGAGCTAAATGTGCCACATAGGAGCTAGATAATTCTCAATATCAATTCTAAGTACCACTACCTAAAATGTCCACATTTTCTAGGTTTGTAATATGCACAAAGCATATAACTACCCATAATGTGATAAATCAAGAAAATTCAACAAGATGTAAAAACATTCAAATAGAGATGATTAATGGACATTATGGAATTCAAATTAATCATGAGAAAGACATACCACGTAGAGACTAGATAATCTTGCAATATATATACTAAATGGTATTCCTCATGTGCACACATCTTAGGATTGTGGAATGCCCAAGCATAACACTCCCCCAAAATGGAATAGTTCATTAATCTCTCCCAAGAGCCCAAAAAGATACCAAATAAATTCATCAAAGGCTCAAACACAAGAACACAACTATATGATGTCCCAACCAACATACAAAAATATACTTGATAACTCAATACAAGTAAAAAGGAAGCACAACATATACATACACATGCAAGGTACAAACCAACACATGCACAAGGGAGTAAGTAACTTTCAATGTAAATGAGTTTAGAACATGTTACCGCAAGGAGGAACATTGGATATAAGATAGAAGCAAGATAATCCAATTGGCTTGACTTGAAAAAAAAATTAATATTCCTCAATTCTTCATAATGTAGCCAAGCCTACAATACCCTCCAAACCACACCTACTGATCAAGTTTTAGCTTTTTGGTCCCTAACCAAGTTGGTTCCTAAGAAGTTAGTCACAATAGGCTTGGCAACCCAAATGGTTCTTTTCTTGACACCATGTTGGGCACCAACATATTCGGAAAACACATTTCCCACCTCATCCTTATGAATATAATATACATCATCAATCAAGATAGGCTTGGATGAGGAGTTACCCATGGTGCACGAGGAAGAAAGGTGCCCCTTCTCTCGACATATGTAGCAAGTTATTCTCTTGCTATCTTTCTTCTTGGAGGATGCCACCCCTTGAGGAAGAGCATGAGTCTCAGGAAGAGGCCCGCGTCTAACTTGAAGTGGAGCTTGAGGCCGATTCCCTTGTAACTTATTCTTCAATGGGCAACATCTCACATGATGTCCTTCTTCCTTACACTTGAAGCACACAATGTTGGCCGGATTCTTCACTTGACCTTGGCCATTCTTCTTGTTGCCCTTGTGCTTCAACATGTTGGTGGGCTTGTTCTTGATGTTGGAGTTGTATCCAAGTCCACTCTTGTCATTTGGGGATCTTCGCAAACCCAAGATGTCCTTGAGAGTGGTCTTCCCTTCATGACACTTCTTCAAGTCATTCTTCAAAGAAGTGACTTGAGCCTTGAGCTTCTTGTTTTCCTCTACATGGTTACTATCAACAACAATAGTAGAGGAAGTATATGCTACAATGTTAGAGCAACAAGGTGAAGAATGTAATTCATCACAAGATGTAGCAATAGCATGAGTGGATGAATTACAAGGACTAGCACATGGTAATATGACACTAGTAGTATATGTAGTGCTTATGTTCGTATGAGGCATAGTAGATGTTACCTTAGACAAAATAGCCTCATGAGACAACTTTAGCCTACCATGGGAAACTAGAAGATCCTCATGCAAGCTTGATAGCTTAGCATGAATCTCTTCCAATTTACCATAGTTGCTAGTTAGCAAAGCAAGTTGAGCGTGTAGCTCAACATTCTCCTTCACAATAGATGCTTAACAAGAGTTAGAGTTAGTAGCACAAGCATCATCATTGTTAGCAAGAGGTGAGGGCAACTTGGAAAGCTCTTTAGAGTATGAAGCTTTAAGTTGCTCATGTGACTTGGTGAGTTTGATGAGCTCCCCCTTGATGACCCTAGAGCCATTGTTGAGGTTCTCAAAATCCTCAAGGAGTTTAGCGTAGGAAACTTCAAGTTCATCATTTTTAATTTGAAGGTCACTTGCCACCTCAAGGTCTCTATCATGAGATTTCTTTACCCTAGATAGCTCTAGATCACATGTGTCCTCAAGAGATTCCTTGGTGGTTTGTTCCTCTTCAAGATCTTGATTTAGGTTTGCAATGTCATTAGCATACTCACGCTCAAGACAACTCTTTTTTCAATTGTGTCCTCATGCTCATAAATTAGTTGCTTACTTTCAATGGCAAAGTTCAAGATTTCAATGAAAGTAGAGCAATAATTTTTATATTTGTGTAGAGCATGAAGGACTAGATCCCCCTTCTCTTTTAAAGAGGCAACATCATCTTCTACTTCATATAATTCAACATTCACATCATCATTAGGTTCATTGGGATCCAAAGGAGAAGTTGCCTTTGATTGCTTAGCCATGAGGCATAAGTGAATGTTGGGAGAAGGTGATGATGGGGGAACAATTGAAGCTCCAATCACAACCTTTCCTTGGCCCACACATTCTTCGATTTCCTCTACATGGTTAGCAACACAAGTACTTGATAAAATAGAAGCACATTTATCATGGCAACAAGGAAAAGCAAGAATATCATCATGAGATATATTCAATCCATTTACACATGATATGCAAGGACAATTGATACATTGCAAATGTATCTATAATTTTTGATGTTCCATGCTTGGTTTTATCAACTTTCTTGTGTTTTGTTCCAACTTTGGAGTACTTTTCTTATGATTTCTTCGACTAACCTATTAACAAGAGCCACAGTGTCAGCTGCCTGTTTTCTGCTGTTTTTGGTTCCAGGAAAGTCAGAAAATGAATATTCTCGGAATTGGACGGGACAAAGGCCAAAGTGCCTATTTTTCCAGAAGACTAAAAGAGCCAGAATATGAGACGGAGAAGAGCCAGGGGGTGGCCACACCACCTGGTGGCGCGGGCCAGGCCAGGGGTTGTGTGGGCCCCGCAGGCACCCCCTCGGTCTCCCTCTTCGCCTATAAGAAGCCTTCTGACCTAAAAACTTTGGGGGGTTCGACGTTTTTCCATGAAAAGTTCCGCTGCGCTGCCGCCACCGAAGGGGAGATTCGGGGGACAGAAAGTCTCTGTTCCTGCACCCTGCCGGGATGAGGAAGTGCCCCCGGAGCCATCTCCATCGATCCCCACCATCATCTTCATCGACCATCCATGTTTCTTCCATCTATGAGTGAGTAATCCCCCGCTGTAGGCTATGGGGATGGTAGGGATTGGATGAGATCGTTCATGTAATGGCATCAGATTGTTAGGGCATAGTGCCTAATATCTCTATTAGTGCTTTATGAATTTGTTGCAACTTTGTTGTGCTTGATGCTTGTCACTAGGGCCCGAGTGCCATGATTTCAGATCTGAACTTATTATTGATTCATCATGATAGTATTGTTTCTGGTCTTATCAACAAGTTTTATACACACGTCGTTGTCCGGAACCTATGGTCCCGAAGTGACAGAAATCGGGGTAGCCGGAAGGTAAAGGCTTTATCTTATTTATCTGCAATTGCCCTATGTTCTGATTGCTATGTGAATTGTCTTGTCCATGCAACGCCCGTCCATCCATCCCTATGCCTACCGCACTCGAATCCCACTGTTTACTGCTTTTGTTACTACTGTCTTTGTTTTGCTGCTACTGTTACTTTACTATTCCTACTACAAAACTGTTGCTACTGATAAACTGCTGTGAGCAAGATTGTTTCCAGGTGCAGCTGAATTGACAACTCAGTTGTTAAGGCTGATAAGTATTCTTTGGCTCCCCTTGTGTCAAATCAATAAATTGGGTTTCACTTCCCTCGAAAATACTGCGATACACCCACTATACTTGTGGGTCATCAAGACTATTTTCTGTCGCCGCTGCCGGGGAGCATAGCTTTATTTATCAAGTTCACTTGGATTCACTATTGTTCAAGCTAAGTTTATCTTTCTGCCTTGTTTGCTTCTTCCTTTATTGAAAATACAAAAAAATAGTTCCTACTCTAGTTGTTATTTTTGTTGGTCTGTTATTGTCTTGCTTTATCATGCTTGTTGTCGATGGTTGGTTTCTTTGAAACTGAAGCTTATTGGCAAGGTGGGTTCATTGAAGATCAAAAATATTATTATAAGGTACACCGCTTGTCACAAAAAGGGAAACACTTATGGGAACAAATTGATAGCTGGTATACCATTGCTAGAAACGTGTGCTCTACTTATAATGTTACTTATTGCTGTGATGAGTCTTGTTGCAGAAAGAGGTATAAACACCTCCCTTTTCAATGTGAGTATAGTGATAATGATACCATATCTTCCTATGCTAAAGGAATTTATGACTTTTATGATGCGGAACAAATTGAAGAATTTATTGCTTGGAAGGGTGCTTTTGAACTTGCTAGTTTGCTTGAAAATATTGATGATTCACCTTACAAATATGAGATGTATGGTATACTTAAATTTTTCTTTGATAATTACAAGGATGAAATTGGCTATATCCTTGAATATTTTAATAGATGCTCTCCCCAAATGGAAGAGACTAACGCCTTGCAGGATCCAATGGAAGAAGAAATTGATGAACCTGAAATCTCATTGGATGAAAAAGAGGAGGAGAGTGATGAACAAAAGGAGGAAGAATGGATTAGCTACCCATGCCTACCTTATAATGAGAGTAACTCTTTATCCCTTACATTATTTTATTGTCCCCCTTGCTTACTAAAGGAGAATGAATGTTATGTTCCTGAGGTTTCTCTTGAAAATGTTTATAATAAAGCTCTAGTGCTTGTAGATAATGAAGAGCATGCTTTATGTGATAGATATATTGTTGAGTTTCTTCATGAGGCTACTGAAAATTATTATGAGAGAGGAAAATATGGTTGTAGAAGTTTTCATGGTATTGAAACACCTCTCTATGTGCTGAAAGTTTTGGAGTTACTCTTGTTTTATCTTCCTATGCCTGTCACTTTGTTATTTGCTTATACGATGCCTATGCATAGGAAGTGGGTTAGACTTAAATGTTTTTTGAATTTGCTTCTTGATGCTCTCTTTTACTTCAACTCATATTCCTTATGAGAGCATCATCTCAAACTTTTATGCCTGAAGATGATATTATGTCTATTATTCTTGGGAGACCTTTTCTTAAATACTGCAGGAGCTGTTATTAATTGTAATCAAGGGAAGGTGACCTTCAATCAACACATTGTCTATTACCTCAAGAATATTGAAAGGACTTATGGTTTGAATTAAATTGAACATGTTGAGGGCATTCAAGTTGGATAAATATATTGTCCCATACGAAGAGAAGAATTTGAAACTATTATGATTGGGACCATTGCTATCAAGGTTGAGGTAACATAATCATTAGTGGAATACAAAGTTTTTTCTCATATTAAATTTTTGGTAACAAGACCTGATCAACCTTGTTAACCAAAGGATTTCATTGAACAAAACAATGTTTTCACCATGATTATCTCCGCTTACTTCTATTTTATCCATTCTAGTTTTTGCTTATGCCTAACTTAAAGGCATTAAAGAAAAGTACTTGTTGGGAGATAACCCAAGAGTTTTAGTTGAGTCTTGGAATTTATTACCTCTGTAATAACCTCTCCTTATCCTTTTTATTTGCTTTTTATGCCAAGAGTAACCTCTAATGAGAGAGAAGTAATGATTGTGAAAGTTGCTGTCCCGAAACAAATTTATGTGCTTCACCGTAAAAATTCCTGAGAGAGCTCTGTATGTCGGATTGAGCTGTAATATTTTCTTCTTCTGCCCCAGGTTGTTATCTAACTTTTGTTAGTTCAACACTTTTTGATTTGAGCAACATAAGGACTTCGAACAAATTCATCTTTACCTGCTGGTCTATTTTGACAATTTTCTGCCATTTTCTGCATTTGCTTCTTGTTGGTTCCTTCTTGAGTTCTTTTGGGGAATTGAGCTTTTGGAGGGAAGTGCTACAGTAGCTAGTGTTTTAATGTAAGTTTATTGGTGTTAGAACTGAACCTAAAGACTTATTATCTTGAGTGCACTAATGTTGCTAATAAAGATTGTGTGAAGTTTTGTATGAAGGAAAAATTTCAGGTGTATGAAAGGGATGAGTAATGAGATGAAGGATGGACTAAAGCTCAAGATTGGGGATGCCACGCGTGTCACCCCAAGAAATATCCAAGAAGTACAAGCGTCAAAGCTTGGGGATGCCCAAGGAATCCCCTTCTTCATCAATAAAAATCCCAGGTTTCTTCCAAACACTTCATTTTCATTGTTTCATGCACAATTGTGTTGTTCTTGGAGCGTCTTCTTTTTGTTTTCGTTTTGGTTTTTAGTTTTCTTGGTTTTCTTAGTTTTCTGAATAATTTTGTTGGACCCACTCTTTCACACTTTGGTTTGCAAATAGTTTGGTTTGGTTTTGGAAAAGAGTAGGAAAGTTCATGCTTATGTGGTAAAAAGAGCACGTTTTTGACTGTGGCCTATGCTTTGTCATGCCATGCTTGATATTGTTTTGGCTTTATGCTTAGTATTCTTTGCTGTAGCATGACTTGTTATAAACAATTGAGATTTCTTAATGTGCCTTGGATGAATCATGCGTTGTTTTAGCATACTAAAGCATAGTATAGTGGTATTCTCCTTTGATGCTTTATTTGGGTTGACTTGGTGCATGCTCACACCATGTTATGACTATCTCAAGTCACCATAGCCTTTATGATCCTTTAGTTTTAAACTTGTAGTATCACTTTATGCTTTGATCAATGATGTTTCGTCGCTCTGCATGAATATGGCCATTATTGCTCTCTTAGTTTGTCGCTCCCAGTCTTTTGCTAGCCTCCACAACAAAGTATGAGTTCCACTCATGCATCCAACTCCCTAAACCAAGTTTTTTCCAAATATTCTACCATACCTACCTACTAGCTTATGCTATTCCAAGTATATTCATGCTTTTGTTTACCTTCCACTTGTTATGAGAAAAATAGTGATTAAAGCTCTCACGAACTTGATGGCACACTTTACTTTATTGCCTCTAATAAACTTGAATCATTGGGTCCTTCTTTGTTGCGTATATGCTTGCGCTTTATAAGTTGAAATTAGCAGAACCATGTTTCATGGGGAACGCTTTCAACATTGCACTTGTACTTTGTACCCCGTTGATATTATGTTCTTTTGCTTACGGATCCCGGTGGTGTGAAATAAATGTGGAACTTGTAAGATCATGGAATTTGTATGTGTGTTAGAGAAATGCCTGGGCCGCTAGCCTAATCCATGCCTAATCATGGTGGAAACTTGCAGCATCACCATAATGAGCACTCTATGAAGCATCCTCAATAAAAACCTATGCAAATAGCAAATAAAAAGATCACAAAGATGCTCATTGTCTGCTTGCCTTGTCATTTTGATTATGGGAAAGCTCCCGTATCATGTGCAAGGGGTACCCCGTTGGCGATTCCTAATGATACACATATACTTACAATGACAAGAGCTTACTTGTGACTGAATTTGAGTAGCATGAGGATCGGTCTTCGTAAGTAAGGGGCATGAGATTTCAGTTTATAACTTGTTAAGCATATCCTCTTAGTTGTGTCACTTTAACCTTAATCACCTTCAAGATACTTATGATAGGGGCAATGAGAGTTGAAAGCTATAAGTACCATAATTTTTGGAAGCTCTTTATGAGACTTGAATCCCTACTTCCTTTTACAAAAGCCCTTTCTTCCACCATTATATTGAGTCTCCACCTTCTATCTTTATGCACCTACTTTGAGAGCATAGTGGCCATTCTTAGATCTATGTGCATTGTCCCAAGACTAGTTGATTGATGCATAACTTGTTATTGCTTGTTTGAAACTATTGTATCTAGTCACTCTTATGAACTTTGAAGGTGTCCTATGCATTTATATTTTCTACTCTATTGAGGGACAAGCTGAATACTTTTATGCTATGTTTTCTTTATGTGAAACATACAAACGTCTTGCAAAGCATGTTATTCATGAATCCTTTGTTTGTACCTTTTCATGTTGCATCATAGTCTCTTTGCTTATTGCTAGAACTTTGTCTTTCATGTTATGATTGAAGTACTATGATCCCAGCTTTGAATGTTTACAAATACTTTGGTCAAGTCTTTGATGGTGCATGTCACCTCAAAAATTATTCTTTCTTTTTATCACTTACCTACTCGAGGACGAGCAGGAGTTAAGCTTGGGGATGTTGATACTTTGAAAATGTATCTATAATTTTAGATGTTCCATGCTTGGTTTTATCCACTTTCTTGTGTTTTGTTCCAACTTTGGAGTACTTTTCTTATGATTTCTTGGACTAACCTATTAACAAGAGCCACAATGCCAGCTGCCTGTTTTCTGCTGTTTTTGGTTCCAGGAAAGTTAGAAAATGAAAACTCTCGGAATTGGACGGGACAAAAGCCAAAGTGCCTATTTTTCCAGAAGACTCCAGGAGCCAGAATACGAGACAGAGAAGAGCCAGTGGTGGCCACACCACCTAGTGACGCGGGCCAGGCCAGGCCGCGCCAGGGGGTGGTGTGGGCCCCCCAGGCACCCCCTCGGTCTCCCTCTTCGCTTATAAGAAGCCTTCTAACCTAAAAACTTCGGGGGGTTCGACATTTTTCCATCTAAAGTTCCGCTGCGCCGCCGCCACCGAAGGGGAGATTTGGGGGACAGAAAGTCTCTGTTCCGGCACCCTGCCGGGACGGGGAAGTGCCCCCGGAGCCATCTCCATCGATCCCCACCATCATCTTCATCGACCATCCATGTTTCTTGCATCTATGAGTGAGTAATCCCCCGCTGTAGGCTATGGGGATGGTAGGGATTGGATGAGATCGTTCATGTAATGGCATCAGATTGTTAGGGCATAGTGCCTAGTATCTCTATTAGTGCTTTATGACTTTGTTGCAACTTTGTTGTGCTTAATGCTTGTCACTAGGGCCCGAGTGCCATGATTTCAGATCTGAACTTATTATTGATTCATCATGATTGCTTGTCACTAGGGCCCGAGTGCCATGCTTGTCACTAGGGCCCGAGTTCCCTAGAGGCCCCGCTGCAAACGGGCTGGCAGGACAAGAGATGTTGTGCAAGTTCTCATTGCAAGCATGTATGACTATATATGGAACACATGCCTAGGATTGTCTAGTACTTGGATGCTTTATCTTATTTATCTGCAATTGCCCTATGTTCTGATTGCTATGTGAATTGTCTTGTCCATGCAACGCCCGTCCATCCATCCCTATGCCTACCGCACTCGAATCCCACTGTTTACTGCTTTTGTTACTACTGTCTTTGTTTTGCCGCTACTGTTACTTTACTATTCCTACTACAAAACTGTTGCTACTGATAAACTGCTGTGAGCAAGATTGTTTCCAGGTGCAGCTGAATTGACAACTCAGTTGTTAAGGCTGATAGTATTCTTTGGCTCCCCTTGTGTCGAATCAGTAAATTGGGTTTGTCTTCCCTCGAAAATACTGCGATACACCCCCTATACTTGTGGGTCATCAACAATCAACACTAGGATGTAAGTCACATATAGTCCTACAAGTGTTCATGCCCAAAGATAAAACATTGCAATGAGATATAGATGAAGAATCATCAATGACACGCTCACTATCCCCATTGCAAGTTCTATCACCACTCACCATGTCATTACCTTGTGACAACTCACATGTAGGTGAAGTGGAGGAAGATGAGAACTCATCACGGCTGGAGGTAGAGGGAACACAATCATCCTCATCAATCTTTGACACATCATATTTTGCTTGAAGCTTGCTCCAAATATCATGAGCATTCCAAAAAGGCATGATTGAGGAAAGAACTACAAAGCTCACAACATTAAAAAGCACATTAGATGCTTGAACTTTGAGATAAGAGTTTGTCTCGTCCTCCAAAGATAAATTTTGGGGATCCTTCGGAGGAGGCAAGCCCATATCTAGAATTCGCTCAATATTTGGGTCAATGACCCGGAATGACTAAGCATGCGAATACGCCAAACATCATAATTTGTGCCATCAAATGTAAATGTGTAAGAGTGCACTAAACCCCTAGGAGACATCCTTACTCTCGAGGAGGTGAAGCCTAAGAAGCAAGAGACCTCGCTCGGATACCAAGTGAAAGGGAAATGGACGTCGCCAAGAGGGGGGTGAATAGGTGTTTTAAAATTATTATGGTTTAGGCTCTAATAAATGCGGAATAAAACTTAACATTTAATTTATCAAGCCAAATCCTATATCAAGTAGGTTCAACTAAGTGCACCAACAACCTATGCTAAGCAACACAAGCAACAAGGTGATAGCAAGATATAATACTTCAAGCACGAAGGCTATCACAATGTAAGTTGCATAAGTAAAGGGCTCGGTTGAGAGATAACCGATGGACGCGGAGACGATGATTTGTTTCCCGAAGTTCACTTCCAAAATGCTACGTCTCCGTTCGAGAGGTGCGGGGGCACAATGTACTTCAAACGCCACAAGTGGCTCACCTTGAGGTGTTGTGGCTCGATGCTCACCCAACGCCACACAAGGCCTCACCCCAAGATGCGAAGGCACGCAACTCACCGACGCCACAAAAGGCTCACCCTATTCTCCCGTGAGCTCGCCACAAAGGCCTACCCATGTTCCACTATGGGACACTTGAGGGCGGTCACCGAACCCGTACAAGGCTTGGGGAAAATCACCACAACTCAATTGGAGGGCTCCCAAGAAACGCCACATAGGCTCCACAATGACACAATAGGCCAACAAGCTTGGGGAATCTTCACAACTCAATTGGAGGACCCAAGAATACACCACAACTCCACACAACCATCTAGGGTTCCAACAACCCAAGAGAAACAAGCCCAAGGGCTTGAACTCACCGAATCTCTAAGGAGAACTCAAAACTATGCACAAAATGCAAGAGGCAAGTCTTTCTCTCTCAAATTCCGCCAAAGCTATGAAAGCTATTGGGGAAATAAGAGATAAAGAACACAAAACTCTCCAAGATCTAGATCCCAAGGATTCCTTCAAAAAGAAGTGATTTGGTTTGGTGGGGGTTGTAGATCTAGATCTCCTCTCTCAAATCCCTCAAAAAAATGCAAGAATTATAGGAGGGGGAAGGGAAGAGGGCAAGCTCTTGAAGGTCAACAATAGAGGAGAGATAGTGGAAGAGCTAGCAAAAATGACCTCAAAACATGGAGAAACTTTGGGGAAGAGGGGACCCTTAAATAGGGCAAGAGAAATCTGCCCGTTTGGGCTAGATTCACGCCCCACCGGAACTACCGGTGCCCCACCAGTACTACCGGTAAATAGAAACACAAGATACAGAACAAAAACGAGATTTACCGGAACTTTTGCCAGAACTTGGGCCGGTACTACCGCTCAACAAAAAATGTTGGACAACATTGCATGAAAACTTCAATAACTTTTGACTCCGGACTCTGATTTTGATGATCTTGGACTCGTTTTGAAGAGAACAAAAATATCTACAAGATTATGCAAAGAAACATAATAGTAAAATAAGGGAGGATAAAAATAAAATGGAGGAACGTATTATCTCTCAGAAGCGACGAACCGGTACAACCTCTAGAACCCAAAACGCAAGAAGTTAAGCTTGCAAACTCCAATTGGGATGAAACAAATTTTGTTGGAAAGATAAGAAATAGTAGAATCCAACAAAAGGTGAAATATTGGGTATCACCAAGGAGAAAATATCATGAATATATATGTGAAATATCTCCCAAGGTGTGGAGCCGGAAAACCCGCAAGATCAAAAACGCAATAAGATATGGAAGGGAAATCTGTTTTTGATGAACTAAGGCTTGTTATGAAGATAACTACAAGCTCTAGATCCTCACATGGACAAGAACCAAACAACAACCAATAAAGATGATGCTATGTATGCAAAGGTTTGAGCTCTCTCTAAAAGATACGATCGAGCTACTCAGTCAAGAGCCCCTCTTGATATTACGGCTATACATCCAAACCCGGTCTCCCAACACTACAAGAGACCGGTAAAATAGAAACCATATAAAGATCATACCTTTGCCTTGAGCATCCCACTTGAGTTTGATGTAGACGATCTTGTCACCTTCAAGACGGAACACCTTTCTTGATTGCACTTGCTTGCACTTGCTTGATGAAGTCTTGAGAAATGCTCCCCATACTCCATGGGGAAGCCTCTTCTTCGTACTTGTCTTCATCATTCCATGATTGTCGAGGATGGGAAGCTTCAAGCATGAGATCTTCTAGAGATGACGCATCTTGAGCTTGCACTTCAATTCTTGATGATGTCTTGAAGATAGCCATGAGGAACTCCATCTTCTTATTCTTGAAGACATACTTGATATCTTCTTATTATACTTGATTCCAATAGGCACAAAGCCCTTGGACCATGCTTCTTCTTTTTCATCCTTGAAACCAACACATGGTCCAAGTGATGCCAATGGACAAACCTACAAATGAAACTAAATTTGCACATTAGTCCATAGGGATTGTCATTAATTACCAAAACCACACATGGGGCCATACATGCCCTTTCACCCAACAAGAGAGCAGGCGGAAACTAGGTGGAGCAACCACCTCCATGGAGAGCAGAGAGACATGAACCGAATGAATACCTTGATGATCGTGATGCGGTTGTACTCTACTCGGTCCTTTAGTAGTTTAGGACATGGATAATGATGATGATCAACTTGTTGTAATGTGTAATGTATGAGATGATGATCAACTTGTATAATATTCGGGCACTTGTCACTATGTCGGGTTCTAATTGATGTGGTGGTGTATAATTTTATTTGTACTATTATCTGTATTTCTATATTGTTGTGTACCTATATAAATACCTGTATATGTACCTGTATAAATACCTGAGAGCACTGTATTCTATATACTTGTACAAAACATCAGTGGCGCATCATCTATTCAGCCAGTGGCGCATTTGGAAATATGCTCCACTGGTAAAACATCAATGGCGCTTATTGAGGATGCGCCACTGGTTGTCCCACTATCAATGGATCATATTGGATATGCACCATTGATACTTAACTACCAATGGCGCAACAGTAGTGGCGCATTACATATGCACCATTGATAGCAAAAAGTATGCTCCACTTATAAGTAATTCTCCACTAGTGAATGCGGACATTGAAATTCAATATAGCTAGCAAGGTCTGATTCAAAAGGAAAGAGATACCAGATTAAACACTCGGTCGGTCGATCTGAACAAGTACAGAACAAAACTTTTGACAGGTTTAGTAGCATTTGAAATATTCATCAGTACATAATAAGAAAGAAATATATCGACAGATTCCTAGCTCACATTCACCGGCACTTGGACATATTTAGAAGCATTTCAATGAGAAAGATTTAGTTTGCCCTTTTTCCGAACACTTGGCATTGGAAGAAACATAACATACGATCGAGTATTCTTTTGTGTGCATGCCTCCTTCTCACATCAATGTCTGTGTGTGACCTCCATAGGCAACTAAAAATGCCCAAAGCCTCGTCTAGATTGTAAGTTTATGACAAAGCCAAGTTCCAAAAGAAAAGCAAGACCATCTACTGCACTTGATCTAAACTGAGCTATCCTATTACATAGTATTACGATTACTTACAATAGTTTGGTTCCAATCGCGGGCATTAGCGAAGCTCGAGATGAACCATAATGGAGTCTCCGGAGATTTCCATGCAACATTGGTGGAGAAACTAATAGCTGCTTCTTCGGTATATAGACTAAAGCAGCATATTTCAGGACACATCATATATCCAAGTCGTATTGCATGGTGGGAGGTGTAGACACAATTGCTTCTCGTCAGATATCCTAGGGAAACTTCTGCACCACCTACTGCAATGTTAACCGGATATTTCAATCCAAGGAAAAGGGAATATGCTCCTAGGTCAGCAATCGCTATCCATGGCTTAGGTGAATACAAGTAAGCAGTGTCCTTTGAGTACACCTTGTATCCAAACCCATTAGCATAGGTGCCATAACTGCGACCGCATCGCTCAACACAATGATCAGCAACATGATTGCCATGATCATAATAAGTACCGCCTTAAAACTCCTCATGAGTAACGCCCTCAGCATGGATAAGAAGAAGACGAGATTCATATGCAGATATTTCTAAGAACCATAAACCAGGTTCATGCTCGTCATCATCTATGGCATCAAGGTTGCCCTCCTCGAGATGCGTGCCAGGTGGTGACAGGAGCAGAATAGGACCTTGAAAAATAAATGACAGCCAAATCAGCCAACACTACTTTACATCCATTAAAGCTGAAGCTAGTGTTTAGAACAGGAATGGATCAAACTTAACAAAATAAAGATGATTCTAGACATAAACACTGCCACTCTCATTGGCTGCAAACACCAGACCCTTGTGGATAAGTGCATCGATGTATCTGAAATAGCACTGGAGCTGGTTCTCAAGAACTGTCCATGCATATTCATCGCCATCAAGGGTAGAAATTGAGTAGTCGAAGATAGCGACAAGACAAAAATCTATATAATCCGCCACAGGTGTGGGAGCTCGGCAAATAGCAATCTTTCAGAGGAGAATAGGGCGATCGTTATGCATGAATGTAAACGGATCGTTGGTGGGTACAAACTCATTTACTTGTGGGTGAGGAACGCGTTGATGAGTGTACACATTGACAAGCTCCCACTTGCACCCAAACCCAACACTGGCATTCCAATCTCCATTGGCACCTACCGACTGCTTACCCATACAATTCAGGAACACAATGTCGGAGGAGAACATGTCTACTGGCGTCAACTTGCATGTCGTGCCCTTGTCCTCGAAGTACTCATTGCATTCCCATGGTTTCTTAGTCGGGTGAGAATTAAGAACACAGGGGAGGCCTAACAGTTGAGAAGCATGTAAAGTTGCACAATATTTTGCTGAGTTAAGAAGATGTTTGGACAAACCGGTGAAGCTCGCGGTGGTGATGATGTCGCATCTGGTTATGATTTCTTCAAGTGGGCCATCCGTAAAAACCTCCTAGAACAGCTTAGAATCATCACTGTCCTTGCTCGGTCCTGCCATCGCAAGGGAGCTGATGGAAGTTGGGACAGTGGCTTGATTTGGTTTTCTGGAAAAGAGGGAAGATCGATGGTGGCAGGCGGGAGAAGGACAGGGAGAAGAATAGACACTCTCATACTATGTGGTGAACAGGATGGGAAATCGGCATTGTGGAGGAGAAGAACGACAGTGCTTGGCATAGAGGTAGGGTAATGGGGAACTTGGAATAGAGCGTATCGGCGAGGTTGAATAAAATGAAAACAGACGCATGTTCCTCTGCTCCAGTTCCCTTCAAAATAGTATACTACTCTGCTCTAGTTCCCTCCATAATAAATCTTTTTTGTAAAATGAAAACGGAGCACTACCAAGTAAAATGTAGGAGTAGTTGTAGCAGTAGCGATCCACCTGTAATAATAATTTCTCCCATTCTCAAGCTCCTTTTTGGTACGTTCTCAACAAAAAACTCTTATGTAATTTCTGGTCAAATTGAGGGCCATGCCAATCCACAAGAAAGATTTCCATATATACGGAACGAAACAAAGTATGCGGTGTGATTCCGATGTGTTTTATTTGTACTAATACTTACTTCACAAAACAACACATTTTTTGCACTCGGGAATTTAATATGCTATGTTTTGGACATAAATGATCCAACCATACACTGGAAACGTTGTTTACCATTCCATGATGACCCATCTACAAAATATGGGCACTTTATTATAAACTACAAAATATATATGGAATTTTGCTTTGGTCATCTTGCTTGAAACATAGGAATGTTAATACATATAGTAGGCCATATTGTGAAACATGGTTTTTGAAAGGATGCTAAAAATATTGTCCTTGTTTTGAAAACAATCAAACAAAAAATACTGAGTACTAATAACAAAAGAATTCACACGACATTCTCCTACATGTACTACTTTCTGTGAAGATAAAGATGAGTTTTGACAACTGTTTAAAGATAAACGTGACTATGAACATTCTTGGATTTCAAGCCAAACAACCAAGGTAAGGCCATATCTACATCATACATTATGCCTATGATCCCATATCCAAGAATTCGCATAGAGACAAATTTGGCCATATTTTGAAAGCAATCGAAGAGGAAGTAGTATGAAGAGTAGGGCCTGATCATCTTCTCTCTCGAGAAGGAGACAAACCCGACTATTTTCTTTGCTCAATTTTATGGTCCTTTATGCTAAATGTATGGACCTGGTGCAATTTTACCTTTTTTAGGTCCTTGATGTAAAATGTACTCCCACCATCCATGTAAAATTCCAACCAAAAAGTGTAAGTGGTGAAATTTAAACGAATTTAAGCTTAGTTGTTAATGACTATGAACCATTCTAGGATTTCAAGATGAATGACCAAGGTCATGATCCCATATCCAAGAATTTGAATGCCGACAAATTTGGCCATATTTTGAAAACAATGGAAGATGAAGTAGTATGAAGAGTATGGCTCAATCAGCTACTCTCTCTCGAAGGAGCCGAACCCGACTATTTTCCTTGATTAATTTTAGGGTATTTTGTGCTAAATGTATGGCCTCGATGTAATTTTCCCCCTTTTCAGGTCCTTGATGTAAAATGTACTCCGGCCGACCGTATAAAATCTAACCTAAAAGTAAGTGGTGAAATTTAAACAAATTTAAGCTTAGATGTCAATGAGTATGTGCATTCTTGGATTTCAAGCTGAATGACCACAAGGTCAAGGCCTGGTCTCTAAATCATACATTATGCTAATGATCTCCATATCCAAGAATTTGCATGGCGACAGATTTGGCCATATTTTAAAAACAATTGAAGATGAAGTAGTATGAAGAGTATGACTCAATCAGCTACTCTCTCAAGAAGGAGCCGAACCCGACTGTTTTTTTGCTCAATTTTAGGGTCATTTGTGCTAAATGTATGGACCTCGATGTAATTTTCCTTTTTTTGGTCCTTGATGTAGAATGTACTCCCACCGACCGTGTAAAATGCTAACCTAAAAGTAAGTGGTGAAATTTAAACGAATTTAAGCATAGATATCAACGAGTATGAAAAATTATTGGATTTCAAGCCGAACGACCATAAGGTCAAGGCCATATCTATACATCATACATTATGCTGATGATCCCATATCCAAGAAATTGCATGGTGACAGATTCGGCCATATTTTTAAAACAACCGAAGAGGAAGTAGTATGAAATATATGGCTCGACTAGCTAATCTCTCGAGCAGGAGCTGAACCTGACTGTTTTCCTTTCTTAATTTTAGGGGGTTTGTGCTAAATGTATGGACCTCGATGTAATTTTCCCGTTTTTTAGTTCCTTGACGTAAAATGTACTCCCACCGACCATGTAAAATGCTAACCTAAAAGTAAGTGGTGAAATTTAAACGAATTTAAGGTTAGTTATCAACGAGTATGAACATTCTTGGATTTCAAGCCTAACAACCACAAGGTCAAGGCCATATCTACATCATACTTTATGTTGATGATCTCATATCCAAGAATTTGCATGGCGATAGATTTGGCCATATTTTGAAAACAATCAAAGAGGAAGTAGTATAAAGCGTATGGTTTGATCAGCTGCTCTATCGAAAAGGAGTCAAACCTTACTGTTTTACTTGCTTAATTTTAGGGGGGGGGGGGGGTGGTTGTGCTAAATGTATGAACCTCGATGTAATTTTCCCTCGATGTAATTCTAACCTAAAAGTAAGTGGTGAAATTCAAACGAATTTAATGTTAGTTATCAACGAGTATGAAACATTCTTGTATATCAAGACAAATGATCAAGGTCAAGGCCATACCAACATCATACATTATGCTGATGATCTCATATCTAAGAATTTGCATGCCGACAAATTTGGCCATAATTTGAAAACAATCGAAGTTGAAGTAGTATGAAGAGTATGGCTTGATCAGCTACTCTCTCAAGGAGCCAAACCCGACTGTTTTACTTGCTTAATTTTAGGGTCCTTTGTGCTAAATGTATGGACCTCAATGTAATTTTCCGCCTTTTCAATTCCTTGTTGTAAAATGTACTCCCATCGACCAAGTAAAATTCTAACCTAAAAGTAAGTGGTGAAATTTAAACAAATTTCAGCTTATAGTTATCAACGAGTATGAACATTTTTGGATTTCAAGCCGAACGACCGCAAGGTCAAGGCCATATCTCTACATATCATACTTTATTCTGATGATCGAGTATCCAAGAATTTTCATTGTGATATATTTGGCCATATTTTGAAAACAATCAAAGAGGAAGTAGTATGAAGAGTATGGCGCGATCAGGTGCTCTCTCGTGAAGGAGCTGAACACGGCTATTTTCTTTGCTATATTTTAGGGTCCTTTATGCTAAATGTATGGACCTCGATGTAATTTTCCCCTTTTTAGGACCTTGATGTAGAATGTACTCCCACCGACCGTGCAAAATGCTAACCTAAAAATACGTGGTGAAATTTAAACGAATTTAAGCATAGTTATCAAGGAGTATGAAAAATTCTTGGATTTCAAGCCGAATGACCATAAGGTCAAGGCCATATCTCTACATCATACTTTATTTTGATGATACCATATGCAAGCATTTGCATTGTGACAGATTCGGCCATATTTTGAAAACAATCAAAGAGGAAGTAGTATGAGACGTATGGCTCTATCAGCTACTCTCTCGAGAAGGAGCCCGACCCGACTATTTTCTTTGCTCAATTTTATGGTCAATTGTGCTAAATGTACGAACATCATTGTAATTCCCCCCTTTTTAGGTCCTTGATGTAAAATGTACTCCCACCGACCGTGTAAAATGTTAGCCTAATAGTAAGTGGTGAAATTTAAACAAATTTAAGCTTAGTTGTCATCGAGTATGGACATTCTTGGATTTCAAGCCGAACAACCAGAAGGTCAAGGCGGTATCCATACATCATACTTTATGCTTATGATCCCATATCCAAGAATTTGCATGGCTACAGATTTGGACATATTTTGAAAACAATCATATGGCTCCATCAGCTGCTCTCTCGAGAAGGAGTCGAACCTGACAGTTTTCCTTGCTTAATCTTAGGGGGTTTTGTGTTAAATATATGGACCTCGATGTAATTTTACCTTTTAGGTCCTTGATGTGAAATGTACTACCACCGCTCGTGTAAAATTCTAACCTAAAAGTGTAAGTGGTGAAATTTAGATGATTTTAAGCTTACTTGTCAACGAGTATGAACATTCTTGGATTTCAAGCCGGACGACCAAGGTAAAGGCCATATCAACATCATACTTTATTCTTGTGATCCCATATGAGAGAATTTGCGTGGCGACAGATTTGGCCATATTTTGAAAACAATCAAAGAGGAAGTAGTATGAAGAGTTTGACTCAGATCAACTACTCTCTCGAGAAAGAGCCGATCCAGATTTTTTTTCCTTTTAGGGTCCTTTGTGGTAAATGTATGGACCTTGATGTAATTTTCCCTTTTTTAGGTCCTTGATGTAGAATGTACTCCCATCGACCATGTAAAATGCTAACCTAAAAGTAAGTGGTGAAATTTAAACGAATTTAAGCATAGTTGTCAATGAGTATGAAAAATTCTTGAATTTCAAGACGAACGACCACAAGGTCAAGGCCATATCTCTACATCATACTTTATGTTGATGATCCAATATCCAATAATTTGAATGGCGACAAATTCGGCCATATTTTGAAAACAATCGAAGAGGAACTAGTATGAGACTTATGGCTCGATTAGCTCCTCTCTCGAGAAGGAGCCAAACCCGACTATTTTCTTTGCTCAATTTTAGGGATTCTTTGTGGTAAATGTATGGACCTCAATGTAATTTTCCCTTTTTAGGTCCTTTATGTAAAATGTACTCCCACCGCCCGTGTAAAATTCTAACCTAAAAGTAAGTGGTGAAATTAAACGAATTTAAGAATAGTTGTCAACGAGTACGAAAAATTCTTAGATTTCAAGACGAACGACCAATGTCAAGGCCATATCTATATCATACTTTATGCTTAGCCATATTTTGAAAACAATTGAAGATATTAAAAAAATAATAAATTTTAATTTTCGAGGTGATAGGAATTTATTTTCTTAAAAGCAAGTAAGAAGAATTTATTTCCTTTTTCTGTTAAAAATAAAGAGCGAGAAGAGACTATGAGCACAGAGGAGGCAACGAGAGATCTGCGAAGAGGAGGATTTGAAGGAGTGATGTCAGAGCGAAGCTGGGATGGTTTCCTGACACGAGGTATAGGGGTACAGTGAGTAGAGTACATTTTAGGACCTTTAAAATATATATGCACGCAAAATAAAGTGTGTTTTCTCTCTCCTTCACTCTCTCATCACCACCCACACCCTAGTCGGCTGACCTCTCCCTCTTCCACAACGTGGCACTGCACACGCGCGTTGACCCACAACCTGCCTTGTGTCGATAACTCCGTGTCTATGTCTACCATGTTTGTCAACTGCGTTGGTGGGAACCATTTTGGTCCTTGGTGGCAAAAAGTATTACTACTCCAATAGAGTAGCAATTCAAACTTTCCCGGTTTTGAAATGTTCACTTCCTTCACAAATATCCGGGGGGGGGGGGTATTCAAAAGATCGCCATTCGCAATACTACTAGTACTACTGTGTACAGTGAGTAGTACCAAAAGAAAGCTTTTTTGACGATAGTATCAAAAGAAACTTGATTCAACCATTAACATAACAACATATTTGAGATAAAAAACATAATTACACGAGTTTACATATAAAGGACTCGCTGCTGGACTAGTGCAGGTCTGGTGCCTCCTAGCACCTAGTCCGCGCTGCCAACGGCAGCTCGTTAGACATCAACACCAATGCTAGGTCCAGTGACACAGCCGGCTCCAGACTCATCGGCACCTCCGAATAACACGGCGGCACCCTCGGATAAGGCGGTAGCACCTCCTGAGCCATTGGCGGCAGCTCTGGAGCCATCGACAGCTCTAGTAGGACACTGTGGATGAAGTTGTCATTGTTGGGGTACATACGGTACTTGCGGCGACTGAACCAAGCATGGAGGAAGGCGCACGCCAGCTGCCACGATGTTCTCTGTGAGGAGAAGGCCCAAATGCGTAGGGCATTGTCCTCTTGTGCGGCAATGTCGGGGTCTTTGCGCTCCGGTATGGCGGGCGGCTGCCAGAAGGTGGCCATGGATGACAGACGAGGACGGAGATGGTTAGTGGAAGTGGGGTATTAGAGATGGTTTGCTGCGGGGAGGGGGAGAGAATACATAGGAAGGAGGTGATCCGAGATTAATGTGGCAGATTATCGAAGCGAGGGGACAATCAATGTCGCTGATGAAGCCGATGCGTGTGGCAAATATCGATGATGATGACTAGGGTAAGCGATTGGACGGAACACTGACTCTGCTTCCCGCACTCGATGGTCTAGTCATAATTTTGTGGTGCATGCAATTTTTGGGCCCTACGTGGATGAATGAGTCGATGGGTGAAAACAAATTGATAAAGTGAGATCTTTCTTATTAAAATAATGTGGTTATGATAAAGGGAGATAATTTAGGGTTGCTCTTGGATATAAGCAAAATTTAGGAGAAGATTGTTTTAGGGAAGGCCCCTACATACAAACATAGGTGAGAAAATGTAGGGGTGTTGCTGGACTTGCTCTAAAGACTGTCAACAGAATCTTCTAGATGCTTCTCTAAAAAAGAATCTTCTAGATGCTATGATGGAAAATAAGATCCAACGGTTTATAATGTTTGGATCCGTGAATCTTGATGCAACAGTCAAAGTTCAAAGTTATTCGTACACTATATAGTGGTAAGATAATATAATAGGTAAAGCTCAAAAAGTTATAATTTTGATCGACATCTATAAAGTATGGGTATATTAGGTTCTTGTATTTGTATCATGTAGAACTCAACGTTGATTAGCTATACCTAATATACTTTAAAATTGTGGTAACATGGTCTAGAAAATGGTGGAGAAGATTCTAGAATGATGGAGCAATGCGTTTTGAGGTTTGCCAATAGCGTATGTTGTGCTAAAGACTATCAATAGTATATTTTAGATGCTAGAATGGAAAAGAAGATCCAATGGCTGGCAATGTTGGGATTCACAAGTATTGATCGAATGCTCAATATTTGAAGTTATTCGTTGAGCGTTGGATCAAGACTCGTGAATCCCAACAGTGCCAGTCGTTGGGTCTTCTTTGGTATTCCAGCATCTAGAAGATCGATAGTATTATTTTATAGACGTTCTTATCTTATCTTATCATACCACTATATAGTCTACAAATAATTTTGAAAATTTACCATTGTTGGATCAAGATTCGTGATCCCAACATTGCCAGCTATTGGATCTTCTTTCCATTTTATAGCACCGAGAAGATGCTATTGATAGTCTTTCTTTTCTCTTAGCTTACCACTATTATATATAGTGTATAGATAACTTTCAATATTGACTATTGAATCATGTCCCGCGAATCCCAACATTGCTGCTAGCTATTGGAGCCTCTTTTCCATTCCATCACCTAGAAGATACTATTGATAGTCTTTCTTTTCTTATCTTACCACTAATATATATAGTATAGGCCGGGATAATTTTGAATATTGGCCACTGAATCATGACCCGCGAATCCTAAAATTGATGCTAGCTGTTGGATCCTCTTTTCCATTCCATCATCCAGAAGATACTATTGATATTATTTGTTATCTTACATTATCTTACCACTATATAGTATATGAATAACTTTGAATATTCAACGTTGGATCAAGACTCACGAATCCCAACATTGCTAGCTGTTGGATCTTCCTTTCCATTTTAGCATCGAGAAGACATACGCTGTATATAACTAGTAAGTTGCATGTGCGCTGCACATGAGACCCATATAATAGACGTCTGGCATATCATCACTATATAAAACTATAAAAGGTAAAGCAGAAAAAATATAAATTTGATCAATATCTATAAAGTATGGGTGTATATTTGGTTCTTGTACTTTGTATATCATGTAGAAGTCAACAATTATTAGCTATCTAAAACTTGAAATTTTTGGTAAGATGGTCTAGAGAAATGAGGGAGAAGATTCTAGAATGATGGAGAAGTGTGTTTTGAGTTTTGTGCATAGCATTCATTGTGATGAATACTATCAATAGAATCTTCTAGATACTAGAATGGAAAAGAAGATCCAACGACAAGAAATGTGGGGATTCGTGAGTCTTGATCCAACAGTCAATATTCAAATTTATTCATACACTATATAGTGGTAAGAAATGGAGCAGTTTTGAATAGGATCCATAGCACCAATCCTAACCATTGGGCTATTAGATCCAATGGTTCAGAGCAGCTGGATTAATGTTGAATAGTACCTAGAGCAAACTCCACTATTTTCTAGAACCATCATGTCACCACCCCCAAAATTTCATAGCACAATAGGTTGTATTCTCAGTATGTGTAGATAGTTATTATTAATAGACTTAATGTATGCAATTTTTATCTGACAAGACTATTGACTTAATGTTTGTTAAATCACATTTCATACAATATATAGAGGCGGACCCAGCAATTTGTCGAGGCCTGGGCTTGCCGCAAGGCAACTAAAAATTTTCTCGACCCATCTCAAAAAAAATTGTAGACAAATCTAAGCATCATATGGAGCAAATATTGTTTTTCACAATAGTTCTAGTGCGGAAACACAAATACAATATATTAGACGATTCACAACATATTCCAATGTTCAGAACACATTCAAATGTTTACAACACATTCAAATGTGCATAAGCACTAATATTAGATATGATAGGACTTAGCAAGAACTCCCAAAAGACAAATAGAACTCCGATGATTGATGACAAGAGTTGAAATGCCCAAATGCACACAGAACAAGATCTACATGATAAAAAAGGAAAGATGGGTTAGTAAATCATATGAACATGCTTTCAAAATATATCTATCTTGATTCATGAGACAAATAAATATATGGAGATATTACCAACGATGTACTAATTAGCTCTAGGCATACGGGGTAAATGTTTCCTCCTCTTCTTTATGGCTTGAAACCGCTGAGCAATAACACCACTATCAAGTTGTCTAAATATCTCTCGCTCGCTGTAGCATGTCATCAAGTCATTGAACCATTCATTCTTGAGCTTGTTACGTAATTTGTACATGATGATCTTCATTGTCGAAAAAGCCCACTCAAGCGATGCGGTTGACACCGGTAATATTAAGGACAACTCAATAAGCTTGTAGACCAATGGAAACACCAAATACTTCCCTATTTCAACCATCTTTGTAGCCAAACTTTCAAGATTTATGCAAGAAGATAAAAATGCATGGATTCTCACATGGTGAATGTAATTTTGAAGTTGGCCACTTATGGTTGCACGGTTACCATTAGAGAAATCCGAATGATAAATTGAAGATAAGAGAGCAAGCTTGTCCACATCAAACATTAAGAAAGAGTTCTTCGGACTAAGGCATGAGAAGCTCTCTAATACCTCCATTGAAGCTTCACAAAAGCGATGATCCATCTTAACACATATCTTATCAAGGGCAACATAGAAGATCTCAACTTTGTAGAAATGAAGGTTAGTGTAGGTCATCCCATCAAGCCTCGAACAACCCTGAACCGGTATTTGTTCATCCCTATTAGGAACCGGAATACCCTTCTCCATACAAGAATGTTGAACCTCATGAAACAAGTCATCCCAACCACTTTCTCTCATAGAGGTTAACCCATCTTTCACATCACTAACTAATTCCATTGCACGCACAATATTTAGATCTTTCTTTTGCAAAACATGTGAAAGCTCATCCGTGATAGCAAGCAACTTTACAATTAGCTTTAAAATGAAAACAAATTTGTAGTCCTCCATTTTCTATATCCAACCCAGAACTTGGGTCAAACCACGACTCTCATAATTGATCTCACAGAGAATATGCAATGTTCCAAACCACATTTGGTGCACACGAAGCAAACTTATATAATGTGAACCCCATCTAGTATCCCTAGGCCTAGTGAGACTTGTTTCTTGATTCAAGCCTCTTCCACTAGATATCTCACCCCTCTCAAGCATATCCAAAATATGTTGATGATGTTCTTCCCTAAGCGCATCTCTTCTTTTGCAAGATGAACTTGACGTGTTCACAATTCCGGAGATGCTTTCAAATAAGTTATGAATGGATGAATAAGAACTAGCAATGGAGACAACTACCAATAGCAAACGATGGGCAAAACGATGAATGTAGAAGGCATAAGGGTTTTCATCCAAGATCTTTTTTGCAAACCATTGAATTCACCTCTCATATTGGAAGCTCCGTCATATCCTTTCCCTCGTATCATATTAATATATAGCTTGTAACAACCTAGAATGTGATGAAGAGCCTCCTTTGGCATATCCGATGTAGTCTCATGAACATGATATAGAGAAAGAAACCATTCCACAACCTTGCCTTCATTATTCACGTACCTACAACAAAACAATTACAAGAAGATAGATTTGAGTATAGAACAAAAGATACATTTAAGTGTGGAACAATAATTAAATAACAAGACAACACTACAAACCTCAACATTACCACCATTTGCTCTTTCACGGATATATCACGCGATTCATCAATAAGAATAGAGAAGTTCTTATCACCAATTTCTCCCATAATCACCTTAGTGACTTCTTGTGCACAACACTTAGAAAGATCCTTTTGGATTTTGTGAGAAATAATTTTGGAATTTCCACCATGCTCATAAGCATGCTTCACTTTTCCAACCTTTTATTTATACCATTGTACTATCTCAAGGAAGTTTCCCTTGTTTGATGAACCAATAGATTCATTATGGCCACGAAATTCCAAGCCTTGCCAAAGAGAAATCTTGCACAATGGAAGGAAGAAGTCAAACGGATTTTATATAGTTCTTCGGATTCCTTTGATGCACGAGCAAGGTAAGTAGAGACACTTTGTCTTCGATTTTGAAAATCATCACAATGCAACCTTGCCTTATTATGGTCACTATTTATACCACCAATATGCTCCTTCAAAGCTTTGTAACCATGCTTCCAATCACTAAAAGCGGTTTTGTATAAGACTTCACTACCAAAACGGTATGCACTTCCGAGTGGCTTAAAAAGAAAGCAATAAAAATAATAAGCATTATCATAAGACTCGCTATATTCTATCCAATCATATTTTTCATACCATGTTTTTGAAAACCCTCTACCACTTCCCATATTCTTTGGAAAATTGACAATTGGCTTTGTTGGACCCTTCAAAAGGTATCCTCTTTTCACTTGGTCTTGGACATTTGGATTATATTCATTGATTTTTTTCCTAAGAGCGGGATCACACACTATTTCATCCGGATTAAACACATCATCCGCCTCATGCTCATCTTCTTCCACATTTTCCATATTTGGTTGTGGCGGTGGTTGTGGGAAGCTTCTTTTATCAACCAAAAAGCCACCAATTTCTGAAATGAATAAGATTTTCATCAATGTTTGATCATTAATTCAAGCTTTGGCAGTTTACCTATGCACAAATCTAATCAACAAAAATGAGCAAATCATGGTTCGATTTGTCTTAACAAGCTAAAAAGGGAATTAAACAAAATTCAGTCATAGAATCAATACCCATTTGTCTTGTTCCTATTGTAGTTGAGCCTGACGAGCCGGGCAGTGTGAGAATCACCGCTAGGTCGCCTCGCCAGCGCTTGCGGCCGCCCGATGTGGCTGGGCCTAGCCGTTGCTAGCTGGGACGCCCACTGCTGCCATCACCCTCTATCGGATCTCCACCGTCCATGGCTTGACCGACCTCCCGTCGGTCTGATGTCGTCGCCTGCTGGCCGTCGGGGGCTAGGCATGGCCGCACGGGGCTAGGTGGGGTTGGGGAATCAGGACAGGAAGGGTTTCAGGCAGACGTGTTTTCAGGAGAGACCAGAGGACGGCTGGACGGGACTAGGGAATGGGACGAGGAGCAAGCTGTGGATCGATCGATAGATTGCTGCTCGTTTTCCAGGATGGATACGACTGCCAAGGCCCAATGCCTCAAGGCCCACCAGATGGAGAGGTTTTTTTCTTTTTTGACAGAATTGATTTTTCCCTTGATCCATCGAGAATTCCTAGCTAAACGCGGCCTCGCCCAGGAGGCGTGCGGCGTCAAAGCCCGGGCAAGCGCCCGGGAAGGAGGGGCACTACGTCCGCCTGGGACAGTATATACGTTTGTGGCACGTGCCTTTTACTAGTCCATTCTAGCATCTTGAAGACACTATTGATAGTATTTCTTATCTTATCTTACCACTATATATAATGTACAAATAACTTTGAATATTGACCGTTGGATCAAGACTACTGAATCCTAGCATTTTCAACTGTTTGATCTTCTGTTCTATTCTAGCATCTAGAAGATTCTATTGATAGTCTTCAGCACAATGAATGCTATGCACAAACCTCAAAACACATTTCTCCATCATTCTAGAATCTTCTCCCTTGTTTCTCTAGACCATGTTACCAAAAAATTAAGTGTCAGATAGCTAATAACCATTGACTTCTATATGATACAAAGTACAAGAACCAAATATACACCCATACTTTATGGATGCCAATCAAATATTTTTTGACATATACCTATTAGATAATATTACTTGTATATCTTACCACTATATAATGTACGAATAACTTTGAATATTGACCATTGGATCAAGACTTGTGAATCCCAATATTTCCAACCGTTGGATCTTCTTTTCCATTCTAGCATCTAGAAGATTCTATTGATAGTCTTCATCACAATGAATGCTATGCACAAAACTCAAAACATACTTCTCCATCATTCAAGGATCTTTTCCCTTATTTCTCTAAACCATGTTACCAAAATTTTCAAGTTTTAGATAGCTAATAATCGTTGACTTCTACATGATATACAAAGTACAAGTACCAAATATACAGTGATACTTTATAGATGTTGATCAAATTTATATATTTTTTGCTTTACCTATTATAATTTTATATAGTGATGATATGTCAGACGTCTATTATCTGAGTCTTACGTGCAGGGCATGTGCAATTTACTAGTACTATATAAAGTACATTTTTAATAGAACTTCTCTACTACTACCATCGCATTCAATGCACTTCATCAGGACCTGGCCAGCCTTCCTATTTTTTACTTGATTACTTAATATATTCCATTTCTCACCCCGTACCGAGGAAGCATGGCTACATACATGGACCCGACACCCCTATAAATCAGCTTATTTCTACTCTACCCACCTCCGCATTGCCTAATCCGTCCACCATCATACAGAAAACACACTCATCCTCTTGCTGCTGCCTCCTCTCACCGCTGCCGTCATCTCTAGCGCTACACAGATCAATCTACCAATCATTACTACGCGGACTGCGACCTAGAACATCGAGATATAATCTTCATCTCTCCCTTGTAGAAAACATCCATAGGTCCTCTTTTTGTACTGATTCCATTATATGTCTCTAAATCGATTTTTTCAGATCTCTTTCATTCCTCTCTATTTTGTTCATCATAGTTTAAATCTTCATAAATACGAATATATTGAGATTGATGTACTTTTTCAAAGTGAAACCTTGGCGAAACATGTTGCTTGCTGCGAGGGGTAGCATTTTGTCACTTGAACTGGTTATAATTCCATGTATTTTAGTGCTATAATAAGTATGTTGCAATTCCATTTATAGGTTCCAATTCCAAGCAAGGTAGAAAATTATGGACAGTTCAAGCGATGATGAGATCTGCTATACTGACTGGTATGTAATTGATAGCGATGAGGAAGAAATTGCGGCTATAAGGGGTAAAGTTTTACTTGTATTGTGAAAATCGAATTAGACTATGCAAAAATATACTACTCTCTAAGATTTATTTTTCTTTCATGTAGGTCCTTCTGATGAGCGAAAAGATTGGTTCGAAAGGTACATCGTTTACAGCAATAATGTGCGTTTGTCATACATAAGGTGGGATTTTATCGAGAATAAAGTCTCCTAGATCGAAGCTGACATACCTTTCTATGTTTGTGAGCTCACCTCTTCTTTACTCGGCAAAGGAGGGGGCAGGATGGTAAGAAATTTTTGTTTTTTTTCGAGAAGGTAAGAAATGGTAGTACCCGTCTGATTCAAAAGATTTGACTACTTCCAAGATGGTTGTTACATTTATAGGATTGATTCCCATAGGAATTATTCCTAAGTATTCCTTTGCACTAGATTCTGTAGGAAATCAAACATCCACTCACACATCTTTTCAGAATCCTTCGTTTGTCCTACTATGATAGAGTCAAACAAACTTTGGTTCATATGGAATTCCTGTAGGATTGGAGTGGGCATGACATTGCAATCCTACATTTATTTTCTCTATAATACAAATCAAGCAGGCATCTATTTTACTACTATTTCACCAGTCAACAAGTCGTAAACTTTTGATAGTTGTTTTCTTCTAGTTTCAGTGTTTCTCACTAGGTTACAGTCAGAATGTCTTGAGGAATCATCTACGTTAAGAAAGAAATTTGCGTGTGACCAACGAGTTGTACAAAGGTTATCATGATGTCATGATTGCCATGGGCGATGATGGGCGTGCGGTGATAACTACTGGTATGAGCTAGCAAAATGTTGTTAGGGACGCAAAGCTCTTAGAACACGAAATGGCTATCTTCTGGTTCAAGGAACACGCACATGGACTTCGTCTCAACGTGTTAAGTGGTATACCGCTTCATTAGAAGGTGATATGAATATCATCAAACTTGTATTCAAGCCTTAATGTGACCAGGAGTCATTCGAGGAAGCAAGAAGGATCCTGACAAGCAACTGTACTTATACTACTAGCCACTATTGCTCCTGGATGGAACTATGGAACTTATAGCAACTAGTACTAGTAATACTCAAGTATTAATCATGTTTGTATTATTAGTACACAACTTTTGGTGCCTAGTCTATCTCGTACTGCTGGAAAGGCGAGCAAGGGCTCCTTCCACCGCAAATCTCTTACCTTGTTTCAAAAAAAGGCTCCTCCACCCAAAATTCTGTCTCGTCGCTACCGTTCATGAGAGAAAAGGATCCTAGATGAAGGAGAATCATCCTCCCTCTGTCCTCCTCAATGCGGCATTGGCTGCTATGATCCACTCATGCATCTATGCCTAGTACTTGTTCCGGTGGGAAGCATTGGAGTAGTCACCTCTTCCTTTTTTTTACGAATCACAGTCACCTCCTTCTTCCCATGTAAGCTTCCATGCAATGGAGTACAACCATGTAGGCGCAACAGTGTAGAGAAAGTTGGGGCCCGTGCTGGTCCAGCCCAATTTTCCTTCTGTTTGCCTCACGCTTCCACCCAAAAATGAGCGTCGGCTGGATGTTTTCTTTCTCTTCCATATTAGGCTGCTCATAGTGCTAAATAACTTATTCTAGTAAAACTTTCACATGTTACTACAGTACCTTCAAAGGGTATTGGGTAATAACATGTGTCTAGTGTCATGCAAGGCCTCATTAATTAGTCCTAATTGTAGGAGTAGCTCATATCTCCTGGATGAAGGAGAATCATCCTCCCTCTCTGCTCTTCAATGCGGCATTGGCTGCTCTGCTCATGCATCGGTGAATCTATGACTTTAATAGGACTTGTTTAGATAGGTAGCATGGCAGCAGTCACCTCTTCCTT
Organism: Avena eriantha; assembly: GCA_910589775.1. Lineage (NCBI taxonomy): Eukaryota > Viridiplantae > Streptophyta > Magnoliopsida > Poales > Poaceae > Avena > Avena eriantha. The sequence goes on from OU342741.1 coordinate 231,007,999, forward strand.
TTTTTGGCGAATCACAGTCACCTCTTCCTTCCTATGGAGTACGGAGTACAACCGTGCAGTTGCAGCAGTGCAGAAGTTGGGGCCCTTGGTGGTCCAGCCAACTTTCCTTCTGTTTGCCTCGTGCTTCCACCCAAAAATGAGCTCTAGCGGGATGTTTTCTTTCTCTTCCATATTTTAGGCTGCTCAAGTTCTAAATAACTTAGACTAGTACAACTTTCACATGTTACCACCTTCACAAATTTGGGTCATAACATGTATCTAGTGTCATGCAAAGCCTAATTAATTAGGTTGTAGGAGTATCTCATATGGAAGTTGGTTTCGTTGACTCGACTCCACCACAATCTATGGGATTCAAAGGATTTCTAAAGGAATTCTATAGGATTCCAATCCATAGGAATTTTTTCAATAGAATATGTTTGTTACGAATGGTTAAATCCTACAAAACTCATATGCATTGCTTCCCTACACTACAATCCTTTAGGATTTATTACAATAGGTCAGACCTCTTGGAAAAATTCCTATGTGTCCATGACATGTACCTAAACCGTATAAAATTTCCTGAGTTTTTCCTGTGATGCAATCAAACCCCTTATCTTCCTGCATTTTTCATTTCTATAGGATTATTAGTGAGAACGAGGCAATAGCCTAGTGGTTGAGTCGCAGTTGGCGCATCCCAACAACAAGAATTCGATCCCTATCAGGGACGAATTTCCGTAATTCTCATGCCAACCCGCTTCTACTATATCAAAAAAATGTCTAGTTCCTCCTAGCACTGTTTCATCTTTTTTTATAAGTGCCATGTCATTCTATTCCTGCACTTCTCCTATTCCTATGTTTTACAAATCCTCTGAATCGAACGAATCCTAAATACACGGTGTACAAGCCCTACTATTTTACTTATAGCATGCTGACTAGTCATTAGAGCAATTCCAATAGTATAGCCAAGAACTATCTTGTATAATACACTAGTTATCCCTAAAGGTTTACTATACTTACACATGACTACTTTATGTGTAAATGGCCTACCTCACATACTCACAAAGTGCCTAGGATGGCCAACCATGTAGTAAGAACATACTATCTTGGTTGCCACGAGGTATGATAAACACAAGTTTTGGTAACTTCCGTAAAAAATCCTTCGCGATATGGCCTAGTGGCCTACCATGTAGGAACATACCTTGGTTTGAAGCCAAACAACCAAGGTATGACCATATTTACATCGTAATTTATGATAAGGTCACCTTGTTCGATATATTGGCGCATCTTAGCATGGTAAACAATGTTTATTACAATTGGAATTTTCCAATTTTTATGACTAGAAAAATCAGTTACGATTTTCCAAGTAACTGTTCTTGTAAGCAAGCACATGTGGAATAAGGCCCATATGACAACCCCATTTTTCACACATAATGACACAATTTTATGGGCATTTCTCAAGTTACTTTGAATTTACGAGCTAGTTAATTTTGCCACTTAACTCCCTCTATTGATTTACAAAAATTATATCAAACTTGAACTACGATCATATGATAGGCTGCTCGCTCTTAAGCTTCGCCTATAAAGTGGCGGATCCAAATGGTGGCTTGGGCGGTGAATGGACCAACTTGAGATTTCTAAATAGCCCATATATTATACATAAAAATAAAAAAAATATTAAATGAAAAATTGTTGTAACATTCCAAATCTTTAATCAAGGTTATCATGATCCAAAGCACCCAAATTAGGGTGAACAAAAAACTTTTTATTATTAAAATAATTATGAATGCATGTGTGTTCGCATTAATATAGAATTGTTTGAAAATGCCATGTTTGATTGTTCTAATGGTTGTGAAATGATTCAAAGGTGAATGCCACATCATCTAGATCATTCAAAAACAAAATCGAAAGAAGAAGAAATCAAATAAGATTAAAAAATGCAAATGGTCACTTGTGCCATTTTAATCCACTAAGCCACTTTAGGTGTTCCTAGAAGTCATTTTCAAACACAAACTTTCTTAACTCTCTTCATCCCTTGCTAGTACAAATAAAGATCTACCAAGGCCCACTTTAAAATCTTACCAAGGCCCACTTTAAAATCTTACAAAAACACTTAGCCACTAATTTGAAATGGTATTTGAAAATTGAATCCATTACAAATGAATAGATCCCACTTTTCAAAAAATCACTCAAATGAACTCCCCTTGCTAAACCCAAGCAACCACAGAAGATCAAGCTTATGAACAACACACCCACAAAAAATCTTTAAAAAATTCAAATGTATATTTCTTGTGGCCATTGTGTCAAACACGTGGCGATCACCAAATCAACTGCCCAACTAATAATGTTGATTGATCAATGTCTTGTCCCCCATTTAACCCCCTCATCTCTCCCTTGTCCCCTCTTATTCTAACCCAGCCCCAGACAACACCCCCCTTTACCGCTACGCCAGTACCGCGCTGCCCAAAAATGGTAATCGCCTGTCGACCATGGCCAAGTCGCAGCAGACCACCCCACCCTCTTCCGCCGTGCCTAGGAGGTAGGAGAGATCACACCGCCGCCTCCTGTCTCTGTCCCGAGCCCTGCCAAGCACTGGACCACCCACAGAGCGCCGCGCTCTACGCCTCTGCGCCATGCACAGACCACGCCAGTGCGCCGCGCCTGACAGCCTCGCACAGACCCCTCCTTGCCCTCAGCTCGCACGTGCACACTCGCCTTAACACCAGCACGCCCCAGACATCCCCGCCCGTCACCGCGTGAACCGCAGCCACCGTGTGCCGCGTCGAATGCCGCCTCTGCCGCGCAGAGCACCAGCCACGCCCGACCAAATGCCACCGCCCCTAGCCATGCCTTTATGCCGTAGAGGACTGCTAAGAGACCACGCATCGACCTTCGCTCACAACCACGCCTCTAGCAGCCTGTAGCCATGTGGCTACCGTCGCCTAACCACGCCGCGTTGTCCCGTCGTCGAGCCTATAAAAGGAGGCCTCCCCCAGCCTCATTTCTCACAACACTCAACTCCCCTCTCACCACTGAGGCTTCCCCACTTATCCCTGGAGCCAATCGAGCCCTCAGTCGACGGAATTCCACCGGAGCTGGCCGCAACAGAGGAGAAGAGGCACCGCTGATTGCGACTGCCCCAGGAGCCACCGCAACCATGCCTAGAACCGCCGCCTTCCCCCAGTTCGATCGCCCCCATCGCCATGCCTAGCTAGAGCCTTGGTAAGCCCCCACGTACACCCATCATGCCGCTAGGGTTAGCTCTCGCTGGTGACCTGTTCGCTGGGGACAACGATCCTAATTCGTTGATCCGTCTTTTAATCGTAGCGCTGAGAGTGCCCCGTACCGCTTCATGTTGATGTGTCACTGACATGCGGGACCAGCCTATCAGTTGCCCCCTGCGCCACGGAGCGCCACTGGGCCGGCCCGTTAGTGTTCCGTGCTTGCCCACAAATTCAAATAGATGTTTGTCTATTTAGATTCAAACTAGATTCTGTCCACTTGTTTCAAAATCATTTCAGAGAGATCCACTTAACCAAAATGCATGATTCCAATTTTGTTAGAAAGATAATTAAAATCTCTATCAAGGCCCGTTGGATTTAAATCAATTGGAGTTAGAGATCACTTGTAGCAAAAATAATAAGACAAAGACTTTTGCAACTTCAAACATTTTTCAAAAATCAACCATAATAGCTTTTGAGTTGTTTCCAACTCTCAAAAATCACATTTCATAATATCTAAGTGAATATGTAATAATATTTAGGTTTCCATGTAGTGACTTTGGACTCGTACCAAATAATGCTATATAGGCATTTCTAGTCACTTTAAATCATTTAAATGATAAACTTTAACTTATTGAAATATGATCAAACATTTAAATCACATTCCCATGTATTAGAATATGTGGTGATGACATGTGTTCACATGATCCCATATTTTAATTGGAGAATATTAAATCTTAATTATTTTCAATGAGTAGAAATTACTTTTCTCAAATAAAATAAATGAAACTAGTTCTTTAAATCTTATGATGAGTGTGATGATGCTGGATCATCAAGTGTGTGCCTTAGTGTGCTAAATAGATTAGTTAAGTATTGTTTGTTGATTGTGTATCCCGTATGTATTTATAGACGATAGTAAAGATCAAGTCTACGAGGAGGAGTTCTACCCCGAACAAGATGAGGAGAATTTCAACCACTGCACCAATCAAGGCAAGCTATTATTGGCAAGCTAGAACTAAGCAATTTAACACTTTCCCACTTAACTTGAGCAAATGCTTTAGGCATGCTTTGGTTATACCTTTTGATTTATACCCATTCCAAGTTTTACTTACAAGTTTTACCTTTTGCTTTACCAAAGTTTCTTTACTTCTGGTAATGCTTTGTGAGATTTTAGAAAGTAGTATAGATAGCCTAAAGAGTATAAAACTTGGCCTATACTAGATGTCATTCTATGGCATGAGATTGAGATTAGCATCACACCTTAGTGAACACTCTTAACATAGTGGTTAGTTCTAAACCAAAAACTTGATCACTCTAGATGGGAATACTTGGTGAAAATGCTTATGAAAACCTTGGAATGATGAGTCATTCTATTGAAATGTTTTGACATGTGTTGAGAAAAACAAATGTTTTATGATGATGAAAATGTTGAGGCATGAGACTTAGCCGTTTATAAAAACGGATGGTTGGGTTCAGATGAGATACCATTCCAATTTTACCGTAGAACCACAATACCTGAATTGTGTAAGGCTTAGCCAGAAGTTTATATGCATTAGTATGGGTTCCCTCGCGGAAGAGGTTTGAGCTGAGGATACCTCTTGATGTTGTCCACCTATGCAGGATGGCAGATGGCCATGGCTGGGAGGCCAAGCTCATGGGAGAGGTTCTTATACTAGAGTGTGTAAAGGAAAGGTTATGACTGATTATCCGCATATTCATTATGATGATTCAGGGTTATCCCTGACGGATGTATCGAATTTTGTGGTGAAAGTGTACCACCTCTGCAGAGCATCAAACTATTCGAATAGCCGCGTTCACGGTCATGGACAGTTGGAGTGGCCATACTATTCCGTCGTCAGATGTTTTCAAAATGACTTATGAAATAAATTGTGACTTGACGTGACCACAACAAGGTTGTGACCATGAAAACTAAGTTCCCACTTAGGTGATTTAGAAGTTTATTTTACCTTTCTTTGTTTCTGAACTTAGCTTAGGTTTCAAACTTAACTTTAAAAATAAACTTAGAACTTAGCACTCCTACTAGGACTATCTTACTTGTTAGTGATAGTTTGCGAGTACTTAAAGAGTACTCATGGCTTTGTCCCTGGTTATTCCCGCGGCCAGACTATGAGGAGGACTATTCGCAAGAAGGACAGCAGGACGGCTATGACAACTAGGATCATCTCCCATCGTCAGCATTGCCCGTGACACTGAAGATGGAGCCCACCGATACGCTTATTATTCCGCTGCTTGTTTGTATTGAGACTGGATCATGAGATCATTTATTTGTGTAAGGCCTTATTATGGTTTGTAATGGATGATGTACTATGATATCCAACCTGTTATATCTCGCAAAAATGGTAATCCTAGGATTGCGATGTATGGCATAACAGGCATCTGGGGTAAAAATCCGGGTGTTGACAATTGCCCTGTTGGACTGCCCTCACATGTAGAGCTGGATCCGTGAAATCGGTTTTTTAAGGGACCCAAGTTAGTCAATACAGTATCGACAAACACTAGGAGGTTTGAAAGATTCAACTTGCAAAGAATTTACATGTTGGCCGACAAATTCTGGTGAGTTTTAAAAAAATAAGAAAGTAAAAAAATTGACTATAGTACTTGCACACGACATCCTCTTGCACGAATCCCCACATGCCATGCAAAATAATGGCAAGATTTAGTTTGGATAACTCTTCAGAGTATGTATTCGCAATGTGGCATACCAGTATGAACTTGTTTGGGTTTCAAAACAAATGGACATGCTTATGTGATAATAATACCCGTATTAGTTAAATGCGCATATGGACATGATATGGTAAACAATGTTTACATTTGTACATTATTTAACAAAGTACATGACGAATAATTGAGGCTCATAAAGGTAGCTACTAGCCTTCCATTTTCACGCAAAAGTGGACCATGTTTTATAGAATATTCTCCAATTACATGAACTTTTGACATTTCTAGCTAATTTCAACCACTTAATGTACTTGTTCTTGATTTATCAAAATCAGATCAAATTTTAACTATGACTGCATGATAGGTTGCTATCTCTCTAATTTCATGTAAAATCGCTTTAAGGTACTAGAGTAGTCAATCCATAAGAAAACAACTAGAGGTTTGTAACCATCAAGTTCTTTCAAAGAATTACACAACGCCTGACAAGCTTGAACTAGTTATGATTTTTTTCAAGAAAAATAAATAAAAATCAAAATAATTTACAACTTGTGCTTAGCATTCTCTTGAGAGTACTAGTTATGATAAGTATGAGTTTTGATTACTTTTGAAAACCTTGCTTCGCAATATGGCCTACCATGTTGTGAAGATGCTTAGGTTCCAAATCAAATGACTAGGATCATGGCTATATCTACCTTGTAGTAGATGAACATTGTGCCTATATTTAATAGATGAGCGCATGTTGGATGGGAGAATGTGTTTACAATCGTAGTTTCCAACTTTCATCAACAAAAAATAGTTTTCAATTTTGTAAGTGATAGAAAATATTTATTTGTTAAGTTAGTATACAAAGAGTAAGGCCCATAATGGTAATACCCCATTATTTGCACATAGCAGACCATGTTTATGGGCTATTTTCAAGTAATAACATAAATTTCCAATATGTCTAGTAGATATTTTCTCCGATTGGAACTACTTCATGTCGATCTACCAAAATTATATATATCAAATTTGCACGTCGAGTGCATTATAGGTTCCAGAATTGTTTGAGGTACCCAAGATTTGAATATATAAAAACCACCATCAGGTTTGAAAAATTCAACTTCTTGCAATGTCATGCACACAAAATTCATCACTATTCATTCTTACAATCACTATAATTATGTCCTCACTGCCAAACATGAAGGAAAATCATCATAGATCCATGGTCTTCCATCTCTTCTCTACTTGTCCCCTCTTAGAAAGCTTCACAACACACATCAGGTACGTGTAGTGCTTTCATGCATGATTATAGTTTAAAGAGTACTAGTCTAGCGGTTCTACGACATATGAAGCCTAGCGGTAGAGAGAAAGCAGACCCCCATCGCATGGGCCATGTTTTTTCTACGAGATAAAATCTAGCATGATCCGAAAATTTATCTCCCAATCCTTATATTTGATTTTTATTCTCAAATAAGATTGCATAGAACATCAAACGAACATTTAGTTTTTAGCTGTGGAGCTACATCAAATCTTAGCATAACATTGAATATTCAACGTTGGATCAAGACACGCAAATCCCAACATTGCCAACTGTTGGATCTTCTTTTTGAGTCTAGGATCTAGAAGATGCTATTAATAGTGCTTAGCAGAATGACTACGCGCAAACCTGAAAACACACTTCTCGATCATTCTAGAATCTCCTCCATTATTTCTCAAGACCGTGCTCCCAAAATTTTCAAGTATTAGGTAGCTAATAAATGTTTATTTCTATATGATATAAAGTACAAGAACCAAATTTACATCGTTACTTTATATATGTGGATCTTTCATATTTTTTTTGAGCTTTACCTATTACAGAGCATAATTTTATATAGTGATGATATGTCATACTTTATTATTATGTGAGTATCACGTGCAAGGCACATGAAAATTACTAATAAAAGGATGGTACACAAATACAAAGAGGCCGCTAAACTTGTCCAACTAAACCAGGAATTTGTAGATAAGGCCTCAAAATATACAAAATGACCCTATTACAGAAAGGAAAGGCACAATCAGGTAGAGCTTTATTGATTATTAGTGGTGGTATATAAAAGAAGGGCACGACTCGAGGCCGGATCAGAGATGCCTCGTTTCCTCCCACTCAAATCGCAATGCTTGGGATGGTCACTCTAAAGATGGAAGCCAACGTTCTCAACTATTCCTCCTGCTCCCAGCCCCTCAAGTCCCGGTGGGTCTACAAGGTCTCTCCATTTCTTCCTCAAAATCCATTGATTTTTCTTTTGTCGGTTCATCCATGCAACTATTTTATTTTTCGAACTTCCATTTCTACAGTGCATGTATATTCATCTAGTCTTCCACCGCTACATCCGCAAGATCACCTCCTGCCAGAAATGTGAACACCCTAGCAGCGGATTCACCCACAAGCCCGCCATGGACGCCGTCCTATCAACGACTAGGGTTGAGTGTGCCCACAAAGGCTGCAATATTTTTTTTGCCCCACTACGAACTCAACAAGCATGAAATCACATGCCAGTATGCTCCTTGCACTTGCATGGAGACTGGTTGTGAGTTCACCGCCCCGCCACCAGCGGTCGTTGCCCACCTCGAAGTGGTACACTCGATCCAAGTGCACAAGATCCAGTATGTCACCACCAAAGCATTCCAGGAGTTGTTGCCTCTGCCGAGCAAGGCATCCCGCCGGCTCATCCTCGTCGGGGAGCAGGACGGCACCGTGTTCATCCTAATGATTGGCATGGTATGCACGGTCCCCTCGTGTTTGCAGTCTCTGTTAGGGCCATGATGTGTGACTTGCCGGTGTACAGGGTGAGGATGTGGGTGGAATGCCCGCCGCTGCTCTCCTGGATAGACGGCAGGAGGAGGACCGGCAACGTGATGGTGGACCTCGATGTGTCGAGCTCTGCTAAGCCAGGCGACGTCGTGTTTGAGGACGTTATGCCTTACCTAGCGGTGCCATCGCATTACCTCGTCGGTCCTACTATGTCAAAGGAGCTACGTTTCTTCTTTCGCGTCGAGTTTTACTGGTGATGTAAGTTGTTGTTAATTGGTTTAATTGCAGAAAGATCGTTTGCATACCAGGAATGGTGGATTTTGTAGTAGTAGTAGTACTCTATTTGGATCCCAAGAAATAAGGATCCCTTGTTTTTCTTGTTATTTGTTTGACCAAGATTTACTCTAAATATATATAAAAAATGTTTGTACTATAAAAAGTTAGTATTATTGGAAAGTGTGTTTCAATATGAATTCAATTATAAAATTTTACACAATAAGTAAATTTTAGTTGCTCTATTTATTCGGTCAAACTTTACTTTGGAGTGCCACATCATCTACGCCAGATCCGATGAAGATCCTACATCACCCCTCTTGTTCCGAACACCGCTTGTGAAGATCTTCAGTCTAAATCCCGAGAGTTGGTTGCATGATTCTGCGAGTCATTTACAGAAGGATGCTTTGAGTACGGGATGGACTGGTCACCCTACCCGTCTCTCACTGTTCATTTTTGTACATCGAATCGGTGGATCAAGCAATTTTACTCCGTCCACGGAAGCTAGAGGTGGCTTTATTTGTTGATACCTTTACCTTCCTCCTTTGTTTATCCGTAGTGTTGTCTCGACGGATGTGAGCAACGACCCTTGTTAGTGGTGTCGCGAGGATCTACATGAAGCGTGAAGATTCAGGTCGCCGAGCTTCTTCCCGGTACCATGAGGCGGATCTCGAGGGCGAGATCCCTTGTTAGTGGTGTCGAATTGTGGCATCCCGCTAAAACCACTACTAGAAAATCGCGTTATTTTTGTGCATTGCATAATCATGACCGCATGCTCATGTCATCATGCATGGTTTTGTCTAAACTATTTTCGAAAACACCTAGTTTTGTTTTCTAAATATTCCCGTCTTTATTCAAATTAAAACCCGGGTTTCCGGAATATTTTGGTTTGTCTAAATACGGTTTGCAAAGGCCCCGTTTTAAATAATAAAATATTTATTTTAATTTTACGGGGCAGCCGTACCGGGCCGATCCGACCCAGTTGTCCACCCCCAGTACAAAAACCAGAGCTAGCCAAACCTTGTTCTACCCAATCCTAGTCTACCCAGCCCCTTCCTCCACCTTTCCACCTCACCCCCTCCAATCCCGTCTCGCCACCTAACCAGCTCACACCCCAGCCCCTCTCTTTTTCCCTCCACCTCACAGAGCCACCCCCACCGCCACCTACCCCACACCTGGCCACACGCACACAACGCACGCACGCGTTCCCATCCCTGACCACCGACCCGACCACCTCGGTACCCCTGCCCCGACCCGGTCCCACACCCAGGCTCTCTCCTGCTCGCCTCTTCCCCCACCTACCCCGTGCCTCTTCCCCGCCGCCTGCGCCGTGGCCTTCCTCCTCGAGCCCAGCCGCCGCCAGCACGTCTGCGCCGCCCCGAGCCCCCAGCGAGCACCGCCTCCCTGGCCTGGCCCACGCCGGCCCTGCGCGCCCTCGGCCGTGCTCTTCCTCGACGACCTCACCTCCCCGTCGGACTTGCCCCTCCGTCGTGCTTGCCGTCCCCGCCCATTGTGCCCTCGCCTGTGACCTCGCTGGCTCGCGTGCGCGAGCTGAGGCAGTGACCCCTACTCCTCAAGCACAACTTCCCTGGCGCCGCCTCTGCCCTGGCCCTCTGCTCGCCGCTCGCGGCCGTCGCTCTGCCTCGCTTCGCCGGGCCGCCGCGCGCCTCCGCCTCGGGCCTCCTCCGCTCCGGTCGATCCCGACCACCTCGTCACCACCTCACCATCCCCTCTGCTGCACGCCGGAACCCGGGCCCCACTCATCCTCGCCGAGCTCGTCGGCCTTCCGCCGCCTGCCACCGGTCCGTCCTCGCCTCCCCTCTGGCCGGCCGCTGCTACTCCGGCCATCTCCCTCCCAGAGAAGAGCCGCCTCCCCTCGGCCTAGACGAGCGCCGCCTCGAGCCCGCGCCGGCCTCCGCCGCGTGAGCGCCGATGCACCGCCCCTGCTTCCTATCGTCAGTAGCCTCCTCTGTCAGGCACCCCGTCGCCGCCGGCCGTCTGTGTCCTGCAGGTGGCATCCCCGGGCCCCCTTCTGCGCGCTGCCCGGCCTGCACGCAACCCCGCCAGAGCCCCTCACTTCGGGCCCCGGTGTTGCCGCGTTGCCAGGTCCTTCGTCATCCAGGCCGTCGTCGACCTCGCGGGAGCTCCGCCTCCAGCACGTGCAAGAACGCCAAGCTGCATGTTATGGTTGCGTTTTTGTTTTCGTGAAGTGCTACTGCTACTGCCTGATAACATACCCTTGTCTGTATGGCCATGTTATAGTGGTGTTCCGGGTGCCCACATCGGCTACCGTCGTCTCCGATGCCGGCAAGATCTCTTGATGTTGTGCACACCTTGCTACCAATGTTCTACCTCCCTGATGACCCGACCCTGGATCCGAAGTACGAACCCTGGCGCCGGCTTCATGCTCTCCTTCCCGAACGCCAAGACCATGTTCCCGGAGGCGAAGACGAATCCGGCCGAGCCGAACCCCGTCGGACCCTGAGACCCGGAGACCGTCTACCCGGAAGCCGAACCGAACCCTCGGAACCAAGATCGTCGATCCCACATGTGTGACCCCTTTTCTGAGCCCTATTTTATAAATTCTATATTTAAAACTTGTTGCATATTAAATGGTTCATGCTTGCTTAAATCTCATCATGTGGGTTTGGGGGCATTATGCCGATTCGCCTCATAATTAATATGGAGCCTATATGCGGGATACCTTGTCTTATTCCGGACTCCATTTAAATTGGTGTAGCAAACCGATGCCATGTTTCAGCCTGTTAATACAACATTTAAATTGTGGGGGTTCTAAATAACTTGAACCGTTTAATGAATTGTCGGGACCCCGGTTCCGTTTAATACTGCCTAGTTGCACCGCATCTGCATCATATCATAATCATGCCGGATCTTCTGCCGTAATATTAAACAGTGCATCCGGTGTTTCTTTTAGTGCTTTGCTTCTTCGCGGATTATACCGATGAGTTGATGCGAGTATCGACAAGTTCTCCGGATATGATCCTTCAAAAGTGTTTCCCAGGCGACCATTTCTCCCCCTTCTACCTATTTTGCATTTATAGTCTTATATCCTCCTGTTGATCTATTGTTATCCGTGTCGCGATGCTTTAGTTTCCGTGCACCAGTTATAACCCGTGTAGCCTCTGTATTGCCTTGGACACCTCCTATTACCTGTGTTTGGTAGATAGCTGGCCTTGCGAGTCGTAGTTGCTTGCTCAAGTGCGATCTCGTGTCGTCGAGTACCACAGATGTTGGTATGCTGGCAGATGGTTATTGGTGAAGATGCTTATTGGTGGAGATGATCATGACTTTAAATACAACTATTAAAAATGCTAGATATACCTAATGTAGAGGCATCGGTGGGCAATATATGTTATTTGGTTCTTCCACGCTCACTTGTGTCCCGTAGGCCCCGAGTACTTGATACCTGTTCCTTGATTTTTCGGACTATCCACATGCGGGAGGCCGTGGACCCCCCTGAGCCTGAGCTTGATTCATTTCTATTTCCTGGGGCCACAAACGAGTTTGGGGTTCTATTACTATCCCGTACTTATTCCATGCTTTACCGCTTTATTTACAATTGTGCGTGGAGCACATGTACTGTTTAGGATCGTGACACGTTTTCGCTGTATCGACAAGGCCAGTCACACTTTCGGGTTCCCAGTCATTTACAGCCGTCCACACAAACCCTGGGTCCGTTCCGGAGCCGGCCAACTTCGTTGTGGGTAGCTTAGTGGGGTGACCCCCTGAAATATTTTATGAATCCTGTGATCGCTTTGTCATGAATGCCTCGTTGGGTTTTGAGTTGGTTTTTCCGAGGTTGATCGAGTGTGTGTTGCTATTTGTGCACCCCTGCAGGGTAAAACTTTATGAAAGCCGTGCCCACGGTCATGGACGAATTGGAGCACAGTATCTCGATCATAGACAAGCATAACTAAAGTAGTGCTATAAACTTGACTTAATATATGACTAGTAATCAGATTCAACTATCACGGAATGGATATTAAAATGCCAACGACTGGTGGATCTGGGGTTGTTTTGCGACTTGCTGTACCTGCTTAGTAAGTATTGCAACTCCAATGGAATGTGATAAAAGTGTCAACAAGTGTTGGGTTTGGGATTCCTCAGGACAATTATATCTGACTAGTAAATGTTCCAACTACAATGGAATGTTAACTAAAACTGCCCACTACTTATGCTATTAGGATGACTCATGCTATCTATATCTGATTAGTAATTGCTGCAACTATAACGGGATGAGTAAAATTGCCAACTGTGTGAGTTCCTTGGTCCGACTTCCTCGTTTGATCTCGAGGGGGAAATACTAGGACGGGTTTGTTTGGTGTTAGCTTCAGGTTGGATTCGAATAGGTCTTTCTTATCCTTCTCTGATAACCGCCAGTTGTAGCGAGTCTCTATAGGTTGTTTAGTGCCGCTGCGCTGCCGCTTCAGCCCACCATATCTATCTAGGCGAGAGCCACCGAATTCTAGCCTCGCCATGTACTGGCCTCAGTGCTGACGCTCCTCTTTTTCCTTGGCCCTTTGTCGGCACCCCTTTTGTTTTTAGCAGGTTTGAGATCTACGCCGTTAGCAGGGTTACCGTTCCGGCTTGGCCTGGGCAGGGTTATGGACGCCATTGGTTATTCTTCAGGTCTCTTTGCCCCATTTGCATCTTGTCCGTATTCAGACGCTCTGTCGCTTTCAAGGTGATTTGGATCTTTGTATTGTATATCTGTATTCTTGACTCTTGGAGTCGTGTTGTATATATATCTGTTCTGTGGGTCCCATCGAGGACTGTTGTGTAATGGTATTACTTCGTTTTCCACACGCACGAAAGTGCCTGGTGGGCGTCCTTGAATCGTTTCTATGTGGGTTTGGCGGAAAGGGCTAAACCTTGCATAGTGCCGATTTGATGGTGTTACAGAGTGGTATCAGAGCTCAGCCGTTGCGATACCCCACAAGTCCAGCCTGTAGGATAACCTAGCTAACGGCCGATGTAGAGTGTCAAAACTATTTTGAAAAATTTGTTGGATAGATCTGATTAGGTCTGATTTTACTCCTTACCCCTCTACTGATCTCCTCTTACCTCTGCGTGTTTTGAATCTGCTCTCTTATCATTTTTTTCGAGTCCAGGAATTCTCGTGGTTGGGTTTCTGTCGAACCTTCAGGGTTTCGCTCCCTCCCTTCATAACGGTTGAGCTACGATCATCAATCTGCTTCTCGGCTGTTGTACCTTCATCCAATCTTTTGTCCTTGAACTCTTTATCCGTATGTGCCCCTTGACAGATACTTGTATCGTTGAAAAGCATATGAGAAGGATGAACATTGGTGAAGTTGGAGTATACCTTGAGCATGTGTTGTTCATGCCAATGGAACCATCGCAAAACCTGATCATTGTGTCTTTTCGTATGATGTTTCTTTGTATCTTCCGGTGGTCCCCAATGCGACAACATCATCTACGCTAGATCCGATGAAGATCCTACATCACCCCTCTTGTTCTGAACACCGCTTGTGAAGATCTTCAGTCTAAATCCAGAGAGTTGGTTGCACGATTCGGCGATTCATTTACAGAAGGATGCTTTGAGTACGGGATGGACTGATCACCCTACCTGTCTCTCACTGTTCATTTTTGTACATCGAATTGGTGGATCAAGCAATTTTACTCCGTCCACGGAAGCTAGAGGTGGCTTTATTTGTTGATACCTTTACCTTCCTCCTTTGTTTATCCGGAGTGTTCTCTCGACGGATGTGAGCAACGACCCTTGTTAGTGGTGTCGCGGGGATCTACATGAAGCATGAAGATTCAGGTCGCCGACCTTCTTCCCGGTACCATGAGGCGGATCTCGAGGGCGAGATCCCTTGTTAGTGGTGTCGAATTGTGGCATCTCGCTAAAACCACTACTAGAAATACGTTTTGTTTTTGTGCATTGCATCATCATGACCGCATGCTCATGTCATCATGCCACATTGCATTTGAGCATCGTCATCATCATGCATGGTTTTCTCTAAACTATTTTCGAAAACACCTAGTTTTGTTTTGTAAATATTCCCGTCTTTATTCAAATTAAAACCCGGGTTTCCGGAATATTTAGGTTTGTCTAAATACGGTTTGCAAAAGCCCCGTTTTAAATAATAAAATATTTATTTTATTTTTAGGGGGCAACCATACCGGGCCGATCCGACCCAGTCGGCCACCCCCAGTACAAAAACCAGAGCTACCCAAACCTTGTTCTACCCAATCCTAGTCTACCCAGCCCCTTCCTCCACTCCTCCACCTCACCCTCCAATCCCATCTCGCCACCTCACCAGCTCACACCCCAGCCCCTCTCTTTTTCCCTCCACCTCACACAGCCACGCCCACCGCCACCTACCCCACACCTGGCCACACGCACACAATGCACGCACGCGTTCCTAGCCCCGACCACCGACCCGACCACCTCGGTACCCCCGCCCCGACCCGGTCCCACACCCAGGCTCTCTCCAGCTCGCCTCTTCCCCCCACCTACCCCGCGCGTCATCCCCGTCGCCTGCGCCGTGGCCTTCCTCCTCGAGCCAGCCGGCGCCGGCACGTCCACGCCGCCCCGAGCCCCCAGCGAGCACCGCCTCCCTGGCCTGGTCCACGCCGGCCCTGCGCGTCCTCGGCCGTGCTCTTCCTCGACGACCTCACCTCCCCGCCGGACTCGCCCCTCCGTCGTGCTTGCCGCCGTCGCCCGTTGCGGCCTCGCCTGGGACCTCGCTGGCTCGCGCGCGCGAGCTGAGGCAGTGACCCCCTCCTCCTCAAGTACAACTTCCCTGGCGCCGCCTTTGCCCTGGCGTTCTGCTCGCCGCTCATGGCCGTCACTCCGCCTCGCTTCGCCGGGCCGCTGCGCGCCTCCGCCTCGGGCCTCCTCCGCTCCGGTCGATCCCGGCCACCTCGTCGCCGCCTCACCATCCCCTCCGCTGCACGCCGGAACCCGGGCCCCGCTCATCCTTGCTGAGCTCGTCGGCCTTCTGCCGCCTGCCACCGGTCCGTCCTCACCTCCCCTCCGGCCGGCCGCTGCTACTCTGGCCATCTCCCTCCCGGAGCAGAGCCGCCTCCCCTCGCCCTAGATGAGTGCCGCCTCGAGTCCGCGCCGGCCTCCACCACGTGAGCGCCGCTGCATTGCCCCTGCTTCCTATCATCAGTAGCAGCCTCCGTCAGGCACCCCGTCACCGCCGGCCGTCTCTGTCCTGCAGGTGGCATCCCCGGGCCCCCCTCTGCGCGCTTCCTGGCCCGCACGCAACCCCGCCAGAGCCCCTCACTTCGGGCCCCGGTGTTAACGCGTTGCCTGGTCCTCCATCATCCAGGCCATCGTCGACCTCGCGGGAGCTCCGCCTCCAGCACGTGCAAGAACGCCAAGCTGCATGTTATGGTTGCGTTTTTGTTTTCGTGAAGTGCTACTGCTACTGCCTGATAACATACCCTTGTCTGTATGGCCATGTTATAGTGGTGTTCCGGGTGCCCACATCGGCTACCGTCGTCTCCGATGCCGGCAAGATCTCTTGATGTTGTGCACACCTTGCTACCAATGTTCTACCTCCCTGATGACCCGACCCTGGATCCGAAGTATGAACCCTGGCGCCGGCTTCATGCTCTCCTTCCCGAACGCCAAGACCATGTTCCCGGAGGCGAAGACGAATCCGGCCGAGCCGAACCCCGTCGGACCCTGAGACCCGGAGACCGTCTACCCGGAAGCCGAACCGAACCCTCGGAACCAAGATCGTCGATCCCACATGTGTGACCCCTTTTCTGAGCCCTATTTTATAAATTCTATATTTAAAACTTGTTGCATATTAAATGGTTCATGCTTGCTTAAATCTCATCATGTGGGTTTGGGGGCATTATGCCGATTCGCCTCATAATTAATATGGAGCCTATATGCGGGATACCTTGTCTTATTCCGGACTCCATTTAAATTGGTGTAGCAAACCGATGCCATGTTTCAGCCTGTTAATACAACATTTAAATTGTGGGGGTTCTAAATAACTTGAACCGTTTAATTAATTGTCGGGACCCCGGTTTCGGTTAATACTACCTAATTGCACCACATCTGCATCATATCATAATCATGCCCGATCTTCTGCCGTAATATTAAATAGTGCATCCGATGTTTCTTTTAGTGCTTTGCTTCTTCACGGATTAGACCGATGAGTTGATCCGAGTATCGACAAGTTCTCCGGATATGATCCTTCGACAGTGTTTCCCAGGCGAGCATTTCTCCCCCTTCTACCTATTTTGCATTTATAGTCTTTATTTCCTTCTGTTGATCTATTGCTATCCGTGTCGTGATGCTTTAGTTTCCGTGCACCAGTTATAACCCGTGCAGCCTCTATATTGCCTTGGACACCTCCTATTACCTGTGTTTGGTAGATAGCTGGCCTTGTGAGTCTTAGTTTCTTTCTCAGGTGCGATCTCGTGTCGTCGAGTACCACAGGTGTTGGTATGCTGGCAGATGGTTATTGGTGAAGATGCTTATTGGTGGAGATGATCATGAATTTAAATACAACTATTAAAAATGCTAGATATACCTAATGTAGAGGCATCGGTGGGCAATAAAGTTATTTGGTTCTTCCATGCTCACTTGTGTCCCGTAGGCCCCGAGTACTTGATACCTGTTCCTTGATTTTTCGCACTATCCACATCCGGGAGGCCGTGGACCCCCCTGAGCCAGAGCTTGATTCATTTCTATTTCTTGGGGCCACAAACTAGTTTGGGGTTTTATTACTATCCTGTACTTATGCCATGCTTTACCGCTTTATTTACGATTGTGCGTGGAGCACCTGTACTGTTTAGGATCGTGACACGTTTTCGCTGTATCGACAAGCCCAGTCACAATTTCGGGTTCCCAGTCGTTTACAGCCGTCCACACAAACCATGGGTCCATTCCGGAGCCAGCCAACTTCGTTGCGGGTAGCTTAGTGGGGTGGCCCCCTGAAATATTTTATGAATCCTGTGATCGCTTTGTCGTGAATGCCTCGTTGGGTTTTGAGTTGGTTTTTCCGAGGTTGATCGAGTGTGTGTTGCTATTTGTGCACCCCTGCAGGGTAAAACTTTCTGAAAGCCGTGTTCGCAGTCATGGACGACTTGGAGCACAGTATCACGATCATAGACAAGCATAACTAAAGTAGTGATATAAACTTGACTTAATATATGACTAGTAATCAGATTCAACTATCACGGAATGGATATTAAAATGCCAACAACTGGTGGATCTGGGGTTGTTTTGCGACATGCTGTACCTGCTTAGTAAGTATTGCAACTCCAATGGAATGTGATAAAAGTGTCAACAACTGTTGGGTTTGGGATTTCTCAGGACAATTATATCTGACTAGTAAATGTTCCAACTACAACGGAATGTTAACTAAAACTGCCCACTACTTATGCTATCAAGATGACTCATGCTATCTATATCTGATTTGTAATTGCTGCAACTATAACGGGATGAGTAAAATTGCCAACTATGTGAGTTCCTTGGACCGACATCCTCGTTTGATCTCGACGGGGAAATACCTGGACGGGTTTGTTTGGTGTTAGCTTCAGGTTGGATTCGAATAGGTCTTTCTTATCCCTCTCTGATAACCGCCAGTTGTAGCGAGTCTCTATAGGTTGTTTAGTGCCGCTGCGCTGCCGCTTCAGCCCACCATATCTATGTAGGCGAGAGCCACCGAATTCTAGCCTCGCCATGTACTGGCCTCAGTACTGACGCTCCTCTTTTTCCTTTGCCCTTTGTCGGCACCCCTTTTGTGTTTAGCAGGTTTGAGATCGACGCCGTTAGCAGGGTTACCCTTCCGGCTTGGCCTGGGCAGGGTTATGGACGCCATTGGTTATTCTTCAGGGCTCTTAGCCCCATTTGCATCTTGTCCGTAGTCGGACGCTCTGTCATTTTCAAGGTGATTTGGATCTTTGTCTTGTATATCTGTATTCTTGACTCTTAGAGTCGTGTTGTATATATATCTGTTCTGTGGGTCCCATCGAGGACTGTTGTGTAATGGTATTACTTCGTTTTCCACATGCACGAAAGTGCCTGGTGGGCGTCCTTGAATCGTTTCTATGCGGGTTTGGCGGAAAGGGCTAAAACTTGCATAGTGCCGATTTGAGGGTGTTACAGAGTGGTATCAGAGCTCAGCAGTTGTGATACCCCACAAATCCATCCTATAGGATAACCTAGCTAACGGCCGATGTAGAGTGTCAAAACTATTTTAAAAAATCGGTTGGATAGATCTGATTAGGTATGATTTTACTCCTTACCCCTCTACTGATCTCCTCTTACCTCTGCGTGTTTTGAATCTGCTCTCTTATCTTTTTTTTCGATTCCAGGAATTCTCGTGGTTGGGTTTCTGTCGAACCTTCAGGGTTTCGCTCCCTCCCTTCATAACGGTTGAGCTACGATCATCAATCTGCTTCTCGGCTGTTGTACCTTCATCCAATCTTTTTTCCTTGAACTCTTTATCCATATGTGCCCCTTGAAAGATATCTGTATCGTTCAAAAGCATATGAGAAGGATGAGCATTGGTGAAGTTGGAGTATACCTTGAGCATGTGTTGTTCATGCCAATGGAACCATCGCAAAACCTGGTCATTGTGTCTTTTCGTACGATGTTTCTTTGTATCTTCCGGTGGTCCCCAATGCGACGACATCATCTACGCTAGATCCGATGAAGATCCTACATCACCCCTCTTGTTCCGAACACCGCTTGTGAAGATCTTCAGTCTAAATCCAAAGAGTTGGTTGCACGATTCTGCGATTCATTTACAGAAGGATGCTTTGAGTACGGGATGGACTGATCACCCTACATGTCTCTCACTGTTCATTTTTGTACATCGAATTGGTGGATCAAGCAATTTTACTCCGTCCACGGAAGCTAGAGGTGGCTTTATTTGTTGATACCTTTACCTTCCTCCTTTGTTTATCCGGAGTGTTCTCTCGACGGATGTGAGCAACGACCCTTGTTAGTGGTGTCGCGGGGATCTACATGAAGCGTGAAGATTCAGGTCGTCGACCTTCTTCCTGGTACCATGAGGCGGATCTCGAGGGCGAGATCCCTTGTTAGTGGTGTCGAATTGTGGCATCCCGCTAAAACCACTACTAGAAAATCGCGTTGTTTTTGTGCATTGCATCATCATGACCGCATGCTCATGTCATCATGCCACATTGCATTTGAGCATCGTTATCATCATGCATGGTTTTGTCTAAACTATTTTCGAAAACACCTAGTTTTGTTTTCTAAATATTCCCGTCTTTATTCAAATTAAAACCCGGGTTTCCGGAATATTTTTGTTTGTCTAAATACGGTTTGCAAAAGCCCCGTTTTAAATAATAAAATATTTATTTTATTTTTAGGGGGCAGACGTACCGGGCCTATCCGACCCAGTCGGCCACCCCCATTACAAAAACCAGAGCTACCCAAACCTTGTTCTACCCAATCCTAGTATACCCAGCCCCTTCCTCCACCCCTCCACCTCACCCCCTCCAATCCTGTCTCGCCACCTCACCAGCTCACACCCCAGCCCCTCTCTTTTTCGCTCCACCTAACATAGCCACCCCCACCACCACCTACACCGCACCTGGACACACGCACACAATGCACGCAATAGTTCCCAGCCCCGACCACCGACCCGACCACCTCGGTACCCCGCCCCGACCCGGTCCCACACCCAGGCTCTCTCCCGCTCGCCTCTTCCCCCCACCTACCCCGCGCCTCTTCCCCGCCGCCTGCGCCGTGGCCTTCCTCCTCGAGCCCAGCCGCCACCGGCATGTCCCCGCCGCCCCGAGCCCCCAGCGAGCACTGCCTCCCTGGCCCGGCCCACGCCGGCCCTACGCGCCCTCGACCGTGCTCTTCCTCGACGACCTCACCTCCCCGTCGGACTTGCCCCTCCATCGTGCTTGCCATCGCCGCCCGTTCCGGCCTCACCTGCGACCTCGCTGGCTCGCGCGCGCGAGCCGAGGCAGTGACCCCTTCCTCCTCAAGCACAACTTCCCTGGCGCCTCCTCTACCCTGGCGCTCTGTTCGCCGCTCGCGGCCGTCGCTCCGCCTCGCTTCGCCGGGCCGTCGCGCGCCTCCGCCTCGGGCCTCCTCCGCTCCGGTCGATCCTGGCCACCTCGTCGCCACCTCACCATCCCCTACGATGCACGCCAGAACCCGGGCCCTGCTCATCCTCGCCGAGCTCGTCGGCCTTCCGCCACCCCCACCGGTCCGTCCTCGCCTCCCCTCCGGCCGACCGCTGCTACTCCGGCCATCTCCCTCTCGGAGCAGAGCCGCCTCCCCTCGCCCTAGATGAGCGCCGCCTCGAGCCTGCGCCGGCCTCCGCCGCGTGAGAGCCGCTGCACCGCCCCTTCTTCCTATCATTAGTAGCCGCCTCCGTCAGGCACCCCGTCGCCGTCGGCCATCTCTATCCTACAGGTGGCATCCCCGGGCCTCCCTCTGTGCGCTTCTCGGCCCGCAGCAACCCCGCCAGAGCCCCTCACTTCGGGCCCCGGTGTTGCCACGTTGCCAGGTCCTCCGTCATCCAGGCCGTCGTCGAGCTCGCGGAAGCTCCGCCTCCAGCACACACAAGAACGCCAAGCTGCATGTTATGGTTGCGTTTTTGTTTTCATGAAGTGCTAGTGCTACTGCATGATAACATACCCTTGTCTGTATGGCCATGTTATAGTGGTGTTTCGGGCGCCCACATCGGCTACCATCGTCTCCGATGCCGGCAAGATCTCTTGATGTTGTGCACACCTTGCTACGAATGTTCTACCTCCCCGATGACCCGACCCTGGATCCGAAGTACGAACCCTGGCGCCGGCTTCATGCTCTCCTTCCTGAACACCAAGGCCATGTTCCCGGAGGCGAAGACCGATCCCGCCAAGCCGAACCCCGTCGGACCCTGAGACCCGGAGACCGTCTACCCCGAAGCCGAACCAAACCCTCAGAACCAAGATCGTCGATCCGACATGAGTGACCCCTTTTCTGAGCCCTATTTTATAAATTCTATATTTAAAACTTGTTGCATATTAAATGGTTCATGCTTGCTTACATCTCATCATGTGGGTTCGGGGGCATGATACCGATTGACGTCATAATTAATATGGAGCCTATATGCGGGATACCTTGTCTTATTCCGGACTCCATTTAAATTGGTGTAGCGAGCCGATGCCATGTTTCACCCTGTTAATACAACATTTAAATTGTGGGGGTTCTAAATAACTTGAACCGTTTAATGAATTGTCGGGACCCCGGTTCCGTTTAATACTGCCTAATTGCACCGCATCTGCATCATATCATAATCATGCCGGATCTTCTGCCGTAATATTAAACAGTGCATCCGGTGTTTCTTTTAGTGCTTTGCTTCTTCGCGGATTAGACCGATGATTTGATGCGAGTATCGACAAGTTATCTGGATATGATCCTTCGACAGTGTTTCCCAGGCGAGCATTTCTCCCCCTTCTACCTATTTTGCATTTATAGTCTTTATTTCCTCCTGTTGATCTATTGCTATCCGTGTCATGATGCTTTTGTTTCTGTGCACCAGTTATAACCCGTGCAGCCTCTATATTGCCTTGGACACCTCCTCTTACCTGTGTTTGGTAGATAGTTGGCATTGCGAGTCGTAGTTGCTTTCTTAGGTGCGATCTTGTGTTGTCGAGTACCACATATGTTGGTATGCTGGCAGATGGTTATTGGTGAAGATGCTTATTGGTGGAGATGATCATGACTTTAAATACAACTATTAAAAATGCTAGATATACCTAATGTAGAGGCATCGGTGGGCAATAAAGTTATTTGGTTCTTCCATGCTCACTTGTGTCCCGTAGGCCCCGAGTACTTGATACCTGTTCCTTGATTTTTCGCACTATCCACATCCGGGAGGCCGTGGACCCCCCTGAGCCAGAGCTTGATTCATTTCTATTTCTTGGGGCCACAAACTAGTTTGGGGTTTTATTACTATCCTGTACTTATGCCATGCTTTACCGCTTTATTTACGATTGTGCGTGGAGCACCTGTACTATTTAGGATCGTGACACATTTTCGCTATATCGACAAGCCTAGTCACACTTTCGGGTTCCCAGTCGTTTACAGCCGTCCACACAAACCCTGGGTCCGTTCCAGAGCCGGCCAACTTCGTTGCGGGTAGCTTAGTGGGGTGGCCCCCTGAAATATTTTATGAATCCTGTGATCGCTTTGTTGTGAATAACTCGTTGGGTTTTGAGTTGGTTTTTCCGAGGTTGATCGAGTGTGTGTTGCTATTTGTGCACCCCTGCAGGGTAAAACTTTCTGAAAGCCGTGTCTGCGGTCATGGACGACTTGGAGCACAGTATCTTGATCATAGACAAGCATAACTAAAGTAGTGCTATAACCTTGACTTAATATATGACTAGTAATCACATTCAACTATCACGGAATGGATATTAAAATGCCAACAACTGGTGGATCTGGGGTTGTTTTGCAACATGCTGTACCTGCTTAGTAAGTATTGCAACTCCAATGGAATGTGATAAAAGTGTCAACAACTGTTGGGTTTGGGATTCCTCAGGACAATTATATCTGACTAGTAAATGTTCCAACTACAATGGAATGTTAACTAAAACTGCCCACTACTTATGCTATTAGGATGACTCATGCTATCTATATCTGATTAGTAATTGCTGCAACTATAATGGGATGAGTAAAATTGCCAACTGTGTGAGTTCCTTGGTCTGACTTCGTCGTTTGGTCTCGAGGGGGAAATACCAGGATGGGTTTTTTTGGTGTTAGCTTCAGGTTGGATCCGAATAGGTCTTTCTTATCCCTCTCAGATAACTGCCAGTTGTAGCGAGTCTCTATAGGTTGTTTAGTGCCGCTGCACTGCCGCTTCAGCCCACCATACCTATGTAGGTGAGAGCCGCCGAATTCTAGCCTCGCCATGTACTGGCCACAGTACTGACGCTCCTCTTTTTCCTTTGCCCTTTGTCGGCACCCCTTTTGTTCCAGGTTTGAGATCGACGTCATTAGAAGAGTTACCCTTCCGGCTTGGCCTGGGCAGGGTTATGGACGCCATTGGTTATTCTTTAGGGCTCTTAGCCCCATTTGCATCTTGTCCGTAGTCGAACGCTCTGTCGTTTTCAAGGTGATTTGGATCTTTGTATTGTAGATCTATATTCTTGACTCTTGGAGTCGTGTTGTATATATATATATCTGTTCTGTGGGTCCCATCTAGGACTGTTGTGTAATGGTATTACTTCGTTTTCCACACGCACGAAAGTGCCTGGTGGGCGTCCTTGAATCGTTTCTATGCGGGTTTGGCGGAAAGGGCTAAAACTTGCATAGTGTCGATTTGAGGGTGTTACAGAGAGGGCAGGGGCATGGTGTGGCTGCAGGTGGGCCAGAGAGAGGAGAGGGCTCGGGTGTGGGGTAGCTTGGCAGGGAGAGAGAGAGAGAATGGAGAGGGGGAGGCTTGGGTGGTAGAGCAAAGGAGGCTCGGCTAGGGTTAGGTTAGAGGGGTGGGGGTAGCTCGCATGGGTAGAGAGGGGCTAGGTGGGCCCTTGCTGGCAGAGAGAGAGAGATGTGCCTCGGCATGGTGAGAGGAGGATGGTGAGGTGAGGGTTAGGGTAAGGGGTTAGGGTTTGGACTAGAGCTAGGGTTAGAGAGAGGAGGTTAGAGATAGGTTAGGGTTTTAAGAGAGAGATTGAGAGAAACAAGTGTTAAGGGGTTTTTAACATGGTCAAATGCAAGATCAAGGAAAGAGGTGGAAAGGGATGGGGAGGTGGTTTTGCTGAAGCATGATCAAGTGCATGATCAAGATAATGAGGGTTTAGCAAGAGCAATACAATAGAGCTTAAGAAAGCCCCACTTGACTTGATTCCCAAAATACAAAGATCCACTTCAATAATTGCAAGAAAACCAAGGAAAAGGAGAAAGGTGGTGACACTGCATGGCCCATGCATGAATAGTAAATTTTATGTTTATTATTGTGAAAACAATAATGAATTCCCATGGTATTTATTCCCATGCATTCCAAAATATGGAGTAAGGCCAAGCTAAAGGAATTATAGAGAAGGTCCCATGAGGAGTAGATGGAGGTGATCATATTTGAATATACCTGGAACTTGCTAGTGTGTATATTCCACTAGATGTTTAATAGTCTCAAAAATATTCCCACATGAGCAATTATTCCAAACAAATCCATGTGGAAGCTAGAAAAAGGGGTACCACTCACAAAGCATGCAAAGGTGGCTCCACATATGAATAATGTGGAAACAACATGATGCTAGTGTGAGGGCATGTGGAAAGTAGAAGTGGATCCATCCCAACCCACATGAGCTAGATTTAAATGCCACGGGAAAAGTAAAGCTCATGGATAATTAGGATGGTGGGATAATAAGGTGATGACAAAGAAAGGTGATGGAGTAAAATAAAAGATATTCCCCCAACTCAACTTGGGCATCAAGCATTTATCAAGAACCAACTACAATACATCAAGAGCCAAATACAATTGTAACTACCTCGGTGAATTACGCTCTTAGTTGCATGCCTGGATGAGCGAAAGTGGTTAAGATAGTACAGTGGGGCCCAGGGGCCACTCACAGGTAGACCTTTCGGCCGTCCTAACCACTTCCAGAACATCGGGACAAGAACGAGCGGCGTAATCGGCAGGAGAAGGGATCAACTACATACACAAGTGAGCATGTATGCAAGCCACCATACAACTGTTCACAGAGCCATTCCATCTAAAAGAAATAGAAATATTGCAATGCCATACGGCTAGATCCAAATATCCTAGATAGAGATAATAGTTTCGGATAGCTCCTCATACATCAAACATCAGAGTATTAGGCGGAAGCGGAAGACAAGATCCGAGTACGGATAAGAAGCAAATCGGCATAAGATGCCACATAAATAAACACATCCCGCCCACAGATCCCACGGATCCCCGTTCCCGGAATCTCTACACCGAGTGATCGTTGTCAACATCATCCGTCTCCTCCACCCAGTATCCATCTTGCGAATACACCTTTTTATCTGAATCAAACAATTTATCGTGTGATTCATGGCATAAGTACAGGATAGTAACAAAGCCCCAAACTACTTTGTGGCCCCAAGAAATAGAAATGAATCAAGCTCTGGCTCAGGGGGGTCCATAAGGCCTCCCAGATGTGGATAGTGCGAATAGTCAAGGAACAGGAATCAAGTACTCGGGGTCCTACGGGACACAAGTGAGCATGAAAAACCAAATAGCAGATATTGCTCACCGGTGCCTCTTTCGTTAGCTATCCCATTACTAACCAGGTTAAGTTTTTTAGGTACCTCATTATCCAACAGACACTCACATAGCCTACACATGCTTTTCTACGACTCGCATGGCCCAAACAACTCCTGTAGTAATGGCTCATGGGATGGAGGAACAAGCTTCGGTGGGGTTTAAAAGTAAAGGCTATGCAGTACTTGGGATTCTATTTAATGCAATTGCGACTCAATGATGCAAGAATAGGATAGATGCAATAGGTACTATATGTATGCAAGCATGTGGTAGTGCTTGCCTGGTAGCTCAGTTGAAGCGAGAGATGGATTTGGGTAGAACTCCTGTGATTCCTGATAATTCTCCTACTGGGCGTCTATTCGTAGAAGAACCAAACAAACAAGGGCCAACATAAATAAAGTGCACAAGCATATGAATATAATGCGACAAGCAAACAAGCATGCCATGATGAATGATGCACAATTTACATGGGAATAATGTAGCATGGCAAGGATGAGGTGTGGGGACAAGAATAATCCATTTTATTATTTATTTGGTCAAGTTTTATTGCCATAAACAGTTCTGATTTTTAATAATGACATGATGCATGCTTCAATTCAGAACATGGACTGCATAGATAGAACGGTCTCGTCGCGCTGATCGATTTAGACATATTAATTGTCGAATTTGGAGTTGTAGATTTAAAGTTATTAATTAATTAAGAAAAGGGCATTTTATTGTAATTTTAATCATCTCGAAATTTTAAAGTGTTCAAACATTATTTTGAATAGCTTATTTGAATTCCTCACATTTTTCTGATTCCAAAACATATATCATTTTTATTATTTGGATTTACAAATCAAAAGTTATTAAAAATAGATTTAGATTTATATTAAAACATTTCTGTAAATTCACTTTAGTTAAAACAGAAAAGCGGGCCTACTTTTTCTACTCAGCCGCATCTAGCCCTATCCACAGACAGGTGGGGCCTGATGCACCGTAGGCCCACGTGAGAGAGGCGGGCCGGGCTCGGCACAGAGGGACTGCGGGTTGAGAAACGGAAAGACCGGGTGCCTTTTCGTCAGATTGCAACCGCGGCTGACAGGTGGGTCCGGTTGGTAGTGCGGGTTAGGGAATACGAAAACGCGGGTGCTTTTCTGTAAAGAGTTCGAAGGGGCTGACCGGTGGGGCCTGGTGTACCGCGGGTTAAGGCAAAAGATTGTGGGGGGTATTCGCAAAGTGCCAAATGGTACTGTTTTTCTTCTCGGTGTTCTGACGGACAGAGCGGCATCAGAGAATGGCGCGCGGCACGGGGGTTCGATCCCATGACCTCGTGCACGCGCTCGGCGGCGGCTACCGCTGCGCTGGCTTGGGGTTGATGCAAGGTAAGCGGTAGGCGGCTAGATGAGGTTCCGCGATGCGACGACAAGCAGATGCGCGTGCTCGCCGGCGCACAGAGGGTGTACGACGGTATGATCGACGCATACAAGAAACAACGACGACGGGGAGGATGTCTGGGAGGTAGAGGGGCTCACCGTGAGGTTGCTGGAGGTGGTGGATCAGGCAGGGGAGTACCAGGGCGACAGCGATGCAGGCGCACCCGGGTTAGGGTTTTGCGTCGGCCGCGTCGGCGTGCAGCGAGGCTGGTCCTTCTCCTCCTTGTCTGCGGGTACAGGGGCGATGCGAAGGGACGGCTTGTTCTTCCTCGACACCCACACACCCGCCCGCCGTCTAGTTTTGCTGAGGTAGGGTGGAGGCCGACGTGGTTCGCCGGGGCTAGAAGAGAGGTGGTGCCGGGGTAGGTGAAGAAGGAGAGGGGGAAGGCAGGGCCCTGGTGGATCTGGGCAATGCCAGGACAGCGAGGGAGTAGATAAAGCAAGGAAGAGGGGATAGGTGTTGTGGGGGAGCGGGGGAGTAAAGGTGGCTCGGGTGGTCACCTTTCCCTCCTTCCTCACGTGCTGGGCATGGGGAGGCCTGGCAGGCAGCTACAGGTGGGGCTCGGTCAGGAGAGAGGCTAGGCTCGGGCTGGTGGGGCTGCTTGGCAGTGAGCGAGAGAGAGAAAAAGAGAGGGCCGAGAGGAGAGGCTCGGGGTGGCATGGCTCAGTCTAGGGTTAGGTAGGGGTTGGGGTAGCTCGCATGGGGTAGAGAGGGGCTAGGTGGGCCCTTGCTGGCAGAGAGAGGGAGAGGGCCTCGGCATGGTGAGCAAAGTGGGGGCTAGGGTTAGGGAGAGAGATTAGAGAGAGAGGCTAGGGTTTAGGGGTGATCCTCCAAGATCAAGCAAAGGTGGAGGGGGTGATGATGGATAAGGATAGGTAGGGGTAGGGTGGTAGAGATTTAGGGTTTAGCATGGTCAAAGTTAGATCAAGCAAGAAAAGGTGGTGAGATGGAGAGGTAGGGTGGGGCTAGGGTTTTGGTATGATCCCACATGATCATGCATGGAAGCATAAACAAGTGAGGGGTGCTGATTTTAAGTGCACATGGTTCCAAAACGCCATCGACAAAAGATGGACAATAAGGACTTCGACATGGAACCCGACGGCGAGGTACTCGAAACACAAGAGGTCATTCTGGGATTCCGAAGACTGCCTAAGACCGGACCGGGCGCTCTTCTCCCTCTCGGATCTGAAGACCAATCCCGGCGCGCCCGAACCCCAAGACCCTCGACACCCAAGATCTTCGAACCCCGATGTGTGATCCCCTTTCTGAGACCCCTATTTTTATAATATATAACATACAACTCGTTGCATAATTAAATCATCATGCTTGCATACATATCATCTGGTGGGTTGGGTTAAATGGTCGATTCACCTAAATTAAATATGGAGGCCATATGCGGACTTTCTAGTCTTATATCGGCTCCATTTAAATTTGCGTAGCGAACCGATGCCATGTTTTGCCTGGTTAAGACAACTTTTAAAATGCGGGGTAGCTAAATAACTTGAACAGTGTAATTAATTGGCGGGACCCTGGTTCCGCTTAATACTGCCTAATTGCACCGCATCTGCATCATATCATAATCATGTCAGATCTTCTGCCGTAGTATTAAATATTGCATCCGGTTTTTCTTTTAGTGCTTTGCTTCTTCGCGGATTAGGCCGATGAGTTGATGCTAGTATCGACAAGTTCTCCGGATATGATCCTTCGGCAGTGTTTCCCAGGCGAGCACCTCTCCCCCTTCTACCTATTTTGCATTTATAGTCTTTACTTCCTCCTATTGATCTATTGCTATCCGTATTGTGATGCTTTAGTTTCCGTGCCCCATTTATATTCCCTGCGGCCTCTATATTGCCTTGGACACATCCTATAGCCTGTTGTTTGATAGATAGGCGGCCTCTGTGTGTCGTAGTCGCTTGCTTAAGTGCTGCTTCGCGTCGTTGTTGTTCCACCATTGTTGGGAGGTTGGCACATGCTTAATGGTGGAGATGCTTAACGGTGGAGATGATCATGGCTTACATCTTAACTTGTTAATTAAAATGCTGGAAATAGATATAATGTAGAGGCACCGGTGGGTAATAGTCAATATTTTGTTCTTAACCGCCCACTTGTGTCCACCTAGGACCCGAGTTCTTGACACCTGTTCCGAGATCGAGCGCGCAAACCACAGGTAGGGTGTGTGGGCAGCCCCATCGGCTTACTACCTCATTTCAAAGTACTGTACCGGGGGCCACAAGTAGTTTGGGGCTTTATTACTATTCTGTACTTATGCCATGCTTTACTGCTTTATTTAAGATTGTGCGTGGAAAACCTGTACTATTTAGGATGTGGAATGTTTTCGCGGTATCGACAAGCCCAGTCACACTTTCGGGTTCCCAGTCGTTTTCAGCCATTGGCACAAACCCTGGGTCCGTTCCGGAGCCGGCCGACTTCATTGTGGGTAGCTTAGCGGGGTGGCCCCCATGTACTTGCTTTGGGTCTGGGAAACATCATGACTTAGGCCCCGCCAACATACCGATGGGTGTATGTTAAATGATCTGGCAAAAAGGGTCGAAGTGCGCGTGGATACTTTGGTGCACCCCTGTAGGGTTAAATCTTTTCGAAAAGTCGTGTCCGCGGTTATGGACGACTTGGAGCACAGTTTATTGATCATAGACAACTATAACTAAAGTTTACTGTTATAATTTGACCTATATCTGAGATGAATAGTAAGTTGGATAACTGCCATAAAAAGATTAAATAAAACTACCAACCGTGTGAGTTTTCCTCGGCTTGACTTCCTCGTTTGGTCTCTAGGGGGAATACCAAGATGGGTATGTTTGGTGTCAGGTTGGATCCGAATAGGTCTTTCTTATCCCTCTCTAATAGCTGCCAGTATTAGAGAGTCTCTATAGGTTGTTCGTGTCGCTGCGCTGCCGCTTCAGCCCACCATACCTGTGTAGGCGAGAGCCGCTGAATTCTAGCCTCGCCGTGTACTGGCCTTAGTACTGACGCTCCTCTTTTTCCTTTGTCCTTTGTCGGCACTCCTTTTGTTTTAGCAGGTTTTGAGATCGACGTCGTTAGCAGGGTTACCCTTCCTGCTTGGCCTGGGCAGGGTTATGGACGCCATTGGTTATTCTTCAGGGCTCTTAGCCCCATTTGCATCTTGTCCGTACTCGGACGCTGTGTCGTTTTCAAGGTGATTTGGATCTTTGTATTGTATATCTGTAGTCTTGACTCGCCGAGTCGCTGTTGTATAAATATCTTTTCTGTGGGTCCCATCGAGGACTGTTGTGTAATGGTATTACTTCATTTTTCCACCCGCACGAAAGTGCCTGGTGGGTGTCCTTGAATCGTTTCTATGCGTGTTTGGCGGGAAGTGCTAAAACTTTCATAGGGCCGATTTGAGGGTGTTACAGGGTGGTATCAGAGCTCAGCAGTTACGATACCCCACAAGTCCAGCTTGTAGGATAACCTAGCTAACGGCCGAAGTAGAGCGTCAACACTATTTTGCAAAAATCGGTTGGATAGATCTGATTAGGTCTGCTTTTACTCCTTACCCCTTTGCTATTCTCCTCTTACCTCTACGTGTTTTGAGTCTGCTCTCTTATCTTTTCTTCGAGTCCAGAAATTCTCGTGGTTGGGTTTCCGTCGTACCTTCAGGGTTTTGCTTCCTCCTTTGGTAACGGTGCTTCTATATCTAGTCTTCGTGCTATCTGAGGAACCCTTCATCTGTTGGACTTCTCTCTGTTCCTTGCTGTGCTTTCTTGTGTTTTCCGACGCGATGACATCATCTACGCCAGATCCGATGCAGAGTCTGCATCACTCCTTTGTTCCGAACCTCGATTATCGAGATCTTCAGTCTGATTCCAAGAATGGCTGCATGTTTTTCTACTGATTGTGCGAAGTAATAGTTTGGGTGCATGATGGATTGGCCCCCATGCCGACTACTCACTTTATTTGCTCGTGTACATTGAAGTGGATGAGAATGCATCGGTTCTCTCTTTTTATCGAAGTTAGAGGTGGCTTTGTTTGTGGATACCTTTACCTTCGTTCTTTGTTTCACGGAGTGTCTCTCGACGATCACGGACAATGACCTCTTGTTAGTGGTGTCGCGAGGATCTACATGAAGCGAGAAGATTCTAAACGTCGGTCTTCTTCCCGGTACCATGAGGCGGATCTCGGGGGCGAGATCCCTTGTTAGTGGTGTCGAATTGTGGCATCCCGCTAAAACCACTACTAGAAAATCGCGTTGTTTTTGTGCATGGCATCGCCATGACCGCATGCTCATGTCATCATGCCACATTGCATTTGAGCATCGTCATCATCTTGCATGGTTTTTGTCTAAAACTATTTTCGAAAAGTCTAGTTTTGGTTTTCTAAATACCCCGTCTTTATTTCAAATCCAAACGCCGGGCTTTTCCGGGTCTTTTATTTGTCCAAAAACTAATTGCAAAAGTCTTTTCGAAATTAAATAAAATTTTCAAATTATTTTTAGGAGGCAGCCCGCCAGGCTCGAAAGCCCGGCCGGCCACCTCCAACCCCTAATCTAACCAAAATCTACCCAGACCCAACCCGCCACACCACCACCTACCGCTCAGCGCCGCCACCTCATCCCAACCACTCACAACTCGCCACATCACCCTACCCCGCCACCCTAGCACCCCGCCACCTCTCTCTCTCCAACCCCAGCATGCCACCTCAGCCCCCCACCCCACCTGGTCCGTCCTGGAACTCCCGCCCCGCGTGACCGCACCCATCTCCCACCCAGGCTCCCACCTGCATCGATCCCCACCCCCACCTGCCGCTTTTCCCGCCCGTCCCTGGTCCCACGCCACCTGGCCCCATCCCACGCAGTGGACACGCATCCCACCTACCCCACGCCCCACTCTCCTCACAATTCCGTGCCCCGCGCCCACCTGTCACCCGACGGACCGCCTCGGGTCCACCCCGACGCCAAGCCCACCGCCCCCGTCTCCTTGTCCTCCGCTCGATCCCAGAGCCCCGCCGCCTACCAAGCCCCGCTGCCTCTCCCTCGATATCAACCGCCACCGCAAGAAATGGAGGTAGATGAGTTCAGTGGATGTATACTCCTGAGTATTTTTCATGAAGTGTTAACTTCCAATGGGTTGGGTGGATATACTCTGCTGAGTAGAAACCTAAATAGGATTATAAGGCTCTCTGTTTAGGATTATAAGGCCAGAGGGCCAATTCACAATACTACCAAGTAGATGAATTATTCACTCTAATTAATTTATGCGTGCACCACTAGTTTTACATGCATGAGATGCTAGATAAAAAATAGGGGACATGATGAGAGATAAAACAACATGCATTGGGTGATTGAGAGAAAAGAGCGATATCTAAATTAATGAGTCAAGGGAATTAAGACAATAAAGAAGATAGGTCTTATAATTTCTAACAATTTTAAAAGGCTCTTTGGCCTAATAATCCCAAACAAAGGTAGGAGTACTAGTATGTAGTATTAGTACAATAGTGAAGTATGGTAGTAGTAGTAGTACCCCCCTCGATTCATATTAATTGTCACTGGATTGGATGTACTCGTATCTAGCACTAAAACATGTCTAGATACATCCATTTTCGCGACAAGTAAATAGAGCCATTTTTGGAGTAGTACTAGTTTGGTTAGAAGAAATCATATTCTTTCCGTAGTAGGGACGGTGTTTTTTCGCTAGTAGTAGTACTAGTACATAGCTGGTAGTAGTACTATATATGTTTATACTGTACTACTCAACATACATCGGGCAATCGACAAAAGTCATTTTGCGGTTCTACTACTGCAGTGCTACTAGCAGTTTTTCAGGTGCGCATTCACCCTCTGTCTTTCGGCAGTACTCCTCTCTTCACCAGTATAAATGGAATTACTCAAAGAAAGTCTCTACCACTATAAAATTATAATCTTCCATGGTTGTTGATTGACAAGACAATTCATTGAGGTGGGGTGGGGGTGGAGTTGAGTGGGGTGCGCTGTTGGCGTGCTACGATGCCTACTCCTACTATCACTCTGCAGTGGAAATAAAAGAAACAACTGCGATTCCTTGTATTAATTCTTGCCTCCGCCCCTTGCATGCCTATAGTATATACATGCATTAACTTATGTGAGTAGGTGTACAAGTAGGAGTAGTATCAAGCAAGGATATACCAAAACGCAAAGATATACTCGTAGGTCACATTGTGTACCATTCTGAGTCTTCGTCTTATTCTTCTTCTTTGGTCTTCTAGCGCTTGCCCTTGCCCTTCTTCCTTAGTTCTTTTTTGTTATTGAAAATTTCGAGATTTTGTTGACCCCTCTCGAAGTTCACTATCCGCATGTATACCTCGTAGGTCGTGTAGGTGTTGAGGCTTGTATACTGGATCTGCTCTTCAGTCAGGGGCATGTTCCCCCACTGCTTGTGGTCCACATCCTTCTTATTCTTCTTCATGACTTTGTAACAGATGTCTATGAGGGCCACCGCGTAGTCAGCCAAAGAATCCTTCTCATTCATGGAGCCGGTAGGCTTCCACCTCTTCTAGATGTCGACGAAGTTCGTCACTAGCACTAGAGAACACCTAACCCTGATACTATCAGTGCCGATGTCGTCGCCTGGAAAGGAAATGTTAGGGTTGGCGGGAACTCTGTTAGCTTGGAGCATGGCTGGTTGGCCTGGCAGATCTGGTAGACCAGGCAATCCATGCCCACACATAGCTGGACGACAGCAGCCTTCTGTGTCGATGATTGCTCGTTGGTGTACTTGACATCGAGGCCTACAATCTTGTCGTCCATTTCCTCCAAGAGCTTGTGGATTTTCTCGATGTAATCGTTCACCACTGACGCTCTGTTGGTATACGCCACCTGTAGTTTGGTTTGCCAGAGTCCAGGAAGTAGTACATCTTATCGAACTGTGGCGCCATAGATGGTGATTGGCACCTTCTTTTGTTTTGCAGAGGTCCGGTCGGGTGACAGAAAAGGAATAGGGTCGAGAACAAAGGAACTGCTAGGAAGACCAGGAGATGCATGCATGAGCAGTTCTGGAGACGAAAGGACATGTAGTTTCCCCCGGCCGCGCCCACGTATTCATATAGAATAGAATTTATTTACAGATCAGTTTTATAGATGTAGATTATTTAGGTACTATAGGTTGATTTCTACATTATACAAAAAGTACAAGAACCAAACACACACGATATTTATGAACGTGGCTCCATATTATAAATATTTTTTGAGTTTCACCTAATATAATTTTATATAAAAAACAATATGTCATACTTCTATTATCTGATTCTCATGTGCAAGGCATTTGCAACTCATTAGTTATTTCTTATCTTATCTTATCTTATCTTACTGCTATATAGTGTACGAATAACTTTGAATATTGACCATTGGATCAACACTCGCGATTCCCAACATTTTCAGCCATTGGATCTTCTTTTCCATTCTAGAATCTAGAAGATTCTATTGATAGTCTTCATCACAATGAATGCTATGCATAAAACTGAAAACACACTTCTCCATCATTCTAGAATCTTCTCCCTCATTTCTCTAGACCATGTTACCAAAAATTTCAAGTTTTAGATAGCTAATAATCGTTGACTTCTAGATGATATACAAAGTACAAGAACCAAATATACATCCATACTTTATAGATGTTGATCAAATTTATATTTTTCTGTTTTATCTATTATAATTTTATATAGTGATGATATGTCAAACATCTATTATCTGAGTCTTACGTGCAGGGTACGTGCAATTTACTAGTTATATAAAGTGTACAAATAATTTTAAATATTGAGCATTGGATCAAGACTCTCGAATCCCAACATTGCCAGCTGTTGGATCTTCATTTCCATTTTAGCATCTAAAAAATTCTACTCCCTCCATCCATAAATAACTGACTTGGGTTTTTCTAGATTCGAATGTCTATATACACTAAAATGCATCCAAATATATTTGAATCTAGACAAAACCAACTTAGTTATTTTTGGACGAAGGGAGTACCTTTGATAGTCTTTAGCACAATGTATGCATATTACTACTCCAAGTTACTTACCACTCAGACCAGCCTTAGAGCATCTCTAGCATGAAAAAAATAGCGCGCTATTTTACGCTATTTAGCATGATATGGCGTATTTCGAGAGTCCACGATATGTGTTTAAGATTTGCTCGCTATAGCGCTATTTTTAAATATCTTGCTATATCACACTAAAACATCATAGCGTTAGCTCTATTTCAAGTATAGAACATTAATTTTTTTGTTCGCAGGTGTGGAGTAAGATAACATATGATGAATGTGTCGAGTAAGCAAGCGTATGATGAAAATTTGATTGTTAAACTTAAGTGATCGCATCAAGCCGCCGCTGCCTCCTCCTACAGCACCTGGCGATGTACCTAGATTCAGCCCTGTCGGTTCTCCTCCAACTTGGATAGCACCGGAATTGATTATGCATGTACAAGAATTACTCTAAGAAATTCATTAGTTGCTGAAATCCTTGATATTCATGATATACCTATTATATTTTCAAATTTTTACAAAAAAATGTTTTGTAAAATAGCGCTTTATTAGCACGCTATAACTTTCATATCATCTGGAGAAAAGCCACGCTAAATTAAATAGCACACTAGTATTTTTTCCTTGATCTCTAGTGGCTTGTCTAAATTTGGTAGTCTCTTAGAGTATCTCTAGTGGCTTGTCTAAATTTGGTAGTCTACATCTTCACATAGATAATGGTCTAAAAAGATTCCTTTTTACATGACTTTAGTTTTCTAGTGGATAGTCTAAATTTGATAGTCTATGTATCCATCTGCACACAAATAGTCAATATACATAGCAAATCAGTATAACAAATGCTCTGATTTGGTGCGGGAGCGAGCTCGTGAGCGACCAACTCTGCTTTAGACATGGTGGCTCGGTTGTCCAAATATGGACAACGAGTAGCTAGTTTGGAGGATCTGTAAATTTTAGACCACAGGATACACAAGCCACCGGAGAAATTTTTTGGTCCATGGTGGTCTAGTTTGGTTTAGACTACCGGATACACTAGCCACTAGAGATGCTCTTAGACTGGTCAAAGTGGAAAACATACTAGTCCATGTTACTACCTTCATGTGTGTACGTAATTTAGCGGACGACAAAGACCCTATTTTTGCAAAAATGGCTCTAGAAATACTCCGTACCTAGAAAGGCTAGGATATTAAAATAAAGTATTTATTCTAGTCATTGACTATAGCTACTCATAGGATAGGATATTATTATTTTATATCTTTTGAACTATATAGCCAAATTCAAAATCCCAGAGCGGCAACTTGTAACATCCCAAAACTTTAATCCAAGTTATCAAAATCCAAATCACCCAATTTAGGGTTAACAAAACCTTTTTCTCATTTAAATAATCAAGCATACATGTGTGGGTTGCATTAAATAGGAATTGTTTTGAATTGCCATAATTGTTGGTTCTAATGGTTGTAAAATGTTTCTAAGATGATTTTTACATCATCTAGATCATTCCCAAGCAAAATCCAAAGAAAAAGAAATCAAAAAGAATTAATAGTGGAAATGGTCACTTTTGCCATTTTAATCAACTAGGTCACTTTGGGTGTTCCTAGAACTCAAATTCAAACAGAAACAATTGCGGATCTTTGCACCCCTTGCTAGTACAAGTAGTCATGTACCAATGCCCACTTTGTGATCTTCCAAAAACCTTCAAACACTAAATTTAAATGACATTTGAAATTGGAATCAAGTGTATGTACCTAGATCCCAGTTTTTCAAAAACCACTCAAATGAACTCAATTTGAAAATCCCAAGCAACAAGAGATGCTCAAGCTTAAGATCAACAACTCCACCAAAATTCATTAAAAAAATTTGTCGAGCACCTTGTGAGCAGAATCAAACTGGCCTAACTAATACTATTTTGGATCAAAATTGGTTGAGCCATTTGAGCATCATTAACCACCTTTGTCTCCCCTAGCCCCAACCAGGCCATCAAAGACCTACCAAATGGCCTGGGACAGCAGTGCACCACCACCCCGAGGCCATGATTGCTAGCCGATCGTGCCCAAGCCGCAGGAGACCACCAGCCCCTCTCTACCGCTCCAGGAAGGAAGGCGTGATCACACCGTCGTCCACGGTCCATCCCATAGCCACAACCAGCCCCTAGACCACTGAGGACAAGCCCCACACTAAGCCTCTGCGCCGCGCCAGCGCATGCCAGAACACCATCCCCGGCAGGACAACACGCGCCGCCCGTCGACCACAGCCCGCGCGCGCCGCTCCACCTTAACCACAACACCCCGCCAGACATCCCCTTCTCCCGCCGCGCGACCCACAGTCGCCAGGAACCACGTCGAGCATCACCTCTGTCTCTCAGAGCTCGAGACGCTCCTGACCGTTAGCCACCGCCCCTCGCGTCGCTATTAAGCCCTAGCTGACCGCCAGGGAACCGCCCACCGTCCACCTATCTTGCCCACGCCGATAGCACCCTGTGCCGTCATCACCGACGAGCTCCGCCCATGCCTCTCTGCCGCCTCGCCAAGCCTATATAAGGGAGCCTCCCCAGCCCCATTTCTTCACACTCCCACACTCCCCTCTCACCACTGGTCCTTCCCCACCTCTCGTCGTAGCAGCTCGAGCAGCCCTCCGCCGGAATTTTGCCGGAGATAGCCGCAGCAGAGGAGGAGACGCCCCCGACGATTTCGTCCACCCCCGGAGCTGCCGCGACCTCGCCTGAGCCCACCGTCATCTACTAGTTCAAACGCCAACATCGCCAAGCTTGCTGGAGCCCTGGTATGCCCCCACTGTACCCCCACAGCACCGCTAGGTTTCCGTCTCACCGGTGACATGTCCGTCATCGATGATGAATGTGAGCCGTAGATCCTGTTCTAATCCTACGGTCCATGTTACCCCATACCGCTTCGCGTTTAATGAGCCACTGACAGGCGGGACCCCCCTGTCAGTAGTCCTCAGCACCGCGAAGTGAAACTGGGCCGGCCCATTAGTGTTCCCACGCTGGCCCTGTAATTCAAATTTAGATTTTTCCTTTTTAGCTGAAACTTAGTTCTACCCCTTAGTTCAAAATTCATTTCAGAGATTTTTACAAATCCAAAATGAGTGATTCCAATTTTTTGGAAAGGAAATAAAAATCTCTATCAAAGACCGTTGGATTTAAAACAATGAGAGTTAGAGATCTCTCCTAGCAAAAATTACAAGACAAATCTTTTTCACATTCAAACATTTTTCGAAAATCAACCATAATAGCTTTTGAGTTGATTCCAACTCTCAAAAATCACATTTGACAATACCTATCTGAATATATAATAATATTAAGGTTTGCATCCACTAACTTTGGACTAGTACCAAAATAATGCTATATACACATTTCTAGTCACTTTAAATCATTAAATATTAAACTTAAACTTATTAAAATGTGACCCAACATTTAAATCACATTCCCATGCTTTAGAATATGTGGTGATCACATGTGTCCACATGATCCCAGATTTAATTGGAGAATATTAAATCTTAGTTATTTTCAATGAGTAGAAATTACTTTTCTCAAATAAAATAAATGAAACTAATTCATTAAACCTTGTGATGTTTGTGATGATACTAGATCATCAAATGTGTGCCTTAGTGTGCTAAATATACTAGTTAGGTATTGTTTGGTGATTGTGTATTCCGTATGTATTTATAGACGATAGTACCGAACAAGTCTTCGAGGAGGAGGAGTTCTACCAAGAAGAGGAGGAAGAGAATTTCCACCACTTCACCAACCAAGGCAAGCTATGATTGGCAATATAACACTTGCAAGTATTATACTTAGCAAGGCATCACTAGATGCAAGTTAACTCAAGCAAGATGCATTAGGCATGCTTGGTTATACATGTTGACTTATACCTACCCCAAGTTTTACTTACAAGCTTTACTTTCTTTTACTTTACCAAAGTTCTTTACCTGGTTTGTAGATAGCATAAAGAGTATAAAACTTGACCTATCTAGTTAGGTTTAGATGTCATTATATGGCATGAGATTGAGATTAGCATCCCACATTAGTGAACACTCTTAACTTAGTAGTTTGGAGTTAAACCAAAAACTTGATCACGTTAGATGGGAGTACTTGGTGAAAATAACTTGTGAAAACCTTCGAATGATGAGTCATTCTATTGAGATGTTTTGTCATGTGTTGAGAAACACCAATGGGTTATGATAATGAAAATTTTGAGGCATGAGCCTTAGCCCTTTATAAAAACGGATGGTTGGGTTCGGATGCGATACCATTCCAAATTTACAGTACAACAACAATACCTGAATTGGGTAAGGCTTAGCATGAAGTTTATATGCATTAGTATTAGTTCCCTCGCGCGAGAGGTTTGAGCTGAGGCTACCTTTCAATGTTGTCTACCTATGCAGTGCCCAGGATAGCAATAGCCATGGATGGGAGTCCAAGCTCATAGGAGAGGTGCTTATACTAGAGTGTGTAAAGGAAAGGTTATGTTTGATTATCTGCACACTAAGTATGATGGTTCAGAGTTATCCCTGATAGATGTATCAAATTTCGTGGTGAAACTATTCGAATAGCCATGTCCGCGGTTATGTACAGTTGGATTAGCCATACTGTTCCGTTGTCAGATGTTTTCAAAATTACTTATAAAATGAATGGTGACATGACTTGACCACAGCATGGTTGTGACTATGAAAACTAAGTTCCCACTTAGGTGATTTTCAACTTTATTTTATCTTTCTTTGTTTCTAAACTCAACTTAAGTTTCAAACTTAACTTCACAAATAAACTTAGAGTTAGCATTTCCTATTGGAACTACCTTACTTGTTAGTGATAGTTTGCGAGTACTTAAAGAGTACTCATGGCTTTTGTCCCTGGCTATTCCCGTGGCCATACTATGAGGTGGACTACCTTGAAGGAGGACAGTAGGACGGCTACGACAACTAGGATCATCTCCCATCGTTAGCATTGCCTGTGACACTGAAGATGGACCCCACCGCTAGGCTAGTTGTTCTGCTACTTGTTTGTACTAAGGCTGGATCATGAGATCCTTTATTTGTGTAAGACCTTATTATGGTTTGTAATGGATGATGTACTATGATATCCAATCTATTATGTCTCGCAAAAATGGTAATCTTGGGATTGCGATGTCTGGCATAACAGGCATCTGGGATTAAAAATCCGGGTGTTTACAAGTTGGTATCAGAGCCATCCTGACCATAGGAAACCATAGTTAGAACGGACGTCCGAATAAAAAACTCGTTTCAAAAACCAAAGTGAGTATTTATGAAAACTTATTTCCTCTCTTACCCTTGGGATTTCTTTCTCTCAAAAAAATACATTTCCTCAAAAACTCTTACATTACTACATAAAATTTGACACACTTGATCACTTCACTAACTTACTCATCCTAAATTCTACTAGACGGAATCTCAGTACAGCAAGTTATACCAGTTGGTCAATGGAGGCCAACTGATCTCCGAGAGGGATCTAGATGCACTGTTTGAGTACTTGGAGCGTCCGTATCCGGAATTCCTTGGAGCTCAACTCAATGGACCCCCAGGAGGAGACTTACAGTGGCTAGTTGTTGCTGATCTTCGAGGCAAGTTAGAGGCACCAACGTCCAAGAGGATTTAGTTCACCGCAAGTGACAACAACTGGCTAGATGGATTAGCCAGGGCAACGCATCAATCTCTCGCTCGTCTTTGCGCATAGAATGTCAACTTGATTCGAGGAACCCGCTTTGCTCACTATGCAATGCGTGATTCTATGGGAATGCCTCTAGAGATGCCAAGTCACCCGGAGTTGAAGCGTCAAGTGGAGAACCTAGACTTCGTACTATACGACAGATAGAAGGAATTGGACAATGCTAGAGAATTTTCCAACCACAACCTCGCCATTGCTGCCTAGAAGGCCCAGACTTTCTCACTGCTAGTCAAGGACCATCAGTCACTTCGCCATCAACGCGGAAAGAAAGATCGCACCATCGACCGTCTTCGCAAGAAGGTGGCCGGACTCGAGAAGACCATTGATACATTGCAAATGTATCTATAATTTTTGATGTTCCATGATTGGTTTTATCCACTTTCTTGTGTTTTATCCACACATTGGAGTACTTTTCATAAGATTTCTTGGACTAACCTATTAACAAGAGCCAAAGTGCCAGCTGCCTATTTTCTACTGTTTTTGGTTCTAGGAAAGTCAGAAAATGAATATTCTCGAAATTGGACGGGACAAAAGCCAAAGTTCCTATTTTTTCGGAAGTCATCAGATGGCAGAATACGAGACGGAGAAGGGCCAGAGGGCGGCCACACTACCTGTCCGTGCGGCCAGGCTTGGCCCGCGCCAGGGGGTGGTGTAGCCAGCCCAGGCACCCCCTCGGCCTCTCCTTCTGCCTATAAGATGCCCTCGGGATGAAAACCCTAAGTACCCGATCAAAAATCCATGAAAGAGTCTGTAGCCCCCGTCATCTCCATCCCTAGATCGGGAGGGATCTGAAGCTCTTCCCGGCACCCTGTCGGAGAGGTGCAAGCCTCTGCTGTGATGCGTGAGTAGTTCATCCTTGGACTACGGATCCATGTAGTAGCTAGATGGCTGGTTCTCCTCCTTTGTGCTTTCATGTCTAGATTTTGTGAGCTCCGTTCATGATCAATATCATCTATTTGTCTGCATGTTGTGTTTGTGGGGATCCGATGGATATTGAGTTGCTATTTCAGATTGATTATTGATTCTATCATGTCTTTTTTATTTTTTATCTTGCATGCTTTTCGTTGTTAATAGCTATCTTGGGCAAGTAGATGCTAGCAACTCCAAGAATTAGTATTTATGCTCGATAGTGGGTTCATGCCTCTGGTAATCTATGGAAGTGACAGAAATCTCTAAGGTACTAGATGTGTTGTTCCTACTAGGGAGAAAATAACAATCCTTTGTTCATAGAACAATCGTATTGTTTACTTTACACGCAATTCATAAAGCAATAATCTGTTGCTTCAACTTAATACTGGATGGGGTTCGGATGATAACCTGAAGGTGGATTATTAGTCATAGATGCAGTTGGATGGCGGTCTATGTATAATGTTGTAATGCCCAATCAAGTTCCAAAGGAGTCAAGATGTTTAGTATATGCATGTATTGCTTTCTCGATGTTTGTCAATTGCCCCGCTGTAATTTGTTCACCCAACATGTTATCTATCTTAAGGAGAGCCACCTCTATAGAACTATGGATCCTGGTCCTTTTCTTTTACATACAATCTACAAACTGTTTACTGCCTTGTGTTTACTTTCTGCAAACTATTACTTCCTTCCATTCGATACGTTTAATCCTTTGTTTTCAGCAAAACACGGTGAGATTGACAACGTCATCGCAAGTTGGGGACAAAGTTCGGTGGTTGTGTTGTGTCGGTCTCCACGTTGCTACTAGCACCGGTAGTGCGCCCTGCCAAGGCTCAGCTAGCAACACCTCTGGGGTGTTTCCTTGCTCCTACTAGTTCGATTAAACCTCGGTTTCATAACTAAGGGAAACTTGCTGTTGTGCTCATCATACCTTCCTCTTGGGGTTCCCAACAAGCACTACATCAACACCGAGCCATCAAGCATTTTTCTGGCGCGGTTGCCGGGGATTCAAGGACATCTTAACAAGGGGAGTCCCTCTTAACCAATCTCTTTACTTTGTTATTTTTATTTTTCTTAGTTTCTTTTTGCTTTGTTTGCTAGTTTTGTTATAAAAAAACACAAAAAAATTAGTTTTACTAGTTTGCTTTCTTATTTGAAAACACAAAAAAATGACTACTCTTGAAAACACTAAGTTGTGTGACTTCACTAGCACCAAGAACAATGATTTTATGAGCACACCTATTGCTCCACATGTGCCTGAAGATACTTTCTTTGAGATAAAATCTGCTTTTCTCAATCTTGTTATGAGAGAACAATTTTCCGGTATTAGTAATGAAGATGCTACTGCCTATCTAAATAACTTTGTTGACCTTTGTGAGGTGCAAAAGAATAGGGATGTAGAGGGTGATATTATTAAGCTAAAATTGTTTCGTTTCTCTTTGAGAGGAAAAGCTAAAGAATGGTTGAATTCCCTAACTAGGAATAGTATC
Source organism: Avena eriantha (assembly GCA_910589775.1). Classification (NCBI taxonomy): domain Eukaryota; kingdom Viridiplantae; phylum Streptophyta; class Magnoliopsida; order Poales; family Poaceae; genus Avena; species Avena eriantha. The sequence continues at coordinate 231,051,644 of OU342741.1, forward strand.
GATTCTTGGACTAAATGCAAAGATGCTTTCATTGGAAAATACTATCCACCTACTAGGATTATATCTTTGAGAAGTGAAATAATGAAGTTTAAACAATCTGATAATGAGCATGTTCCTCAAGCTTGGGAAAGAATGAAATCTTTGGTTTAGAATTGTCCCACTCATGGACTGACTGCTTGGATGATCATCCAAACTTTTTATGCAGGATTGAACTATTCTTCAAGGAACCTATTGGATTCTACTGCTGGAGGTACCTTTATGACCATCACTTTGGCGGTCTATGTATAATGTTGTAATGACCAATCAAGTTCCAAAGGAGTTAAGATGATTAGTATATGCATGTATTGCTTTCTCGATGTTTGTCAATTGCCCCGTTGTAATTTGTTCACCCAACATGTTATCTATCTTAAGGAGAGCCACCTCTAGTGAACTATGGATCCCGGTCCTTTTCTTTTACATACAATCTACAAACTGTTTACTGCTTTGTGTTTACTTTCTGCAAACTATTACTTCCTTCCATTCGATACGTTTAATCCTTTGTTTTCAGCAAAACACGGTGAGATTGACAACCTCATCTCAAGTTGGGGACAAAGTTATGTGGTTGTGTTGTGCAGGTCTCCATGTTTCTACTAGCACCGATAGTGCGCCCTGCAAAGGCTTAGCTAGTAACACCTTTGGGGTGTTTCCTTGCTCCTACTGGTTTGATTAAACCTTATATTCATAATTGAGGGAAACTTGCTGCTGTGCTCATCATACACTCCTCTTGGGGTTCCCCAACGAGCTCGATATATTCTGAGCGATCAAGCATTTTTCTGGCGTCGTTGCCAGGGAGTCAAGGACATCTTCACAAGGGGAGTCCATCATAACCAATCTCTTTACTTTGTTATTTTTGTTTTTCTTAGTTTATTTTTGCTTTGTTTGCTTGTTTCTTTATCAAAAACACACAAAAAATAGTTTTACAAGTTTGCTTTCTTATTTGACAACACAAAATAATTTAGTTCCTATCTTAAGTTGCCATTATGTCTAGCCTTGCTTCAGTCACTATATCACCCGAGGAAATGATTTTCACTTTTAAACAAGGAATTGAAGAGAGTTTCAAAGAAGCTTGGTCTAGAATCTCTGATCTACATGAAAAAACTGAGCCTAAAATTACTCAAAGCTTGTTCCTTAGCAGTTTTTACCTTGGAATTGATCTTTGCTATAGATATGCTTTAGATGCTGTTGTGGGAGGAGATTTCCTCCAATGTAATGAGTATGATGCTATTAATTCTATAAAGAAATTGATCCTCACTTACAACTTGCCTAGCCAAACTGATATTTCTTTCGCAAGAATATTTGCTAGATTGAACACTCTTGAGACTGGCACTTCTAGCTTAAAAGATTGCTATAATACTCTTAGGGAGCATCACAATTATGTTCCCATAAATTATGAACCATCAAAGTGGCTCCCTACAGTAAAGATTGAGATAAACACTGAATCTTTTCAAGCTCGCTGTGATATCATGTCTGAATTTTGTCTTATGCCCAAAGATATTTATGAATCTCTGAATGTTTGGGGCCTTCCTAAAGGAGGAAAAGAAATATCTCTTGCTAATAATGCTACCATTTAACCTATTGGAATAGATGAAGGAGTGTTTACAAAGATACTTGGGAAAATGATTTCTACTGATTATCTTGTCATTGAATGTGCAGGAAAAGGACAAATTACACTTGGAAAGTCCCTATTAGAACTTCTTGGAGCAATAATAGATGTGGGAAAGGGGACCATGCACCTTTCTTCTCCACCAAAAAATCATATTTTCCCCAAGGTTAAGAATAAAAGTAAGAGAGGTAAGGGCAAGAAATTTGGTCTTAATGCTTCTTCATTTGAGAATACTTGATCCTTTTTCTTGCTTCTTATGCCTAACTTAAAGGTGTTAAAGAAAAGTACTTATTGGGAGATAACCCAAAAGTTTTAGATGAGTCATGGAAGTTATTAATTCAGTAATAACCTCTCCTTATCCTTTTTATTTGCTTTTTGTGCCAAGAGTAACCTCTAATGAGAGAGAAGTAATGATTCTGAAAGTTGCTGTCCCGAAACAGATTTCTATGCTTCACCGTAAAAAATCGTGTAAAATCTCTGAAAGTATTTTTGAGGCGTGCATTTTTTTGCTTCTTTCCCAGGTTGTTATCTAACTTTCGTTAGTTCAACACTTTTTGATTTGAGCAACATAAGGGCTTCCAAAAAATTTATCTTTACCTGCTGGTCTGTTTTGACAGATTTGTGCCATTTTCTGCATTTGCTTCTTGTTGGTTCCTTTTTGAGTTCTTTTGGGGAATTGAGCTTTTTGAGGGAAGTGCTTCAGTAGCTAGTGTTCTAATGGAAGTTTTCTTGGTTTTATAACTGAACCTTAAAGACCTATTATCTTGAGTGCACTAATGTTGCTAATAAAGATTGTGTGAAGTTTTGTATGAAGGAAAAATTTCAGGTGTATGGAAGGAATGAGTAATGAGATGAAGGATGGACTAAAGCTCAAGATTGGGGATGCCACGCGTGTTACCCCAAGAAATATCCAAGAAGTACAAGCGTCAAAGCTTGGGGATGCCCAAGGCATCCCCTTCTTCATCAATAAAAATCCCAGGTTCTTTCCAAACGCTTCATTTTTATTGTTTCATGCACAGTTGTGTTGTTCTTGGATCCTCTTCTTTTTTGTTTTCGTTTTGGTTTTCGTTACTTTTGTTTTATTAGTTTGCTGAATGAATTGGTTGGACCCCCTCTTTCATACGTTGGTTTGCAAATAGTTTGGTTTGGTTTGGAAAAGAGTAGGAAAGTTCATGCTTATGTGGTAAAAAGAGCTCATTTTTGACTGTTGCCTATGCTTTGTCATGCCATGCTTGTTATTTTTTTGGATTTATGCTTAGTATTCTTTGTTGTAGCATGACCTATTATAAAGAACTGAGATTGCTTAATGTGCCTTGGATGAATCATGCATTGTTTTAGTATATTAAAGCATAGTATAGTGGTATTCTCCTTTGATGCTTTATTTGGGCTGACTTGGCACATGCTCACACCATGTTATGACTATCTCAAGTAACCATATCCTTTATGATCCTTTAGTTTTCAACTTGTAGTATCACTTTATGCTTTGATCAATGATGTTTTGTCGCTCTACATGATTATGGCCATTATTGCTCTCTTAGTTTGTCACTCCCAGTCTTTTGCTAGCCTCCACAACAAAGTATGAGTTCCACTCATGCATCCAACTCCCTAAACCAAGTTATTCCAAAGAGTCCATCATACCTACCTACTAGCTTATTCTATTCCAAGTACATTCATGCTTTTGTTTCCTTCCAAATTAAACTTGTTATGAGAAAACTAGTGATTAAAGCTCTCACGAACTTGATGGCACACTTTACTTTTCTTGCCCTTAATAAACTTGAACCATTGTGTTGTCTATGTTGTACATGCTTGCACTTATTTGTTGGGAATTAATAGAACCATGCTTTCATGGGAAACACTTTCAACATTGCACTTGGTACTTGTACCTAGTTGATATCATGCTCTTTTGTATATGGATGACGTCGGTGTGAAATGAAAGGGGAGCTTGTAAGTCCATGGAGTTATGTATATGTGTTAGAGAAATGCCTAGGCCGCTGGTCTAATCCATGCTGACATGGTGGAAACCTGCAGCATAACCATAATGAGCTGTCTATGAAGCATTCTTCTTATAAAAAAAGTCCTATATTGAGAAAAAAGAGAAAGAGAAAAAAAATGAGATTATGAAAAGAGGAAAGAGAGAAAAAAGCACCATTTTCCCATGGTAAATAAGAAGATTGCTGAGATGCTCGTTGTCTGCTTGCCTTGTCATTTTGATATGGGGATTCTTCCTTATCATCGGGTAAGGGGTACCCTGTTGGCGGTTCTCTATGATACACATATACTTGCGATGACAAGAACTTACCGGTGACTAAACTTGAGTAGCATGAGGATCGGCCCTCGTATACAAGGGACATGAGATTGTTCACTTTAAGTATGTACACCATAGTTTGTTCACTTTAACCTTAATCACTTCAAGATGCTTATGATAGGGGCAATGAGAGCTGAAAGCTCTAAGTACCATAATTTTTGGAAGCTCTTTATGAGACTTGAATCCCTACTTCCTTTTATGAAGGCCTTTCTTCCACCATTATATTGAGTCTCCACCTTCTACCTTTATGCACCTACTTTGAGAGCATAGTGGCCATTCTTAGTTCTATGTGCATTGTCCTAAGACTAGTTGATTGATGCATAACTTGATATTGCTTGTTTTAAACTATTTGTATCTAGTCAGGTGTCCTATGCATTTATATTTGCTACTCTATGAGGGACAAGCTGAATACTATTATGCTATGTTTTCTTTATGTGAAACAAACAAATGTCTTGCAAAGCACTGTTATTCATGAATCTTTTCTTTGTGCCTTTTCATGTTGCATCATAGTTTCTTTGTCTTATTCCTAGAACTTTGTCTTTCATGATATGATTGAAGTACTATGATCCCAACTTTGAATGTTTTACAAATATTTTGATCAAGTCTTTGATGGTGCATGTCACCTCAGAAATTATTCTTTCTTTTTATCACTTACCTACTCAAGGACGAGCAGGAGTTAAGCTTGGGGATGTTGATACATTACCAATGTATCTATAATTTTTGATGTTCCATGCTTGGTTTTATCCACTTTCTTGTGTTTTGTCCACACTTCAGAGTACTTTTCATAAGATTTCTTGGACTAACCTATTAACAAGAGCCACAGTGCTAGCTGCCTGTTTTCTGCTGTTTTTTGTTCCAGGAAAGTCAGAAAATGAATATTCTCGGAATTGGACGGGACAAAAGCCAAAGTGCCTATTTTTTCGAAAGTCATTAGATGCCAGAATACGAGATGGAGAAGGGCTAGAGGGCGGCCACACCACCTGGCTGCGCGGACAGGCTTGGCACGCGCCAGGAGGTGGTGTGGCCAGCCCAGGCACCCCCTCGGCCTATCCTTCCGCCTATAAGATTCCCTCGGGACGAAAACCCTAAGTACCCGATCAAAAATCCACGAAAGAGTGTGTAGCCGCCGTCATCTCTATCCCTAGATCGGGAGGGATCTAAAGCTCTTCCCGACACCCTGCCGGAGAGGGGAATTCACCCTGGAGGCCTTCTTCATCACCATGCAAGCCTCTGGTGTGATGCTTTAATAGTTCATCCTTGGACTACAGATCGATGTAGTAGCTAGATGGCTGGTTCTCCTCCTTTGTGCTTTCATGTCTAGATCTTGTGAGCTCCGTTCATGATCAAGATCATCTATTTGTAATTCTGCATGTTGTGTTTGCGGGGATCCGATGGATATTGAGATGCTATTTCCGATTGATTATTGATTTTATCATGTCTTTGTTATTTGTGATCTTGTATGCTTTCCGTTGTTAGTAGCTATCTTGGCCAAGTAGATGCTAGCAACTCCAAGAGTTAGTATTTATGCTCGATAGTGGGTTCATACCTCTGGTAATCTGGCGAAGTGACAGAAATCTCTAAGGTACTAGATGTGTTGTTCCTACTAGGGAGAAAATAACAATCCTTTGTTCATAGAACAATCGTATTGTTTACTTTACACGCAATTCATAAAACAATAATCTGTTGCTTCAACTTAATACTGGATGGGGTTCGGATGATAACCTGAAGGTGGATTATTAGTCATAGATGCAGTTGGATGGCGGTCTATGTATAATGTTGTAATGCCCAATCAAGTTCCAAAGGAGTCAAGATGTTTAGTATATGCATGTATTGCTTTCTCGATGTTTGTCAATTGCCCCGCTGTAATTTGTTCACCCAGCATGTTATCTATCTTAAGGAGAGCGACCTCTAGTGAACTATGGATCCTGATCCTTTTCTTTTACATACAATCTACAAACTGTTTACTGCTTTGTGTTTACTTTCTACAAACTGTTACTTCCTTCCATTCGATATGTTTAATCCTTTGTTTTCAGCAAAACACGGTGAGAGTGACAACCTCATCGCAAGTTGGGGACAAAGTTCTGTGGTTGTGTTGTGCAGGTCTCCACGTTGCTACTAGCACCAGTAGTGCGCCCTGCAAAGGCCCAGCTAGCAACACCTTTGGGGTGTTTCTTTGCTCCAACTGGTTTGATTAAACCTTGGTTTCATAACTGAGGGAAACTTGCTGCTGTGCTCATCATACCTTCCTCTTGGGGTTTCCCAACGACCTCGATATATTCTGAGCCATCAACCATCAAGGAGCAAGAAGCTCAGCTTGCAGCAAAAGAAGAGGAGGAGGAAGGTGAAGACATCCAAGGGGATATTGACTCAAACCTCAGCAATGATGATGACTATCTGGAGGATGATGCCATGGACTTCTACACCGACGATGATGACTCCGACTTCATTGATGATGAGTAGATGCACTGGAGCACTATCGTAGGAGTGAGAAGTATCGGTCCCATTGTATCTTAGCTTGCAGAATGGTTCTTAAAACCATCTGTTTTCCTTTTGTTGTGGTGTGTGTGAGTTTGTATCATGTGAATTGCTTGAATGAATGAAAAGAAGCTGGTTGAAAAACCTGAGTCAAAGTCAAAGTTTTTGCTTTGAAACCAAAACCATGAACCTTAGAACTTTCCTATTACCCCAATATCTATCTCAATCTTCAGATGACTCGTGGAAACCAAGGAGGGAGCAGCTCATCGCAAGACCCAATGTTGCAGATTCTACAGACGCTCATTGCAGACCGTGAAGCTAGTAGGGCAGAGCGCCAAGCAAATCTATCCACCCTGCAGCTGATCACCCAGATGGCTCACAACAATCAGAACCATGGAAATCAGGATCATCCTGGATCCAAACTCAAAAAATTCCAGAATACCAATCCCCAAATCTTTAGCCAGTCTAAAAACCCACTTGATGCTGATGATTGGTTGCAGACCATGGAGAACAACTTAGAAGTCACCGGAGTGGATACCAACGAGAAAGTTCTTTTTGCCACCCACTATCTGGTCGGAGATGCAAGAGCATGGTGGAACAACACCCGCACGATGAACCATGGTCAAGTGATGACATGGGAAGCCTTCAAAGTCAAGTTCAGCCGCACCCATGTGCCGCAGGGTTTAGTCACCCGACTAAGAGATGAATTCAGAGAGTTAAAGCAAGGCAGAATGACTATAGTGGAGTATTGTGACAGATTCTTATCCGTAGCTAGGTATGCACCTGATGAGATCAACACGAAGGTCAAGAAGAAGGAGAGATTCCTGAACGGACTGCATGATGAGATTCAGACTGTACTCGTCAACATCCGTTTTGAGGATCTCAAAGAGCTAGTCGACTCTGCCATTCATATGGAAGGGAAGATTAATCAAGCAAACGACAACCGCAAACATCGGATGATGCACCAAGCTGGATCTCACAGTCACCAGAAGTACCGTCCCAACCCGTCTGCCGGATATGCCCTGCGGAACAACCGACCCCCAATGTCTCGTCCAAGCTACCCCAACCGTAGCGGAGGAAATGTGAAGACCGGTAGGAACAACAACAACAACCACCCCGGCAATTCTAGCAACTTCAACCGTGCACCTCCCAAGTCCAACAACAACAACAACACTGCACCCAGAACTAGAAGCAATGTTGTGCCCATGGCAGCAAAAGTCAAGTCTCAGATTACATGTTTCGAGTGTCGAGTGAAGGGTCACTACTCCAATGAGTGTCCCAAGAAGATTGCTGCCACTGCCAATGTGAATGCCCCAGCTCAACAGCAGCATCGTATTCAGCCTAGAAAAAGATTCGCCGCAGGGAAACCTCACAATAGCAACGACCGTCTCTTCCACATGAACGCCGAAGAAGCCCAAGAAGCGCCAGATGTAGTGCTAGGTATGTTTTCTGTCAACTCAGTTTTAGCAAGAGTGTTGTTTGATTCTGGAGCATCGCACTCATTTGTCACCGAAGAATTTGCATGCACTAGTAAGATTCACCCAACCAACTTGAAGCATGTCATGATAGTTCAAATCCCCGGTTCAACTACAAAAGCTAGAAAAATTTGCAAAGCTGTACCTATTAGAATACATGGGATAGATTTTTATGCCAATCTAATAGTACTTGGAACCAAAGGTTTGGAAGTAGTACTAGGAATGGATTGGATGTCAAAGCATAAAGTATTGATTGACTGTGCCAAGAAAGCTATCACCATGACCAGTAGCTCTGGAGTATCGGTAGAGCATATATATATCTGAAACCTTGCCCCATCAATTCAAGTGCAACAAGAGTCTAGCCCTACCCACCATAGACCAAGTCAGAGTAGTCTGTGAATACCCCGATGTATTCCCAGATGAATTGCCCGGTATGCTCCCGGATAGGGATATTGAGTTCATTATTGAACTAATCCCTGGAACCGGACCCATAGCTCAGAGACCCTATAGCATGAACCCATCAGAGTTAGTAGAGTTGAAGAAACAGTTGGATGCTACGTTGGCAACAGGCTTGATTCAACCAAGTGCATCGCCATGGAGATCGCCCGTGTTATTTGTCGACAAGAAGGATGGAGGCAACCGTTTGTGCACAGATTACCAAAAGCTGAATGACGTCACAATCAAGAACAAGTACCCATTGCCAAAGATAGAGGATCTGTTTGATCAGTTGACTGGTGCCAGAGTGTTCTCTAAGATCGATCTTAGGACTGGTTATCACCAACTTAAGATTCGTGCAACAGATATTCCAAAGACCGCCTTTACCACCCGATATGGATTATACGAGTATACGGTCATTTCTTCTAGATTAACCAATGCCCCTACTTATTTCATGAATCTCATGAATAAGATCTTTATGAATTTTCTAGATAAGTTTGTCGTTGTGTTTATCGATGATATCCTTATCTACTCCAAGTCAGAAGAAGAGCATGAGCAACATCTGAGAATCATCCTTGAAACCCTTAGAGAGCATCTGGTGTATGCCAAGTTCAGCAAATTTGAGTTTTGGCTGAAAGAAGTAGGATTCCTAGGACATATTGTGTCTACCGGAGGAGTCGCTGTTGATCTCGCCAAGATCAAAGATGTTGAAGAATGGGAAGCCCCAACAACTCAAACTCAATTCCGTGCATTTATCGAATTAGCAGGATATTACCGCAAGTTCGTTGAAGGATTTTCGAGCATCTCAAGACCCATGACCCAATTGTTGACGAAGGACAAGAAGTTTGAATGGACCAACAAATGTGAAGCAAGTGTCAAAGAGCTCAAGAAGATATTGATTTCAGCCCCAATTTTGATCATGCCAGATATCAAGAAGCCGTTTGATGTGTATTGTGATTCATCCAAGATTGGTCTCAGATGTGTATTGATGCAAGAAGGCAAAGTCATCACGTATCTGTCGCGACAACTGAAGCAGCATGAGAAGAACTACCCTACCCATGATCTTGAGTTAGCAGCTGTCGTTTTGGCCTTGAAAACATGGTGTCATTACCTTATGGGTAATAGCTGTGAGATTTACTCCGATCACAAAAGCTTGAAGTATATTTTCACTCAAAAGGAGATGAATATGAGGCAAAGGAGATGGATAGAGTTAATCAAGGATTATGACCTTGACATTCACTATCACCCCGGCAAAGCCAATGTGGTAGCGGATGCTCTTAGCAGATTGCCATGTAGGTTAAACACCATGATCAAGGAGAAGCAACCAAGTTTGTATGAGGAGTTGGAGCAGTTCAGAACTGAGCTAGTTAGCAAAGGATTCTTAGCTAGCATTGAACTTCAACCCACTTTGATTAGTCAAATCAAGAAAGCCCAGAATGGAAATGCAAGTATCAACGGAATCAAGCGTCGTATTGGTACAGGAAAGGTACGTGGATTCACCGAAGACGAAGAAGGAGTTCTGTGGTACAAAGAACGTATCTGTGTGCCAGTAGATTCAGAGCTAAAGCAAGTTATCATGCAAGAACCTCATGATACTCTTTATTCTATCCACCAAGGAGGAACGAAGATGTTTAGTAGGGGAGAGTTGTAGCATCCCATCTGTCTAACTTATGTAATGCTACATGGTCTAGTAATATAATGGCTACTTCCTACATATAATTGTTGCATCATAATTATATCATGCTCATGTCATCATGCCACCTTGCATTTGATCATCATATAAAACCCTTTTCATTTGGTTCTTCTCTCATATGCATTAGTAATTGTATTTGGCTCTTGATATATTGTATTTGGTTCTTGATAAATGCTTGATGCCCAAGTTGAGTTGGGGGCATATCTTTTATTCAACTCCATCACCTTTATTTGTCACCACCTTATAATTCCACCATCCTAATTACCCATGAGCTTTTACTTTCTTTTGGCATTTAATCTAGCTCATGTGGGTTGGGATGGATCCAATTGTATTTGCCTTTAGCTTGGCCTTACTCCATATTTTGGAATGCATGAGTATAAATGCCATGATCATTGTTTTGTTTTCACAAGATAAAACATGGCATTTAATGCCCATGCATGAGCCATGCAAATCACCACCATTCTATTCTTTTGGGTTTTACTTGGATTTTTGGGTGGAGCATGGTTCTTTGTGAATCCCTTCATGTTGAATCTATTCTTTTGCTCTTACCCCAACACCCTCCTCATCTTAATCTTTGTTCTTGTCAGGTGCATCAAGACCTCAACTCCACCCCAACTTCTTTCCACCTTTTACTTGATCTTGTTTTTGGATCATGTTAAAACCCTCACACGACCTTTTCTCTCATCTCACTCTCCTTAACTATCATCACACCCCTCCACCTTTGCTTGATCTAGTTGGCTTGTGGAGAAAATCCTAAAAAAACCCTAATTAAACCCTAAACCCTAGCCTCTCCCTCTAATCCCTCTCTCTCTGAACCCTAGCCTAATCCACCCCATGCCGAGCTACCACCCCTAATATTCTAGCTTCGGCTACCCCCAAACCTGGCCCTAGATACCCCTCTCAAACCCGAACTACCCCTAACCTAACCAAGCCCCAACCCTAGCTCCATGCCGAGCGCGCCCTAGCTAACTCGAGCCTCTCCCTTCTCTCTCTCTCTTTCTCTCTGCCAGCTAGGCCCCTCACCCGGTCCAGCCCCCTCCTTGGCCCACCGTGCAGCCTCTGGCCACTGCTCCCATGCCCTGGCCGAGTTGGTCGAGCATGTGAGAGTAGAGGAGAAAAGGTGGCCGAGCCACCTTTTCCACCCTGAGCCCCATGGCATCCCCCTCTCTCTCCCTCGCCGTTATCTCCACCCTTCCTCTTTGTCGTGCCCAGACCTTCCCCTGGCCGCTGCGCCGTTTCCTTCCTCTTCCCTGCAACCTCCTTTCCTCCCCGGCGATCCACCGTCGGCCTCCACCCTACCTCAGCAAAACTCGGCGGCGGGCGGGTGAGCTGGTGTCGAGGAGGACCGTGGAGAACCCCTGCTTCGCCCTGACCACGTCACCGAGGAGGAGAAGCCCCTGTACCGCAGAACGCCGACGAAGCCGACCGCAAACCATAATCGCCGGCTATCTGCCTCGTCACCGATCCGCCGCTCCCCGGCCCGAACCTTCCCCACCGACAACCCCGCGGTGAGCGCCTGACCCTCCCAGACACCTCCGCGTGCCGATCCGTTGCCTGGTCACACCGTGCGTTTTGTCGAGCACTCTCCGTGCGCCGGCGAGCGCGAGCTTCCGCACGCCATCGCGCCGCGCAACCGCTTAGCTAGCCTCCGTACGCCCTCCTGTCAGCAACCCCCACCTACCGCAGCGGCTCCGCCCCTATGCGCGCGCGCCCAGGTCGCGGGTTCGATTCCCCCTCACACCGTGCCGTTTCTGTCGAGCACCGATCCGTCGACAGAACAGAGAAGATCCATAGTAGCCATTCGCATCTTCCAGAAAACCCCCCTTTTTGTTTTCTCCCACAACCCGCGGTACCCTAGCCCCACAAGTCAGCCCCTCTAACTTTTTGCAGAAAAGCACCCCAGGTTCCAAAAACCTCAACCCGCCGTCCCCGTCCGGGCCACGTGGCTGTGCCCCGTTCGCCTACCCGCGTGTGGGTCCGCGCGAACGCCGGTCCCGCTTGTCAGCGGCTGTGGCTGGCTAAGACGCGGTAAGAAAAGCTTTTGCGCGCGGTTTTCTCCTAGTTAGCAGCGGCCCCACCCGTCAACGACCGTGGCTAACGGAGGCTGGGTATAAAAAAATCTCTGGGTTATCTGTTTTAATAAAACCATTTCAGAAATGTTTAAATACAAATTCAAATCTGTTTTTAAATAACTTTTAAATTATAATTCCAAATAATACAAATGATATATGTTTTTGAATCAGAAAAATGTGAGGAATTCAAATATGCCATTCAAAATATTATTTGAGCACTTTAAATTTTTTAGATGTTTAAAATTACAATAAAATTCCCTTTTTCTTAATAAATTAATAACTTTAATTCTACAACTCCAAATTCGACAAATAATATGTCTAAATCGATCAGCACGACGAGCCCGTTCTAACTATGCATTCCATGTTCTGAACTGAAGCATGCATCATGTCATTATTAAAAATCAGAACTGTTTATGGCAATAAAACTTGACCACATAAATAATAAAATGAATTATTCTTGTACCCACACCTCACCCTTGCCATGCTACATTATTGCCATGTAAATTGTGCATCATTCATCATGGCATGCTTGTTTCCTTGTCGCATTTTATTCATATGCTTGTGCACTTTATTTAGGTTGGCCCTTGTTTGTTTGGTTCTTCGAATAGACGGCCAGCAGGAGAATTATCAGGAATCACAGGAGTACTACCCAGATCCATCTCTCGCTTCAACTGAGCTGCCAGGCAAGCACATGCTTGCATACATATAGTACCTATTGCCTCTATCTTATTCTTGCATCATTGTGTCGCGACTGCATTAAATTGAATCCCAAGTACTGAATAGCCTTTACTTTTAAACCCCACCAAAGCTTGTTTCCTCCATCTCATGAGCCCTTACTACAGGAGTTGTTTGAGCCATGCGAGTCGTAGAACAGCATGTGTAGGGTATGTGAGCGTCTGATGGATAACGAGGTACCTAAACAACTTAACCTGAGTAGTAATGGGATAACTAATGAAAGAGGCACCGGTGAGCAATATCTGCTATTTGGTTTTTCATGCTCACTTGTGTCCCGTAGGACCCCGAGTACTTGATTCCTGTTCCTTGTCTATTCGCACTTTCCACATCTGGGAGGCCTTATGGGCCCCCCTGAGCCAAAGCTTGATTCATTTCTATGTCTTGGGGCCACACAGTAGTTTGGGGCTTTTTTACTATCTTGTACTCATGCCATGCTTTACTGTATTATTTAAGATTGTGCATGCAGCACCTGTACTGTTTAGGATTGTGGAGTGTTTTCGCGGTATCGACAAGCCCAGTCACACTTTCTGGTTCTCAGTCGTTTATAGCCATTGGCGCAAACCTTGAGTCCGTCTCGGAGTCAGCTAGCTTCGTTGCGGGTAGCTTAATGGGGTGCCCCCCTGAAATATTTCTGAATCCTGTGATCGCTTTGTCGTGAATGCCTCGTTGGGTTTTGAGTTGGTTTTTCCGAGGTTGATCGAATGTGTGTTGCTATTCGTGCACCCCTGCAGGGTAAATCTTTCTGAAAGTCGTGTCCGCGGTTATGGACGACTTGGAGCACAATTTCTCGATCATGGACAAGTTCAACTAAAGTACCGCTTTTAATCTGACTAAATACCTGACTAGTAAATAGTGCAATACTCATGGAATGGTTAATAAAACTGCCAACAGATGGGTTGTTCGTCCGGTTTCTCGTTGGTAAGCGAGAAGGATGATGGATCTGTTATCAATACTGTTATAATTGTTATTACTAATTAACGGACATCCGTCTATCATAGGTTAGGAGGATGGTTAGCGAGTATCTATAAACCTGTTAGTTATTATCTTTTGCTGCAATTGCGTCACCCCAAGTATATGTCCCCTTTAGAGGCATAAAGACTTGCTAAGTACCCCTAGGGTCTCACACGATAAATTGTTTGATTCAGATGAACAGGTGTACTCTCAAGATGGATACTGGGTGGAGGAGACGGATGATGTTGGCAACGATCACTCGGTGTAGAGATTCCGGGTATGGGGATCCGTGAGATCAGTGGGCGGGATGTGTTTATTTATGTGGCATATTATGCCGATTTGCTTCTTATCCGTACTCGGATCTTGTTTTCTGCTTCCGCCTGATACTGTGATGTTTGATATATGAGGAGCTATCCTAAATTATTATCTCTATCTAGGATATTTGGATCTTGCCGTATGGCATTGCAATATTTCTATTTCTTCTAGATGGAATGGCTCTGTGAACAGTTGTATGGTGGCTTGCATACATACTCACTTGTGTATGTAGTTGATCCCTTCGCCTGCCGATTGCTCCGCTCGTTCTTGTCCCGATGTTCTGGAAGTGGTTAGGACGGCCGACAGGTCTACCTGTGAGTGGCCCCTGGGCCCCACCGTACTATTTTAACCATTTTCGCTCATCCAGGCATGCAACTAAGAGCGTAATTCACCGAGGTAGTTACAATTGTTATCAGAGCCATCCCGGCCTTCAGGGTCTTAGCCAAATGGTCGTTGTCAGTCTAGCAAATATTTTTGGGTAGGTATGTATACTACGGAAAAACAAAACATGAGAGTAGGACTACTTCCATTTTTTTTCTTACCCACCCACCCACTCTTTTTCTGGTAAGGAAGTGTAACATTTTTAATCCTCTTCTAAAAATTCAAACTAGGATTCACGTGTTCTGGGTTCCGTAGTACCATAGGTTGTGTGTGTGTGTGTGTGTGTGAATTCCTTGTCTATCTGTTGCATCCAAATGTTATCACTATCTGCCTTTTGGTTATCAACTGTTGGTACATTCCATACCGACAGGCCTTTGTAAACCGACGCGATCTATCTGATTCGTTGTATACCGATGCGATCTGTCTTACTCTTTGTTATCCGACGTTATCTTGTTTGGGGTGTTCGTTTCCGTAGTTACTAATCTTTAGGTTCATCTTAAAAATAAGGGGTTGGGATATGTGTTTTACTGATTCATGTACGGAGTAATGATTTGAGTGTGGGATGGAGTCGCGACCATACCACTACTTTTATCATTCGCTCTTGTATATTGAATCAGTAGAGTTACTAATCTTGGTTCGTTAAGTGGTTTTGCGCATATAGAGGTATTTTAATGCCGAAATTTGCGGAAATTTTTCTTTGTTAGCTTGTGTACCACACTCCTTGTTCAGTCGTGTGCGATATGCTTAATATCTTCTAGGTGCTTTGAACTTTGTTGATATTTTAATATCATCTCAGTGAATTGTATCCTTTAATCTTGGTTAATTCCAATTTGGTACTATTTTGGATTATTATTATTCTCCATTATAGTACTGACTTGTGTTTTATATCAATCACAGGATGGCACCACCACGCCGTTCTGAGGAGGACATACCACCTGAACTGGGGGCTGCTTTGGCAAGTATTGCTAATGCCTTGGGAACAATGCAGCATAACCAGCAGCGATTCGAAGAAAGTGTCAGGAGGAATGAGTTTGTTCCGATACCTCCACCCCCCAAGCGAGGAGACATCAAGAGTTTTCTGAAGTTCAACCCACGCCAAGTTGAGGTGTCTGATCAGCCACTTGATGCGGATGATTGGCTGCGTGAAATGTCAAGGTTGCTGATGACTGCGGATGTTCCTGAGCAAGAATGGGTAAAATGTTGCCACTCACCTTCTGAAGGGAGATGCAGCTCTGTGGTGGGAGAATTACCTGAAGGCAGACCACTCTGGTTTTCAGCCTACATGGGAGCAATTCACTGCGGCTTTCAAAGAGCAATATCTGTCAGAAATTGTCATGGAAAGGATGAAGGAAGTGTTTCTCAACCTCAAGCAGGGAAATGACAATGTCAATACCTATATCAGAAACTTCATGCACCTTTCTCGGTATGGTGGCGATGAGATCTCTGATGACAAGAAGAAGCAAAGGAGGTTCAGGCAAGGGCTCAATGCATCAATCAAATATGCAATCACTCATACAAGGCCGGGGTCTTATCTAGAACTACAACATACAGCTCGGCAGGAAGAGGCAAGTAGACAAGTGTTTGAGGAGTCAAAGAAACACAGCCGCGATGCAGCAAGCTCTTCAGCTATGACAACTCCTTCTAAGCGCTGCGTGTGGGTTCCTAACACCCCACCGTCGCTCCCGGCTCCACCAAGACCGTCAAGCTACGCGGGAAGGCCACCAAACTCCTTCACTGCGGCTCCTAGGGGCTACAACCACAACTACCCTGGAGCGCCTGGCGGAGTCCCTGGCTACGCTGCTCCACGTCCACCTGGTGCTTGCTACACTTGTGGAAACACTGGGCATCAGCACTGGAATTTCCCAATGAACAACAAAGCTCTTCCTCCACCACCTCCAAGACCTGCGGCAAGTTCTTCTATGCTTCGTGCACCTCCACCTCGGGCTCTCAACATCAACACCAAGCCCGGGTCTACGGTTGCTCGTGCCAACTGTGTCAACGTCGCTCAAGCTGAGCATGCATCTGGAGTTGTGATGGGTATGCTTCCTGTTAACTCAGTTCCTGCACGAGTTTTGTTTGATTCTGGTGCATTGCATTCTTTTGTCTCTACGAGTTTTGCTGATGAGAATGGGTTATCTATGGATCCTCTCCCTAAGCGGTTAATGGTCCTTTCTCCTGGAGCAACAATGGCATCTTCTAAAATCAGCCATGGCAATCAAATTGAGATTGGTGGCTCTTCGTTTTCGGCTTCCTTAATTATTCTGGGCAATTCTGACATTGATGTTATCTTGGGCATGGATTGGTTAACAGCAAATGCAGCTGTGATTGATTGTGTTGAACGTTCGGTTTCTCTGAAAATTCATGAAGGCCATATAGTCTATTCTCCAAGTCTGACTCCTGCAATTCAGCTTTTCTCTTTGGCGGCTCTGAATGATGATGCTATGGAAGCTATTCAGAGTGTTCTGGTGGTCTGTGAGTTCCCAGATGTTTTTCCTGAAGATTTGCCCGGTATGCCTCCTGACCATGAGGTCGAGTTTGTGATTGAGCTTGAACCTGGTACCGCTCCTATCTCCAAGCGGCCTTATAAGATGGGTCCTGCTGAATTGGCTGAACTCAAACGTCAGCTTGATGAACAAGAGAAGTTGGGTTTCATTCAGCACAGTACTTCTTCTTGGGGTAGCCCAACCATCAATGTGAAGAAGCGAGACAAGACTGATAGACTTTGTGTTGACTATCGGGCTCTCAATGCTAAAACAATCAAGAATAAATATCCCCTTCCGCGGATTAATGATCTCTTCGATCAGCTAGCTGGAGCTGTGGTATTCTCTAAGTTTGATTTGAGAAGTGGATATCATCAAATCAAGATTCGCAAGGAAGATGTTCCCAAAACAGCTTTCACCACCCGCTATGGCCTGTACGAGTACATGGTCATGTCTTTCGGTCTCACCAATGCACCTGCCACCTTCTCGAGGCTTATGAACTCGGTTTTCATGGAGTATCTTGATAAGTTCGTTGTGGTCTATCTGGATGACATTCTAGTCTATTCTAAGTCAAAGCAAGAACATGAAGAACACCTTCGTTGTGTCCTAAACAAGCTTCGTGAGAACCGCCTGTATGCAAAGTTCTCCAAGTGTGAGTTCTGGCTGCCCTAAGTCACCTATCTTGGTCACGTCATCTCTGCCAAGGGCATTGCCGTCAACCCAGAAACTATTAAGACAATTGTTGACTGGCTTCCACCCAAAAATGTCAAAGAAGTCCGGAGTTTCCTTGGTTTGGCTAGTTACTGTCGTCACTTTGTGCAGAACTTCTCGAAGATTGCGAAGCCTCTTACCGATCTCCTCAAGAAAGGCAAGAAATACCTTTGGACTCCTGCATGTCAAGCAAGCTTTGAAACACTCAAAGAGAAGCTCACTTCCACACAAGTCTCGATTCCTCGAGATACATCAAAGCCTTTCCAGATATTCTGTGATGCCTCATTGCAAGGATTGGGTGCGGTCCTTATGCAAGAAAAACAAGTTGTTGCTTATGCCTCTCGACAGTTGAAGACGCATGAGATCAACTATCCTACACATGACCTCGAACTCGCAGCAGTTGTCTTTGCTTTGAAAGTATGGAGGCAATACTTTCTTGGCAACCGTTGTGAGATCTTTTCTGATCACAAGAGTCTGAAGTATATCTTCACACAGCCTGATCTCAATCTTCGTCAGAGAAGGTGGATTGAAGCAATTAATGATTTCGATTTGACCATCAACTACACTCCGGGCAAAGCTAGTGTCATGGCCGACGCTCTCAGCCGAAAAGCTTATGTCAACAACCTCATGGTGGAAGAACAACAGCCTCTCTTGTGTGAGGAATTCCGCAAGATCAACCTTGAAATTGTGGATCAAGGGTATCTTTTGAACCTTCTGGCAACATCTCTCTTGGAAGAAAAAGTTGGCTCCATTCAACTTGGTGATCCTTACACTAAAAACATCATCTCCAACATTCAGCTTCCGAAGTATGAGTCTTTCCATGTCGACGACCAAGGCACTCTTTTCTTTGAACACCGGATGTTTGTTCCGAACTACCCGGGTTTAAGAGAGCAAGTTCTCAAGGAGGCGCATGATTCTGTTCTTTCTATCCACCCTGGCAGCACTAAGATGTACATGGACTTGAAAACACAATATTGGTGGCCTGGGTTAAAACAATGTTGTGCCAAGTATGTCTCGGGGTGTGATGTCTGCCGTAGAGTTAAAGTTGTTCATCAGAAACCTTCCGGTCTTCTACAGCCATTGAAACCTCCGGAATGGAAATGGGAGAAAGTAGAGATGGACTTCATAACTGGTTTTCCAAGGTCGCAGAAGGGCAACAATGCAATCTTTGTTGCCATCGAGAGGCTTTCTAAAGTGGCCCACTTCTTTCTTGTCAAGGAAACAATTTCTGCAATTCAGTTGGCTGAGCTCTATATCAACAGAATTGTCTCTTTGTACGGGGTTCCTCTCGAGATCAATTCAGACCGTGGAAGCATCTTCACTTCCAAGTTCTGGGGAAGTTTCCGAAATGCGTTGGGAACAAAATTGAACTTCAGCACAGCTTACCACCCTCAGTCGCAAGGACAAGTTGAAAGGATCAATCAGATTCTGGAAGATATGCTCCGTGCTTGCGTTATCTCTTTCGGCATGAAGTGGGAAGAATGCCTTCCTTATGATGAATTCTCTTACAACAACAGCTTCCAGAAAAGTCTAAAGATGGCACCATTTGAAGTTCTCTATGGACGCAAATGTAGAACTCCGATTGGTTGGTCGGGCGCAGGTGAAAGAGCATTGTTTAGCCCCGACATTGTAACTCAAGCGGAGGAGAAGGTTCACATCATTCTTGAAAGCCTGAAGGTTGCTCAAAGTCGCCAGAAGAGCAACTATGACAGAAAGCACACGGACATGGAGTATGTCCCTGGTGATCTCGTTTACCTTCGTGTCACTCCCATGAGAGGCACGCACCGGTTTGGTATCAAAGGAAAGCTGGCTCCTAGATACATCGGTCCTTTCAAAATACGTGGAAGAAGAGGAGAAGTTGCTTAAGCTCTTGAGCTCCCTGAAAAACTCAAGGTCCATGATGTTTTCCATATCTCTCAACTCAAGAAGTGCTTCAAGGATCCCGGCAGGACCGTGGACCATGAACTCATCAGTCTCCAAGAAGATCTGTCTTATCAAGAACACCCCATAAAAATTCTAGAAGTCACAGAAAGAAGGACTCGCAACAAGTCCATCAAGTTCTGCAAGGTGCAGTGGTCGCACCATTCCGTTGATGAAGCCACTTGGGAACACGAGGATGAGCTCCGTGCCAAGTATCCTACCCTCTTCATGTCTTCTTCTTCTTCCTAGAATCTCGGGGCGAGATTCCTGTTTAGTGGGGGAGAGTTGTAGCATTCCATATGTCTAACTTATGTAATGTTACATGGTCTAGTAATATAATGGCTACTTCCTACATATAATTGTTGCATCATAATTATATCATGCTCATGTCATCATGCCACCTTGCATTTGAGCATCATATAAAACCCTTTTCATTTGGTTCTTCTCTCATATGCATTAGTAATTGTATTTGGCTCTTGATATATTGTATTTGGTTCTTGATAAATGCTTGATGCCCAAGTTGAGTTGGGGGCATATCTTTTATTCAACTCCATCATCTTTCTTTGTCACCACCTTATAATTCCACCATCCTAATTACCCATGAGCTTTTACTTTCTTTTGGCATTTAATCTAGATCATGTGGGTTGGGATGGATCCAATTCTATTTTCCTTTAGCTTGGCCTTACTCCATATTTTGGAATGCATGAGTATAAATTCCATGATCATTGTTTTGTTTTCACAAGATAAAACATGGCATTTAATGCCCATGCATGGGCCATGCAAATCACCACCATTCTATTCTTTTGGGTTTTACTTGGATTTTTGGGTGGAGCATGGTTCTTTGTGAATCCCTTCATGTTGAATCTATTATTTTGCTCTTACCCCAACACCCTCCTCATCTTGATCTTTGTTCTTGTCAGGTGCATCAAGACCTCAACTCCACCCCAACTTCTTTCCACCTTTTACTTGATCTTATTTTTGGATCATGTAAAAACCCTCACACTACCTTTTCTCTCATCTCACTCTCCTTAACCATCATCACACCCCTCCACCTTTGCTTGATCTAGTTGGCATGTGGAGAAAATCCTAAAAAAACCCTAATTAAACCATAAACCCTAGCCTCTCCCTCTAATCCCTCTCTCTCTCTAAACCCTAGCCTAATCCACCCCATGCCGAGCTACCACCCCTAATATTCTAGCTTCGGCTACCCCCAAACCTGGCCCTAGCTACCCCTCTCAAACCCGAACCACCCCTAACCTAACCAAGCCCCAACCCTAGCTCCATGGTGAGCACGCCCTAGCTAACCCGAGCCTCTCCCTTCTCTATCTCTCTTTCTCTCTGCCAGCCAGGCCCCTCACCTGGTCCAGCCCCCTCCTTGGCCCACCGTGTAGCCTCTGGCCACCGCTCCCATGCCCTGGCCGAGCTGGTCGAGCACGTGAGGGTAGAGGAGAAAAGGTGGCCGAGCCACCTTTTCCACCCCGAGCCCTACGGCATCCCCCTCTCTCTCCCTCGCCTTTATCTCCACCCTTCATCTCTGCCGTGCCCAGACCTTCCCCTGGCCGCTGCGCCGTTTCCTTCCTCTCCGCTGCAACCTCCTTTCCTCCCCGGCGATCCACCGTCGGCTTCCACCCTACCTCAGCAAAACTCGGCGGCGGGCGGGTGAGCTGGTGTCGAGGAGGACCGTGGAGAACCCCTGCTTCGCCCTGACCACGTCACTAAGGAGGAGAAGCCCCTGTACCGCAGAACGCCGATGAAGCCGACCGCAAACCCTAATCACCGGCCGTCTGCCTCGTCACCGATCCGCCGCTCCCCGGCCCGAACCTTCCCCACCGACAACCCCACGGTGAGCGCCTGACCCTCCCAG
The DNA here is from genome assembly GCA_910589775.1 of Avena eriantha. Lineage (NCBI taxonomy): Eukaryota > Viridiplantae > Streptophyta > Magnoliopsida > Poales > Poaceae > Avena > Avena eriantha. The sequence continues at coordinate 231,073,098 of OU342741.1, forward strand.
ACACCTCCGCGTGCCGATACGTTGCCTGGTCGCGCCGTGCGTTTCGTCGAGGACTCTCCATGCGCCGGTGAGCGCGAGCTTCCGCACGCCATCGCGCCGCGCAACCGCTTAGCTAGCCTCCGTACGCCCTCCTGTCAGCAACCCCCACCTACCGCAGCGGCTCCGCCCCTATGCGTGCGCGCCCAGGTCGCGGGTTCGATTCCCCCTCATGCCGTGCCGTTTCTGTCGAGCACCGATCCGTCGACAGAACAGAGAAGATCCACAGTAGCCGTGCGCATCTTCCAGAAAACCCCCCTTTTTGTTTTCTCCCTCAACCCGCGGTACCCCAGCCCCACCAGTCAGCCCCTCTAACTTTTTGCAGAAAAGCACCCCAGGTTCCAAAAACCTCAACCCACCGTCCTCGTCCGGTCCACGTGGTCGTGCCCCGTTCGCCCTCCCGCGTGTGGGTCCGCGCGAACGCCGGTCCTGGGTGTCAGCGACTGTGGCTGGCTAAGCCACGGTAAGAAAAGCTTTTGCGTGCGGTTTTCTCCCAGTCAGCAGCGGCCCCACCCGTCAGCGACCGTGGATAACTGAGGCTGGGTATAAAAAAATCTTTGGGTTATCTGTTTTAATAAAACCATTTCAGAAATGTTTAAATACGAATTCAAATCTGTTTTTAAATAACTTTTAAATTATAATTAAAAATAATACAAATGATATATGTTTTTGAATCAGAAAAATGTGAGGAATTCAAATATGCCATTCAAAATATTATTTGAGCACTTTAAATTATTGAGATGTTTAAAATTAAAATAAAATGCCCTTTTTTTAATAAATTAATAACTTTAATTCTACAACTCCAAATTCGACAAATAATATGTCTAAATCGATCAGCGCGACGAGCCCGTTATAACTATGTATTCCATGTTCTGAATTGAAGCATGCATCATGTCATTATTAAAACTCAGAACTGTTTATGACAATAAAACTTGACCACATAAATAAGAAAATGAATTATTCTTGTACCCACACCTCACCCTTGCCATGCTACATTATTGCCATGTAAATTGTGCATCATTCATCGTGGAATGCTTGTTTGCTTGTCACATTTTATTCATATGCTTGTGCACTTTATTTATGTTGGCCCTTGTTTGTTTGGTTCTTCTTCGAATAGACGCCCAGCAGGAGAATTATCAGGAATCACAGGAGTTCTACCCAGATCCATCTCTCGCTTCAACCGAGCTGCCAGGCAAGCACTACCACATGCGTGCATACATATAGTACCTATTGCCTCTATCTTATTCTTGCATCATTGAGTCGCGATTGCATTAAATTGAATCCCAAGTACTGCATAGCCTTTACTTTTAAAACCCACCGAAGCTTGTTTCCTCCATCCCATGAGCCCTTACTACAGGAGTTGTTTGAGCCATGCGAGTCGTAGAACAGCATGTGTAGGGTATGTGTGTGTCTGATGGATAACAAGGTACCTAAACAACTTAACCTGAGTAGTAATGGGATAACTAATGAAAGAGGCACCGGTGAGCTGCTATTTGGTTTTTACTGCTCACTTGTGTCCCATAGGACCCCGAGTACTTGATTCCTGTTCCTTGACTATTCGCACTTTCCACATCCGGGAGGCCTTATGGAACCCCCTGAGCCAGACCTTGATTCATTTCTATTTCTTGGGGCCACAAAGTAGTTTGGGGCTTTGTTACTATCATGTACTCATGCCATGCTTTACTGTATTCTTTAAGATTATGCGTGGAGCACCTGTACTATTTAGGATTGCGGAGTGTTTTCGCGGTATCGACAAGCCTAGTCACACTTTCGGGTTCCCAGTCGTTTACAGCCATTGGCGCAAACCTTGAGTCCGTCTCAGAATCAGCTAGCTTCGTTGCGGGTAGCTTAATGGGGTGGCCCCCTGAAATATTTCTGAATCCTGTGATCGCTTTGTCGTGAATGCCTCGTTGGGTTTTGAGTTGGTTTTTCCGAGGTTGATCGAGTGTGTGTTGCTATTCGTGCACCCCTGCAGGGTAAATCTTTCTGAAAGTCGTGTCCGCGGTTATGGACGACTTGGAGCACAGTTCCTCGATCATGGACAAGTTCAACTAAAGTACCGCTTTTAATCTGACTAAATACCTGACTAGTAAATAGTGCAATACTCATGGAATGGTTAATAAAACTGCCAACAGATGGGTTGTTCGTCCGGTTTCTCGTTGGTAAGCGAGAAGGATGATGGATCTGTTATCAATACTGTTATAACTGTTATTACTAATTAACGGACATCCGTCTATCATTGGTTAGGCGGATGGTTAGCGAGTATCTATAGACCTATTAGTTATTATCTTTTGCTGCAATTGCGTCACCCCAGGTATATGTCCCCTTTAGAGGCATTAAGACTTGCTGAGTACCCCTAGGGTCTCACACGATAAATTGTTTGACTCAGATGAACAGGTGTACTCTCAAGATGGATACTAGGTGGAGGAGACGGATGATGTTGGCAACGATCACTCGGTGTAGAGATTCCGGGGATGGGGATCCGTGAGATCTGTGGGCGGGATGTGTTTATTTATGTGGCATCTTATGCCGATTTGCTTCTTATCCGTACTCGGATCTTGTTTTCCGCTTCTGCCTGATACTCTGATGTTTGATATATGAGAGCTATCCTAAACTATTATCTCTATCTAGGATATTTGGATCTTGCCGTATGGCATTGCAATATTTCTATTTCTTCTAGATGGAATGGCTCAGTGAACAATTGTATGGTGGCTTGCATACATACTCACTTGTGTATATAGTTGATCCCTTCGCCTGCCGATTACGCCGCTCGTTCTTGTCCCGATGTTCTGGAAGTGGTTAGGACGGCCGACAGGTCTACCTGTGAGTGGCCCCTGGGCCCCACCGTACTATTTTAACCACTTTCGCTCATCCAGGCATGCAACTAAGAGCGTAATTCACCGAGGTAGTTACATCTTCCAAAAACTTTCAAACACTAAATTTAAGAGACATTTGAAATTGGAATCAAGTGTATGTACCTAGATCCCACTTTTTAAAAAACCACTCAAATGAACTCAATTTGAAAATCTCAACCAACCAGAGATGCGTAAGCTTAAGATCAACAACTCCACCAAAATTCATTCAAAAATTCCAAAGTTTTGTTCATGCGGCCATTATGCCGAGCACCTTGTGAGCAGAATCAAATTGGCCTAACTAATACTATTTTGGATCAAAATTGGTCGAGCCATTTGAGCATCATTAACCATCTTTGTCTCCCCTAGCCCCAACCAGGCCATCAAAGACCTACCAAATGGCCTAGGACAGCAGTGCACCGCCACCCCGAGGCCATGATCGCGGCTGACCGTGCCCAAGCCACAGGAGACCACCAGCCCCTCTCCGCCGCTTCAGGAAGGAAGGTGTGATCACACCGTCGTCCACGGTCCACCCCACGGTCAGAACTAGCCCCTGGACCACCGAGGACAAGCCCTGCACTGAGCCTCTGCACCGCACCAATGCACGCTAGAGCGCCGTCCCCAGCAGTATAGCACACGCTGTCCCTCAACCACAGCTCGCGTGCGCCGCTCCGCCTTGTCCACAACACCCCGCCAGACATCCCCTTCTCCCACCGCGCGACCCACAGTCGCTGGGAACTACGTCGAGCACCGTGTCTGTCTCTCAGAGCGCGAGACGCTCCCGACCATTAGCCACCACCCCTTGCGTCGCCATTAAGCCCTAGCTGACCGCCAGGGAACCGCCCACTATCCGCCTGCCTTGCCCACGCCGATAGCACCCTGTGCTGTCGTCACCGACAAGCTCCGCCCATGCCTCTCTGCCGCCGAGCCGAGCCTATATAAGGGAGCCTCCCCAGCCCCATTTCTTCACACTCCCACACTCCCCTCTGACCACTGGTCCTTCCCCACCTTTCATCGTAGCAGCTCGAGCAGCCATCCGCCGGAATTTCACCGGAGATAGCCGTAGCAGAGGAGGAGATGCCCCCGACGATTTCGTCCACCCCCGGAGCTTCCGCGAACTTGCTAGAGCCCGCCATCGTCTACTCGTTCAAATGCCTCCATCAACAAGCTTGCTGGAGCCCTGGTATGCCCCCACTGCACCCCCACAGCGCCGCTAGGTTTCCGTCTCGCCGGCGACATGTCTGTCGTCGACGATGAACGTGAGTCGTAGATCCTAGTTCTAATCCTACAGTCCACGTTGCCCCGTACCGCTTCGCGTTTAATGAGCCACTGACAGGCGGGACCCCCCTGTCAGTAGTCCTCAGTGCCACGAAGTGAAACTGGGCCGGCCCATTAGTGTTCCCGCGCTGGCCCTGTAATTCAAATTTAGATTTTTCCTTTTTAGATAAAACATAGTTTTGTCCCTTAGTTCAAAATTCATTTCAGAGAGTTTTACAAATCCAAATTGAGTGACTCCAATTGTGTTGGAAAGGTAATAAAAATCTCTATCCAGGCCCATTGGATTTAAATCAATTAGAGTTAGAGATCTCTCCTAGCAAAAATAACAACTAGAAGCTTTTTCACATTCAAACATTTTTCTAAAATCAACCATAAGAGCTTTTGACTTGATTCCAACTCTCAAAAATCACATTTGACAATACCTATCTGAATATGTAATATATTAAGGTTTGAATGTAGTGACTTTGGACTAGTACCAAAATAATGCTATATACGCATTTCTAGTCACTTTAAATCATTAAATATTAAACTTAAACTTATGAAAATGTGATCTAACATTTAAATCACATTCCCATGCTTTAGAATATGTGGTGATGACATGTGTCCACATGATCCCATATTTTAATTGGAGAATATTAAATCTTAGTTATTTTCAATGAGTAGAAATTACTTTTCTCAAATAAAATAAATGAAACTAGTACATTAAACCTTGTGCTGTCTGTGATGATACTAGATCATCAAATGTGTGCCTTAGTTTGCTAAATAGACTAGTTAAGTATTGTTTGGTGATTGTGTATTTTGTATGTATTTATAGATGATAGTACCGAACAAGTCTTCGAGGAGGAGTTCTACCAAGAAGAGGAGGAAGAGAATTTCAACAACTTCACCAACCAAGGCAAGCTATGATTGGAAATCTAACACTTGCAAGTATTATACTTAGGAAGCCATCACTAGATGCAAGTTAACTCAAGCAAGATGCATTAGCATGCTTGGTTATACATGTTGACTTATACCTACCCCAAGTTTTACTTACAAACTTTACTTTCTTTTACTTTACCAAAGTTCTTTACCTGGTTTATAGATAGAATAAAGAGTATAAAACTTGACCTATCTAGTTAGGTTTAGATGTCATTCTATGGCATGAGATTGAGATTAGCATCCCACATTAGTGAACACTCTTAACTTAGTAGTTTAGAGCTAAACCAAAAACTTGATCACGTTAGATGGGAGTACTTGGTTAAAATGACTTGTGAAAATCTTGGAATGATGAGTCATTCTATTGAGATGTTTTGACATGTGTTGAGAAACACCAATGGGTTATGATGATGAAAATGTTGAGGCATGAGCCTTAGCCCTTTATAAAAAAACTGATGGTTGGGTTCGGATGCGATACCAGTCCAAATTTACCGTACAACCACAATACTTGAATTGGGTAAGGTTTAGCCAGAAGTTTATATGCATTAGTATTAGTTCCATCGCGGGAGAGGTTTGAGCTAAGGCTACCTCTCAATGTTGTCCACCTATGCAGTGCCCAAGATAGCAATGGCCATGGCTAGGAGGACAAGCTCATAGGAGAGGTGCTTATACTAGAGTTTGTAAAGGAAAGGTTATGTTTGATTATCTTCATACTAAGTGTGCTGATTCAGGGTTATCCCTGAGAGATGTATCGAATTTCGTGGTGAAAGTGTACCACCTCTGCAGAGTGTCAAACTATTCGAATAGCCGCGTCCGCGGTTATGGACAGTTGGAGTGGCCATACTGTTTCGTTGTCAGATGTTTCCAAAATGATTTATTAAATGAATGGTGACATAACTTGACCGCAACATGGTTGTGACTATGACAACTAAGTTCCCACTTAGGTGATTTTCAACTTTATTTTATCTTACTTTATTTTTGAACTCAGCTTAGGTTTCAAACTTAACTTCACAAATAAACTTAGAGTTAGCATTTCCTACTAGAACTACCTTACTTGTTAGTGATAGTTTGCGAGTACTTAACGAGTACTCATGGCTTTTGTCCCTGGCTATTCCCATGGCCATGCTATGAGGAGGACTACCCTGAAGGAGGACAGTAGGACGGCTACGACAACTAGGATCATCTCCCATCATTAGCATTGCCCGTGACACTGAAGATGCACCCCACCGCTACGCTATTTATTCTGCTACTTGTTTGTACTAAGACTGGATCATGAGATCCTTTATTTGTGTAAGAGCTTATTATGGTTTGTAATGGATGAGATATCCAATCTGTTATGTCTCGCGAAAATGGTATTCCTGGGATTGTGATGTATGGCATAACAGGCATATGGGATTAAAAATCCAGGTGTTGACACAAATTCTCCCGCCTCACCTCCACCGAAATATTTCGAGTGGTCACACACCCCAAGTTTTAGCCGTACGAAATTCCTTTTCTACCCCTGACAATGGCCTATCTACTAATGTCGGTGCGTGGGTATGGTTGGTAATCCTCCCTGGGGGGTCTCCACAGCTCTGAAGCTGGTTAGTCCACCTTCCACCGACGCCATTTCCCCCATAGCACTCCAAAAATACCTAATCCCTATCTCACCTCCGGCTCCTAAACCACCGCACCAGAGCATCCTTGCAGCGCTTCGCCGACCTACATGCCACCCAACCCCCTCTCACCTCCAGCACCTTTACCACCGCACCGTAATCATCTCCACCGCACTTTGCTGGCCTACATGCCACCCAACCCCTATCTCACCTCCAGCTCCTGCACCACCATACTAGAACATCACCCTGACACTTCGCCCGCCCACACACCACCCAAACCCCCTATCTCACCTCCGGCTCCTGCACCACTGCACTTTGCCGGCCTACATGCCATACCTCGATACCATATACTCCTTACCAGTCTACCGAATCAGCCGACGTCCACCTTACTGAACCTAGTTCGCTGACACCCTATTCCATACAACGGTGTTAGTTTTTCCGACTCCCTCATCCACAACACCTAACCTACTTCACCTATGCTGGTGTGCGCTACATTAGATCCGCTTCATGGACTCAACATTCCACTGCACTAGATCTGCTTCACCGACACTCTTGTGCAGCGCCTCGAATCCAAAATCGATCATAGTAGATCTGCTTCACCGATAATGTCGTGTACTACACCAGATCTCCTTAACCAGCCATCTTGTCAAGCAAGCCAGACCCATCAACATACTTCACAAATATGCTTCATAGACGTCACCTAGATCTATCTGCTTCAGCGTGACTCACCACTACCGAGCACACTCGGCGTCCTTGATGTGATCCACAAAGATGTCGTGTATGCATAGACGATGCCATAACCTACGTAAACTAGATCTTCTTGTTCGTTTCAATATAGCAAGTATAAGCCTATGATAGTGAATTGCATTTCTGTATTGGTGGTAAATTCCTACCTCAATACTGGCTTAATTGATATCCCACTCTTCCTTGATAAATTCGGTGTAGTCTATGTTAAATCCAGGTGTTAAACTACTCCTTCTGTTTTGAGGTATAAGGAGTCCTTGTTCCGCGTGTTTTTCTTTGACCAACAATTACTCTTAATATATATAAACAATTTTGGTAGTACAAAACTGACATCATTAGAGTTCAGTGGTATTTATGCAGTTTATGGCAAATGTTAATTCACTGAACATCTGAAGCTGCCTACCTATTCTACAAGTTCGCAAGTTATGTCATCATAATGTGCATTTATTTTGTCTGTTTCTACAATACTGACTTCATGTAATTTTGGAGTTCATTAGTAGTTTTAAGCCACTGAACATGTAGGTTAACATTCCCTGCTCTACAAGCTCAGAATTTATGCTATTTTAATTTCAATCTGGTTGTACTAAGCAACAATAGTAACTTCCTTCTCTTATGGAATTCATCGCAAACTTTATGTCATTGAACTTGTTGGTTTTGCATTCCCTCTGCAAGTTATGCCATTATTATTTGTACTACTCCCTCCGTTTCAAAATATAAGATGTAGCTTTGTGAAAGGAGTGTATATAGACACCATTTAGTGTGTAGTTTTACTCCAAACCTACATGAACCTACACACTAAAAGTGGTCTAGATACACTTCTTTCACAAAGCTAAAACATCTTACATTTCGAAACGGAGGGAGTACATCCATTCCGTAAAAGAAGGCCTATACTTTTTAAAAGTCAAATAATGATGACTTTTACCAAGCTCATAGAAAAATATATTAAGGGTTAATTCGTGGCATTTGCGTCTATGAAAATATATGCCCCGATGTATCGAATGGCTTTGGTTTGGCATGGTAGATGTTCCTGGTATGTCCTACAAACTTGGTCCAATTTTGCATCGATTGACTTGCGAAAAATTTATACGCCTTATTTACTTTGGATTGGATGTCATATTACATGGCATGTTTTAAGGCACTTAACATGGTTATCTACATGCCCTTCTCTATAAATTCAAGTTTCTCAATTATAATTTCTGTAGCAGCAGTATCTACCTTCTATTATGTAGTTCATGGAATTTTAAGTCACTTCACATATGGGTTAGCATTCCATGCTCTATAAGTTCACGAGATATACCATTGTAATGTCTATCTTGTTCGTCCAAATGTTAGTACGGTAGCTGCCTTCTCTGTAGATGGTGACAGATTTTATGGCATTTTTCATATTTGTTTGCAATCCTATTTCACAAGTTAAATCATTCTAATTTCTCTCTTGTTCGTGCTAAGGAGTGACTGTAACTGCATTTTATTTTGTCGCCATGGCAAACTTTATGTCATTGAAATGTTTATTTATATTTCGACATTCCCTGATGTATGTGTTTAAAGTGATTATACTATAATGTCTATCTAGTTCTTTGTAAACAGCAACATACACTATTTGATATTATTTCCTCTCATGGGGAGCATGGAGAATCATAGAGTGAATAGCCCCTACAATTTTGTAAGTACCTGCTTCTTTCTGTTGCTGAATGCAAACCTATTTTATGTGAATGAGTGGCCTGAACCTATATGCAGAGGAGCAACAATAAAGTAGATGGATCGTCTATCCAAATACTGAATGCGGTAGATGTCTTCAAAGAACGAACTAACAACAGGATGTCCTCCAATCGGACTACACAAAGAGAAATAGTAAGTCTCTTGTTTTTACTGAGATGTGCTTAGTGTCAGATGCTTGTTTGTACGAGGTACCACATGATTTGGCTAATAAATAGAACAAGGTTGACCTTAAAAAAGACTGGACAAAAACCAAACTTAAATTTCTTGATTTATAATTCAATGTGCTCACTTCATTTTAATGATGATCTATTCTTTTTATATTAGACTTGCCTTCATCTATCTATCTATCTATACGTTAACTAGACCATGATTAGGTGGTGGTGATTTAAGTATATACACTTTTATGCTATATATTTCTGCTATGTAACAAAGACCAATTGTAAATTTCTTGATTTATAATTCATTTTTCTCACAGAATCATCGTGGTGATCTATTCTTTGGTATATTTGAATCATCATCATATCTATCTATCTATCTATCTATCTATCTATCTATATATATGTAAACTAGACAATGATTAGGTGGTGGTAATTTAAGTATATCCACTTTTATGCTAATTTATAGTCTATTATAGTTTTCTGCTATATTTAAGAATTTCTATGCACTCTGGAGGTAGTCATATTGTCTAGTGTCGGCACCACATGAGTTGTCCAATGATTAGAACAAGATGACCTTTAACGGTACTACACAAAGACCAAACGTAAATCCCTTGATTTATAAATCAAGTTGCTCACTCAATCATGGTGGAGATCTCTTTTTGCTATATTTGACTGATGATCTTCTATCTATATATATATAAGTTAACTAGACCATGATTACTTGGTGGTGATTGAACTATCTCCACTTTTATGCTAATCTATATTCTATTATAATATTAGAGATCGCCACCATGATTGAGCATATATGCACTCTGGAGGTAGTAACATAGTCTTGTGTTATATGTATGAGACTGGTATAAATTACTTTGTCTTGGTGGGGAGTAACTTGGACTAGTAAAAATGCATACAATACTAGTCCAAGTTACTCTACCAACACTAAAGGGAGTCTAGATACATTAGTTTCACAAAAGCCATAACATCTTATATTTTGAAATGGGGGAGTTCTATCTAGACTACTCATAGTGATATTGTCATAGCTAGTATCATCTAATATGATCCCTAGTTACTATATATATATGTACTACAACCATCTTAATATGATCTGGAAGTCTTAAGTGCACCTGGTGTTTGATTGCTTAATTCATTACCTTAATAGCTACTCTACATGATGCACATATAGATTCTATTACATATTCGATTCTTTAGTTTTCTCATGATTAAAGCAATGTAATGATTTTCTTAACTTAAACGGTCAGAGCACCACCATGTCAAGGCCGAAGCTGCAGGTTCGAGCCCCGTTAGTCCCAAACTAGGGATGGAAATTTCTGTGAGAAATACAATGTTTGTTTAATAATAAACAAGATATTTTCATCTATACATGATCAGATGATCTTGTGAGTTTAATATTAGCCACCAGATGGTTCAATTGGTTATGCTTCCTATGAATTTTTAGTTGACTTGTGATCGCATCAATGCTATATTCTGACATGGTTCCCAAACATACATTGTTTAAATACATTATTGACCTTGCAAGGTGCACAATGTATCATTTGCTTGTTTGTCTACTGGATTTTCTTGCCTTGTTATATGTACAATGATACAGTCAGCAGTTGGAAATACAATAGCTATAGGCAAAGGTTTGTGCTACTTTTTGGCCCACAGTTGGAAATACAGCAGTAGTGATAGTGATTATTGCTTGCATTGGCCCACAGTTTCAGTTTTTCCAGCAGAAAGAGGTGTTACAGCTGCACTCCAAACAGCTGATTTAATTGGACAAGAAATAGAGGAAATAGATGGAATAATCACGATTACACGTCAACAGATAAAGATCAACAAGATTGGACAAACCGTCTACTTGATAATCTCTTCTGTAGCTGTCATGGTATGCCAATTGTTACTTGTATGGGGATGTAAGCTCTATAGCAGAAACCCTGTTACAACCCATGTCTAGCGATGTCTCTATAATGCTTCATCTTGTTTTTGTTGAAATTCTGGTCTGTAGTTGTCACATCCCAAAATTTTCCAAATTTTGAAATGTGAAAAATCAAATAAACAAAAGAATTAAAGGATGAAATTTAGGGGGAAAGGAAACTTTTTTTTCTAATAGGAAATACCAAAACCTTATTTAAATAAAATGAATTTTAAATAAGGAAGTGACAAACAAATCAAATGCAATCATGCGTGGAATGTATCTTGATCTTAAGCACTTGCATTTTAAACCAATGGAAAAAGAATAAACAAAAAACCTAAACCCTAATAAGAAAATCATCACATCAAGTTCAATTAAATTCTATGGGTATGTTCCATATAAAATTTGAATATAAGAATATCTAAGTGATATATATTGGTAAGCAACAAAATTATAAATCCACAAGAATTGGTTTCACTCTATTTGGAGTCATGGATAAAAAGTTATGATTTTTATAAGATAAAAGAAAGTACTCGGCAAATAAAGCTCATAGAAAAGAATCAATAAGTTAATTGCAAACAAAGTAATTTTAAATGTTATATAAAGGTAAATAATTATTAAATAGAATCATACAAATTAGAACCACCTTTGGAACTATAAATCAAAAGATGAGATTTATATAAAACAAGAAGAAAAAGAAATCAAAAATATATTGCATAGCCAAGATAAGCCATATCTAAAATCCATGTCTAAATGGAACAAAGGTATATTTAAATAACATATAAAGGGAAAGAATTATTTTATAAAACTTTGTAAATTGGTTGGACTCTTTTTGGAATTTTAAATAAAAAGATATGAATGAAAGTAACTAAGTAAAAAAAGAGAACCATATAGGACAATGTAAATATTTATAAATGATATTGTTTGAATTGGATAATAAATAAGATAGATAATATCCTAAAATGATCTTGTTGATTTTACAAATTTTTGGAAATTTGAATGAATCCAGTTAGAGCTCTAAATCAAAAGTTATTGAAGAAAACATAAAAAGAAAAAGATAAATGTTTAAAAAAAGGAGACGTATACCCTATCTAACCCGGCCCAGTCCAGCAAGCCCTGTCCCTCTCATATATTTTTTCTCCCTTCCTTTCAAAGTGGGCCCACCCAGCCTGGCCCGTTGAGACTGATCGACCATCTTCAACCTCGTGCCTAGGTACACAAACCAGAGAGTCATCATTCATGTCAGTACATCTTCTCCTCTCCTCCGCCATCAATTCCAATGACGGTTTCTTTTCGGTTTCAAAATGAAAAACGTTTGGAATCAAGTGGAGGTTCCATTCAAGCCATTAATTTCTCACTTTAGTGCCTTAATCTCTCAAACCAATACCGTGAATCGAATGCCATATGTCGGCATACTCCCTCTGATCTCCCTCCCTAGAGCATATTGTTAACACTCGGATTTTTAATCCCAGATGCCCGTTATGCCATAGCTCGCAATCCTAGGATTACCATTTTTGCGAGACATAACGGATTGGATATCACAGTACATCATCCATTACAAACCATACATAAGGTCTTAGACAAATAAGGATATCATGATCCATTCTTAAGACAACAAGCAGCGGAAATAAAAGATAGTGTAGCGGTGGGTTCCATTTTCAGGGGCACAGGCAATGCTGACGAAGGCAGATGGTCCTAGTTATCATAGCCGTCCTACTGACCATCATCTTGATAATCTCCTTCATAGTCTGGCCATGATAATAGCGAGGGACAAAAGCCATGAGTACTCTTTAAGTACTCACAAACTACCACTAACAAGTAGTAGAAATCTAAGTTAAAGTACTAGATCTAAGTTAAACTATAAAGATATGTTTGAAACCTAAGCTGAGTTCTGAAGCAAAGAAAGATAGAGTAAAGTTCTAGACTCACTTAAGTTGGGAAACTATTGTCATAAACACAACCCTGTTGTGGTCAAATCAAGATTCATCATTCTTTCCAAAGTATTTAGAAAACATATGACAACGAAACAGTATGGCCATTCCAACTGTCCATAACCGCGGACGCGGCTATTCGAATAGTTTGACACTCTGTAGAGGTAGTACACTTTCACCACAAGATTCAATACATCTGTCAGAGATAACCCTGAATCATCATACTTAGTATGCAGATAATCAAACATAACCATCCCTTTACAAACCCTAGTATAAGCACCTCTCCTGTGAGCATGGACTCCCAACCATGTCTATCAGTCATCTTGGGCACTGCATAGGTGGACAACATTGAGAGGTAGCCTCAGCTCAAACCTCTCCCGTGAGGGAACTAATACTAATGCATATAAATTTCCAGCTAAGCCTTACCCAATTTAGGTAATGTGGTTGTACGGTAAATTTGGAATGGTATCGCATTCGAATCCATCCATCAGTTTTATAAAAAGGTTAAGGCTCATGCCTCAACATTTTCCTCATCATCAACCATTTGTGTTTCTCAACACATGTCAAAACATCTCAATAGAATGACTCATCATTCCAAGGTTTTCTCAATTCATTTTCACCAAGTGTTCCCATCTAAGGTGACTCAAGTTTTTGATCTACTCTAAACTACTAAGTTAAGAGTGTTCACTAAGGTGGAACAGATGGGTTCAATCTCATGCCATAGAATGACATCTAAAGGGTTCTAAATAGGTCAAGTTTTATACTTTTTATGCTACCTTCAAATCAAGTAAAGGACTTTGTATAACCTAAGAAGGGTTAAACTTGTAACTAAGACTTGGGGTACTAATAGTCAAAAGGGAGTGTGATCAAAGCATGCTTAGGGCATCTTTGCTAAACTATCTAGTTTGATTCTAGTTTGTTAAGTACTATACTTGCAAGTACTAATTTGCAAGGGTTAATCTTGGATAGTGTTAGCTTGCTAATAGTAGCTTGCCTTGGTTGGTGCAGTGGTTGAAGTTTTCTTCTTCTTCTTCTTCTTGGTAGAACTCCTCCTCCTCGAAAGCTTGGTCGGTACTATCGTCTATAAATACATAGGGAGCACACAATCACCAAACAATACTTAACTAGGCTAAGTGGCATTCTAAAACACACCTTTGATGATCTATTATCATCAAAACCATCACAAGTTTAATTCCATAGTTTCATCCTTTTTATTTTAGAAAAGTAATATCTACTCTTTGAAAAATTAACTAAAATTTAATATTCACCACTAAAATATTGGATCATGTGGACACATGTCCTCACCACATATTCTAACATGTGGGAATGAGATTTAAAGGTTGGATTAACATTACTTTGGTTTAAGTTCATTATTTAATGATTTAAAGTGACTAGAAATGCCTATATAGCATTATTTTGGTACTAGTCCAAAGTCACTGCATGTAAACCTTAATATTATTACATATTTGGATAGATATGGTGAAATGTGATTTTTGAGAGTTGGAATCAACTCAAAAGCTAACTTGGTTGATTTTATAAAAATGTTGCAAGTTGCAAATGCTTATGTCTTCTTATTTTTATTAGGAGAGATCTATAACTCTAATTGAATTAAATCCAACGGGCTTGGATAGATTACTTCCATACCTTTCAGGAACAATTTGTTTCATGCAATTTGTATTTGTAAAACTCACAGAATTGAATTTTGAAATACTAGACAGAAAGTAGATTTAACTGAAAAGAAAAATCCAGATTTGAATGTGTGGGCTAGCGCGGGAAAAGAAATGGGCCGGCCCAGTGATGCTCCACGGCACGGGGCTCAGCTGACAGGGGGGTCCCGCTTGTCAGTGGTACTTAACACGCGAAACGGTACGCGCGCTGTGGGCCGTAGGATTAGAAGCTAGATCTACGGCTGAGGGTCGTCGTCAACGACGAACAGGTCGCCGGCAAGTTCGAACCCTAGCAGCTCGGTGGGGGTCTGCTAGGGGCGTACCAGGGCTCCAGCAGGGTTGGCGAGGCAGGAAAACGACGTGGAAGACGACGGCGAGGCAAGGCGTGGTCGCGGCGGAGCTTGGGGTGGTCGCAATCAACAACGCCCTTCTCCTCCTGCCGCGGCTCCTCTGGCTCCAATTCCGGCGAGGGAGAGCTCGCCTTGCTCCGGCTAGAGGTGGGAGAGGTTCAGAGAGGTGAGGAGAGTGGAATGGTGTGGAGTGGAGAGGCTGGCGAGGGCTCTTTTTATAGGCCCGATTGTGAGGCCGAGCGGGATGGCCAGTCGATGTTGGCGACATGGCTACGGCGAGGTAGAGGCATGGCTGGGGGTGGCGATCGATGGGCGGTTCCCTGACGGTGCTCTAGAACTTAAATGCGGCCGTAGGAGCGGTGGCACGCGGTCGGGGCGAGGTGGCGATCTGCGCGGCAGAAGCGGCGGTGTCCACGGTGAGCGGTGGCTGTGAGGCATTGGGCGGCAAACGGGGATGTCTAGGGTATTCTCCAGGTCGAGGCGGAGCGGTGGGCGCGGGTTGGTGGCAAGGGGCGGTCTGTGCGAGCGGGGACAGGGCGTGCTCTGGGGGCGGCGTCGGCATGGTCGACTAGCTCTGGGCGCGGCGGTTCCTGGCCGCTCTGCCCTTTGTCTCTAGCCTGGGGCTGTTTGGGCGGTGGAGGTGGACCACAGGCAAGTTTCTAGACATGAGGAGAGAGGCTGGAGAGGGCTGCTGCTGCGAGTGCACTGTCGGCCGGCGAGGTGGTGCTCGGCATGGCATGGCAGTGCAGCTAGGGGGTAGGGGAGATGCTGGTTAGGCTCTGGTTAGATCAAGAGGGGACAAGGGGATTAAATGGGGATCAATTGGGGGCAAAACCCTATAGTAAACAGTGAGCTAGGATTAGAGGAGAGATTATGCATGCCAAGTGTTTGATTAAATGGCCGCATGAAAGAAAGTTTTGAATTTTGGTTTCAAAAGTTTTGAGTGATCTCCACTAGTGATAGGTAGTCTCTGGTTGCAAGGGTTTTGAAAGTGGAGCTCAAAAAGATGGGTTTTGAAATATGGGTGGTCTATGCATATGCATTAGATTCAATTTTAAACTATCATTTAAAATAGTTAACGGAATGTTTTTAGCAGATCAAAAGGTGGGCCTTGGTACCTCATTATGTGTACTAGCAAGGGGTACAAAGATCAATAATTGTTTCCGTTAAGTTTTCAGTACTAGGAACAGCCAAAGTAGGCATGAGAGTTAAATTTGCCAAAATGACCATTCCTCCTTTTTAATTCTTTTTGAATTGATTTTCTTTAGGCAAAGTTTGGGAATGATGTAGATGATGTTTAAATCACCTAAGAAATATTTTACAAGCATTGGATCACACAACCATGGCAATTCAAAACAACTCCTATTTTAAATGCACACATATATGAATGCTTTCATTTTAACTTTGAAAAAGTTATTGTTAACCCAAAATTGATTGATTTGATCTTGATAAGCTTGGATTGAAGTTTTGGGATGTTACATATATCAAGACGAACCGAGAGAAGCAGCGCGTTCCTCTAGTCTTGCTCCTTCACTTTCGGTCCTAAACTTTCTCGAGAGAATGTCTCTATGATCCATACTAGTGATGCCAAGATCAGCCAAAAACTAGAGTTCATCGTCAGATCTTGTCGTCCACGGTGAGCAACTTGTCAATTCCTCGAACCAGAATACTCTCATCATCGTTGCCTACCTCCAGGACATGATGGTGTAACTTCTTGTTGCAGTTCGCCGCGCCGCCGACATCGCACGTTGCTCCAGCCAAGGTTTTCTCTCTCTGTTGGACTCTACAAACGATGCCATGGTCATCATCGTGTTTGCCTCGACGTCCTCTATACCGTCCACGTCTTCTTCAACTCCGGATACGTTCCTAGCGACGAGAACGGCAACGCCAAGCCCGTGCCCGCTATTCCGGTGACATCTCCGGCGAGCTATTCTGGTGAGCTATCCTGATCCGTCCGATCTTCATCTAAAGGTCAATATTAGATCACTTACCGAAGGGGTACAGGCCAATAGAAATCTGCCACTTGTATTATCAATTTCTATTTTCGGATTTTTAGGACATAAGAACGTAGGAACTTCCAAAAATCATATCTTTAGTTCTGTTTGTCCAAATTTAGCAAATAATATGTCTATGGATTCACAAAAATAAGTAGAACACAATAAATAAATAATTAGGTATTTCTGAGTTAGTTAAAATCATGTTTTATACATAACCATTTGTGGAGTATTTTGAGTATAAAAATTGTTGTGTAAATTATTTTTGAGTGAATCCTTTTGCAAATGGTTGTATATTTAATCCTCAGTACTGTAGGATCTTAATAAAAGTTTAGTTTAGTACATGGGATTTGTGTAGCATTTGTTAGTCAAGTGTGGCTTATTTTAGTGTTATAAAATGTTTTAAATAATCTCTTTGCACTAAAATTATTACAATTAGCATCCCACTTATATAAAGGACCAGTAGGTGTTTGTAGTGTTCAGAACCTGGTTGTAACAACTTGTTCAATAAAATATCTTGTTGTATGCTTGCATGTATTTTGTTGTATTCATTTGTTGTTTTGTGATGCTAGTTTTGAGAGTGTGCTTTTTTTGTTTGATTGTATTGCTGTAGACTTTGAGGTGTGTAATCTTTGAAAGATCAAGAAGAGTACCTAAATATTCTACTATCAAGGCAAGTGGCACTATCATCAAGTCCTACTGTTTTCATTGTACTTAGTGGATTTCTGTGGTATATGCATGATAGACTATATTATTATGCTATGCTATATCTCTTATGTAGAATAGGGAATGGTACTTTATACTTAGTAGGTGAAACATCGTAGGCTTAGAAATTCTTAGCCCAGCTATAGATTTCGGGATGGCATATCATATTATGATTATATGAAGTATTGAAAAATGAGTGTTTTCTATAATAAAACAAGTTCTTAATGAAACACCTTGGTGGAAATGGGACTTGCTTGGATTATGTTGAGTGGTTAATCAGGGGCCATGTCTATGGTCGGCTGGTGTATCGCACTTGTGGACGGCCACCCAGGAACAAAGAGATTGGAGACGTTCTTATCGAGAAGCTTCCAGTGTAGCCACATGGCATATGGGCTCTGCCTTGACCGAATAAGTTGCGGGAACTCAGCCAGATGGACAGAAGGTGGTAGTTATGATAGGATGGAACGCGTCCGTAGTGGTCTGAGGGATTGCTTTTGAAAAGTCTCGTCACGATGCATGTCACGTCTTGTGGGGAAAGTGCACCACATCTCGAGAGGGTAAAACTAAATACTTAGTCGTGTCCCCGGTTATGGACAATTTCTAAGCATCAAGGCAATGAAGTAGAATCAAGAATCTCATCATTATAATTTCTTTAAGTTAAAAATTTATGGGTGAACAAGGGTTGTTGGTTCATTGATTTCTATCAATGGAACCTAGGTTCACAGATTTCTATCAGTGGTACTACTATGTTGTGATTGGAAATATTACCTGGAGGGTATCGAGTGTAACTTAGTTGATAATAAATGTTTCAAACTATTTAGAAAAGGATAGGGAAAAACTTTCTTCTGCAAACTAGCCAAAGCTCTACCTGGCCAGATATGCATGTAGTAATAGGTTCCACTTTATATCCACATACTAGTGACACTTGCCAATACACTTCAAAATGTATTGACCCTTTGTGGCTGTAACTTATCATGTTGCAGGATTACTTGATGATAGTGAGGTTTGATGAGTAGGGTTTACGAGTCTGCACCCAACATGTTTGCATGTGGCACATGAAGATGAAGGACTCCATGCTTTATAGTTATATCTGCTACTTTGTAATAAGATAGCCATATGAGCTATGTAAGTTGTAATGAACTATTTTGTTCCTGGATATGCAATGTAATATGACCTTTGTTTCTTGATTTTACATCTTAAACTGTGGGTGCTAGCTATTCGATCAAGGGACTAGCACTATAAACACAGGGCCCTATACCTTACCGGGTTCGGGTCATGAAAGATGGTATCATAGGATTGTGTTGCCTGTAGGTTCGTAACCCTAGGATTTGGACAACCCCTTTAGAAAAATAGGAGTTGAATTTACTTGAAGTTATTTGCAAAGAATCTTGTAAACTCTCTCCTTAGTATTCTGTTTTCTTCCTACGTCTCTCCCTTTTTCAACTTGATGACAAAGGACTTCAACATCATCACCACAAAGGACTTCAAATTCGTCTCAAAGGACCCTCAACTTCATCATCGCAAAGGGCTTCAACTTCATCATTACTAAGGAGTTCATCTTCAACATGACCAAGGACTTTAGCTTTAAGATCACAAAGGACTTTAGCTTCAGCATCACAAAGGACTTCAGGTTCAGTTTCACCAAGTACTTCGGCTTCATCATCGCTATGGACTTCAACTTCGACATCACCAAGGACTTCAAGACCACCTACTTGGAATTGGACTTCTCAATATCGTCAACATGCTGGATCTATATATCTCCATCACCAACAGAAGACATGGGAAGAATTTTTTAGAAGGAATATTTGTTCTTCAAATAGTTCTAGGAATTACGAGTTATACTCAGTATATTGTTGATGATAGTAACAACCAACTACTTAGGAAATGAGTTACACTCCCAACTCGAGGAGAAGGACAAGGCATTCCAGTATCAAGAAGATAAGCCAAGCTAAATGGAGAAATTCAAGTTTAGTAGATAAGAATATGAGAGAGAAATTAGAAATTACCTTAGGATGAGAAACTTATCTATTATGGTTTTATTAGCTTTTGTTTCTCATGGAGATATTTTGATTCAATTGGCTCTCATCAACGAATATATCAAGGAAGATCATGCAAGACAACGGGACTTTGGATGTTCACCAACTCAAGAACCTCATACATCATGCATGTAAAGCTATTGAAGAACTTGGAGAAAGACTTAGGCATAGACTACACAACACTTGGAAGGACTTCAAGTAAGATAAGAAGAATACTCGAGACCTAGAGACTAAGGCAACTCAACTTAGGAGGACCTTGTGACAAGATGACATAATGACACCTTGTTCTCATGCCTAATGCACTAGCTATGGAGAAGGATGGAATAATATCAAGTAGAACCCTGTAGTTGGACCACCACATTTGTTATTCGTTTACATAATCGACTTTGTGATTGTTTATGGTCATACCAATCTATGTGGTATGGCAATATTATTTTCTTTGCCTAAGTGATGATTGAACTTTGTTGTTTTATGTATGATTGAAATTGCTTGCATATTACTTGGTGTGATCTATTGTGTATGAGAAGAATTCTTTCCCTAGAAATAATTTGTATATTCTAATACCAATCCCAATCTAGCCCAAGCAAATGACTTATCCAAGCAACCAAAGCTCCAACATAAATCTTGCGATGCCCATTACAATGCAACCGCGAACAACTCAAACAAAGTTAACTCAACTGACAACCCAGTTTTTAGCCAACAACCGCAACAACACTAAGTTAGACCTAGAAATGATAAAGTTCTTAGAATCCCAATCCCAATTGTTGCAAAGGATGACCAATTAGATGATCAACAACAATCCCTAGAGAGACCATGACAACAATGAATCCAAGGATAAACTTGTGGGAAGACCACAAGCCTGCGAAATCTATGGAGAAATAGGACACTTATAAAACGCATACATAGCCATCCACCTGAAAATTCCCCCTCTTAAGTTAATCATTTCATGTGTAAAGGAATCGATCATGTCTCTGTCCAATGCCACATCTATCTTATAGTTTCAAAGATAAAACATCAAGTCAAGGATGGAAATTTTCAATCTCCCAATGATAGCTAAAGACTGAAGTCAAACAGACAACCTAGTCAAATTCCTTTTAAGGGTGGTAGTACCCTAGCTATCCTGAAACCTAGCCTTCCCGAATCTCGGGACGAGATTCCGTTTAAGGGTGGTCGCCTGTCACTGAAATGTGAAAAATCAAATAAACAAACGAATTAAAGGATGAAATTTAGGGGGAAAGGAAACTTTTTGTTTCTAATAGGAAATACCAAAACCTTATTTAAATAAAATGAATTTTAAATAAGGAAGTGACAAACAAATCAAATGCAATCATGCATGGAATGTATCTTGATCTTAAGCACTTGCATTTTAAACCAATGGAAAAAGAATAAACCAAAAACCTAAACCCTAATAAGAAAATCATCACATCAAGTTCAATTCAATTGTATGGCTATGTTCCATATAGAATTTGAGCATAAGCATATCTAAGTGATCTATATTGGTAAATGAAACGTCCATTTTGCATCACTATTCTATATCATAATTTACTTTTATTCATTGATATATTTCATATTAAGAGATGATACTTATGTAATTTCATCTGTTTTTGCATGGTTGATGACTTTTGGAGTATGGACCGCTGCAGTCATGATTCTGATGGAAAAGGTGTTGTTTGGAGGAAAAATTCATGAAGATTAGAAAATCTAGGAAAATATATGGAAAATCCTACTTTTCTAGAAGACGAAAGCTGCCAGAAGGAGGAGTGGAGATGGGCCACATGGGGCCCACACCACCCCCTAGCGCGGGCCAGCCTGCACCGTGCCACCAGGTGGTGTGGCCGCCCTGGCCCACCTCCATCTCACTCCTCTGGCGTATATTATCTCCACGGAACCCTAATACCAGGGGAGCGACCACAGAAAGATTCCGCTGCCTCTACGGGGCGGAAAACACTGAGAGAGAAAGATCTCTGCGGCAGATAGAATTCTGCCAAGGGAATTCCTTCCCGGAGAGGGGAGATCGTCGCCATCAACACCACCATCAAGCTGGACTTCATCGGGATCATCATCATCACCACCATCATCACCATCAGCACCATCATCACCATCTACATATTGTTGTAACAATTGGGTTGAATCTTGCATAGTTCTTAGGGGAAACTTTCCCGGTGTTGATTACTCCTTGTAGTTGATGCTATTGAGTGAACCGTTGAATTATTGTTTATGTTTATATTGTTATACATAATTATTCCATCTCTGATCATGATCCATACGATGTCTTGTGAGTAGTTTGTTTTGTTCTTGAGGACATGGGAGAAGTCATGTTGTTAGTAGTGGAATTGTGTTGAGAAAGATTTAATAGTTTGATATTTAAGTTGTGGTGTACTTCTTCTAGTGGTGTCATGTGAACATCGACTACATAAAACTTCACCTATATGGGCATAGGGGAATGCATTGTGTATTTGGCTACTAATCATAGGGGTTGCCAGAAACCTAAACCCCCATTAGGAAACCATTGCATAAGGGACGTCAGGGTCTTAGAGTTTAAAGTTGTGGTTAGGTTTCTACCTTAATTACTTTCTTTTACTTAAGGATATTTGCAAGGGGTATAATCACAAATATGTATTAGTCCTAGGAAGGTCGGTACATTAGCATAGGTTCACCCAGACAACACTTAGCAAACTAAAGAAGATTAATTGACTATATGAAGCGAAAGCACTTGGCAGTCTTCTCGTGTGTCCTCAAGAACGTTTGGTCATCTTAAGTAATACAACCAGCTTGTCCTTTGCTGAATAAAGGATTGGGCCACTTGCTGCGTTCATTCTCTTGGTCTTTTATTTACTCGTACTTTATTTACTTGCATTATCAAAAACCCATAAAAATCTGTTTGCTAAGTATTTGCAGAGAATTCCTGATCCATACCACTAGCCAACACCTTCTGCTCCTTGTTGGGTTCGACACTCTTACTTATCGAAAATACTGCAATACACCCCCTATACTTGTGGGTCATCAAGACTATTTTCTGGCGCCGTTGCCGGGGAGTGAAGCGCTATTGGAGAGTGGAACTGGTAAAGGAAATTACTACTGTGAGTATTGTTTACTTATGTTAGTTGCTTTAGTTTCGTTATGGATAATTCGCTGAGTTTCTTATTTCGTAATTCTACTACCACTGCTAAGGTAGTAGATGAACCACCACCTGCTGAGAATGATACTTTTAAAATACCTACAAGAATTATTGATCGTGTTATGGATAAGTACTATGTTGGGGATGGAACTGTCCATCCCGGTGATCATTTGCTCTTTATACACGAATTATGCGGGTTGTTCAAGTGTCCAGGTATCACTACAGATCAAGTTAAGAAGAAGTTATTCTCATTATCACTAAAAGGAAGAGCTGGGGACTGGTATAAGCTGCTGAAGAATAGTCAAGCTCTTGAATGGGAGGAAATAGTGCCTCTCTTTTATTCAAAGTTTCATCCTCCTAGTGAGATTCATAAAGATCGGAATCAAATATACAACTTTTGGCCTCTTGATGGAGAGAGTACAACTCAAGCTTGGGGAAGATTGAAGTTACTAATGCTCAAATGTCCTATTCATGAGCTCCCCAACAATATTATTATCAATAACTTTTATGCAAGGCTTTCTCTACATGATAAGGATTTATTGGATGCTTCTTGTGCTGGATCGTTCACTCGCATGGAAGAAGAAGCTAAATGGGATCTTCTGGACTGTATTCAAGACAATGCTGAAGCTTGGGAGAATGACAAAGGTAGAAAGTCAGGTATAAATTATGATTATGAATGCATTGAATCTTTTATGGGAACTGATGACTTCCCAATAGAGCTAAAAAGGCTAGTGTCCCTATGCTTTCTGTTAGAATTGGTGATCATTGCTATTATGGTTTGTGTGATATTGGTGCAAGTTTAAGTGTTATTCCTTATGAGCTTTATAAAGAAATTATGCATGAAATCAGTCCCTGCGAGTTGGAAGAGATTAATGTGGTTATTCACCTTGCTAATAGAGAGACCATTTCTCCAATTGGTATTGTGCGGGATATACAAGTTCTTTGTGGTAAGATTAAATATCCTGCTGATTTTCTAGTACTTGGTTTAGCTGCTAGTAAAACTTATCCCATCATTTTTGGTAGACCCTTCTTGAGTACTTGAGGAGCTATTATAGATTGCAAGAGGGAGAAAATCTTGACTAAGTTTGATGGGGATTCTTATGAGTTTAATTTTTCGAAATTTACTTAAGAACCTTGTGAAAATGAAACCCACAATGAGGATTTTCGAGTCGAACAACTTGCGTCTATTTCTCTTGCCCCTAACTATGCTTTGCAGCAATTTATGGAAGACCACGAAAGTGAGATCTTCATGGAAGAAAGAAATGAGATTGACGAGATCCTCCGTCGTCAACCTAAGATGCTTAAGCATAACTTGCCTATAGAAGACTTGGGTACCACATTTCCACCTAAAAAGGATCCAGTCTTCGATCTAAAACCTCTCCCTGATGATCTTAAATATGCTTACATTGATGATAAAAAGATATATCCTGTTATTATTAGCTCTAAACTTTTAGGGAAGGAAGAGGAATGATTATTGGAGGTTTCGAAGAAACACCGAGGGGCTATGGGCTATACTCTAGATGATTTAAAAGGGATTTCTCCTACTATATGTCAGCATGCTATCAATATAGAACCAGATGCAAAGCCAGTAGTAGAGCACCAACGGCGTCTAAATCCTAAGATGAAGGAAGTGGTAAGAAATGAGGTATTGAAACTCCTGGATGCTGGTATTATTTACCCTATTGGTGATGGTGAATGGGTTAGTCATGTTCATTGTGTTCCTAAAAAAGGAGGAATTACCGTTGTTCCTAATGATAATGTTGAGCTTATTCCCCAAAGAATAGTAGTAGGCTATAGAATGTGCATTGATTTCAGGAAAGTTAATAAGGTTACTAAGAAAGATCATTACCGACTTCCTTTTATGATTCAAATGTTAGAAAGGTTGTCTAAAAAGACCCATTTTTGTATTCTTGATGGATATTCCGGTTTCTCTCCAATAGCTGTTAAACAACAAGATCAAGAAAAAACTACTTTTACATGCCCTTACGGAACCTATGCTTATAGACGTATGCCTTTTGGTTTATGTAATGCTCCTGCTACTTTTCAAAGATGCATGTCTGCTATCTTTCATGGTTTTTGTGAGGAAATTGTGGAAGTGTTCATGGATGACTTCTCCGTCTATGGAGCTTCTTTTGATAATTGTCTGCACAACCTTGATAAAGTTTTGCAGAGGTGTGAAGAAACTAATATTGTTCTTAATTGGGAGAAATGCCACTTCATGGTTAATGAAGGGATTGTCCTTAGGCATAAGGTTTCCGAAAGAGGCATAGAAGTGGATAGAACTAAAGTTGAGGCAATTGAGGAAATGCCCTGCCCAAGAGACATCAAAGGTATTCGTAGTATCCTTGGTCATGTTGGTTTCTATAGAAGGTTTATTAAAGATTTCTCTAAGATATCAAAACCCCTCACTAATCTTCTTCAAAAAGATGTACCCTTTGTTTTTGATGATGATTGTAAGGAAGCTTTTGAAACTGTTAAGAAGGCTTTAACTACAGCTCCTATCGTTCAACCACCTGATTGGAGTTTAACCTTTGAAATAATGTGTGATGCTAGCGATTTTGCTGTAGGTGCTGTCCTTGAGAAACGAATAGATAAAAAGTTAAACATTTTTCATTATGCTAGTAAAACTCTTGACGTTGCTCAAACGAATTATGCTACTACTGAAAAAGAATTCCTGGCTGTCGTTTTTGCTTGTGATAAGTTTAGACCTTATATTGTAGACTTAAAAGTCACTATTCATACTGATCATGCTGCTATTAAGTATCTTATGACAAAGAAGGATGCTAAGCCTAGGCTTATTAGATGGGTGTTGCTTTTACAAGAGTTTGATCTACATATTGTAGATAGGAAAGGTGCTGAAACTCCTGTTGCTGATAATTTATCTCGGTTGGAAAATATCTCTTTTGATCCTATGCCTATTAATGATAGTTTCCTGAATGAACAGTTGGCAACAATAGGGATAAGCTCACGAGGGAGCCCTTGGTATGCTGACTATGCTAACTTTATTGTCTCCAAGTATTTGCCTCCAACTTTCACAGCTCAACAAAGAAGGAAGTTCTTTTATGATTTGAGGCATTATTTTTGGGATGACCCACATTTATATAAAGAAGAAGTGGACGGTATTATGCAAAGATGTCTTCCAAAATACGAACAAAAGGAGATATTGTGGAAATGTCATGGTAGTGCCTATGGAGGACATCATGCAGGAGATAGAACTGCGCAAAAGGTGCTATAATCAGGTTTCTACTGGCCTACCCTTTTTAAAGATGCAAGGAAATTTTTTTTATCTTGTGATGAGTGTCAGCGTGTTGGTAATATCTCTAGACACAATGAAACGCCTATGAACTACTCCCTAGTTATTGAACCATTTGATTGCTGGGGATTTGACTTTATGGGTCCTTTTCCTCCCTCGTAAGGTTATACTCATATTCTTGTTGTCGTTGATTATGTTACTAAGTGGGTAGAAGCCATACCTACGAAGAGTGCTAATAGGGAGACCTCTCTAAAAATGCTTAAGGATGTTATCTTTCCTAGGTTTGGAGTGCCTAGGTATCTCATGACTAATGGGGGTTCTCATTTCATTCATGGTGGTTTTAGAAAGACCCTTGCTAAATATGATGTTAATCATAGAATTGCTTCAGCTTATCACCCCCAAACTAGTGGGTGATGTCTACGCACTTCTATTCTTGTAGACAGTTGTTGGGCCTCCAAGTGCAGAGGTTTCTAGAACAGCAGCAAGTTTTCCCTTAAGTGGATTACCCAAGGTTTATCGAACTCAGGGAGGAAGTGGTCAAAGGTATCCCCTCTCAAGCAACCCTGCAATCAAGATACAAGAAGTCTCTTGTGTCCCCAACACACCCAATACACTTGTTAGGTGTATAGTTGCACTAGTTCAGCGAAGAGATAGTGAAATACAATTGGTACGGATAATTATAAGTCGTAACGCTGATAGAAAATAGCTTGATGGCGTGTAAGAGACTAAAGTAAAACTGAAATAAAGATGGAAGCAAGCAAACATGTAACATATCGAATTGCAAAAGGTGTATCAATGCTTAGAAACAAGGCCTAGGGATCATACTTTCACTAGTGAACACTCTCATATAAATATATTAGCTTCATGATACTACGCTGAACTACTCTCCAGTTGGACACTCTAATCCATGGTAGGGCTATAACAGCACACCTCAAAGTAAGCCTTTCCCATCTAGAAAACCCCACACTGTCACCTTGAGCACTAGATGGTTCCAACAAATACCACAATTTCATAAAGACATCCAACTCCAAATATAACTCATAACAAGTATTTGTAATCTCTAGCCTAAGTGCCACCATGGTGTGCACGCTGTCACTTTCACACACATGGCGAGAGTAGAGATCTTATAAAGCACTTGAGTAGCAAGGTAGATCTACTTGATTACAAGCTCATGATCTCAATAAGATCACGCATAGAGAGAGATGAACACATAGCTACCGGTAGAACCCTTAGCCTCGAGAGAGATCTACTCCCTCCTCATCATGGGAATCAGCAATGGTGATGGAGATGGGGGTGGAGATCGATGGAGATGGCTTCGGGGGCACTTTCCCGTCCCGGCAGGGTGCCGGAATAGAGACTTTCTGTCCCCCGAATCTTCTCTTCGGTGGCGGCGGCGCTGCGGAACTTTTCGTGGCTAGATGCTTGATGATTTAGGGTTTATGCATTGGGAGGCTTCTTATAGGCGAAGAGGAAAGGTCGATGGGCGGCCAGGGGGGCCCACACCACCTGGTGGCGCGGCCAGGGCTAGCCCGCGCCACCATATGGTGTGGCCACCCTGTGGCCCCTCTCCGTCTCGTCTTCTGGCTCCGTCAGTCTTCCCGTAAAATATCGAGTTTGGCTTTTGTCTGGTCCAATTTCGAGAATATTGATTTTCTGACTTTCATGGAACCAAAAATAGCAGAAAACAGGCAACTGGCACTGTGGCACTTGTTAATAGGTTAGTCCAAGAAATCATATGAAAAGTACTCTAAAGTTGGAACAGAACACAATAATGTAGATAAAACCAAGCATGGAACATCAAAAATTATAGATACATTTGCAATGTATCAACATCCCCAAGCTTAACTCATGCTCGTCCTCGAGTAGGTAAGTGATAAAAAGAAAGAATAATTTTTGAGGTGACATGCACCATCATAAACTTGATCAAAGTATTTTGTAAAACATTCAAAGCTGGGATCATAGTACTTCAATCATAACATTAAAGAAAAAGTTCTGGCAATAGATAAAGAAAACTATGTTGCAACATGAAAAGGCACAAACAAAAGATTCATGAATAACAATGCTTTGCAAGACGTTTGTTTGTTTCACATAAAGAAAACATAGCATAATAGTATTCAGCTTGTCCCTCATAGAGTAGCAGATATAAATGCATAGGACACCTTCAAAGTTCATAAGAGTGAATAGATACAAATAGTTTAAAACAAGCAATATCAAGTTATGCATCAATCAACTAGTCGTGGGACAATGCACATAGAACTAAGAATAGCCACTATGCTCTCCAAGTAGGTGCATATAGATAGAAGGTGGAGACTCAATATAAAAGTAAAAGAAAGGCCTTCATAAAAGGAAGCAGAGATTCAAGTTTCATAAAGAGCTTCCTCAAATTATGGTACTTATTAGCTTTCAGCTCTCATTGCCCCTATCATAAGCATCTTTAGGTGATTAAGGTTAAAGAGACACAACTAAGAGGATATGCTTGACAAGTTATAAACCGAAATCTCATTCCGCTTACTAACGAAGACCGAACCTCATGCTAGTCAACTTTAGTCACAAGTAAGCTCTTGTCATTGTAAGTACATATGTATCATAAAGAACCACCAACGGGGTACCCCTTGCACATGATACAGGAGCTATCCCATAATAAAAATGACAAGGCAATCAGACAATGAGCATCTCAGCGATCTTTTTATTTGCTATTTGCATAGGTTTTAATTGAGGATGCTTCATAGAGTGCTCATTATGGTGATGTTGCAAGTTTCCACCATGATTAGGCATGGCTTAGGCTAGCGGCCCAGGCGTTTCTCTAACACACATACAAACTCCATGATCTTACAAGTTCCACTTTTATTTCACACCGTCGGGATCCATAAGCAAAAGAACATGATATCAACGGGGTACAAAGTACAGGTGCAATGTTGAAAGCGTTCCCCATGATACATGGTTCTGCTAATTTCAACTTATAAAGCGCAAGCATATACGCAACAAAGAAGGACTCAATGGTTCAAGTTCATTAAATGCAAAAAGTAAAGTGTGCCATCAAGTTCGTGAGATATTTAATCACTAGTTTTCTCATAACAAGTTTAATTTGGAAGGTAAACAAAAGCATGAATATACTTAGAATAGCATATGATAGTAGGTAGGTATGGTGGACTCTTTGGAATAACTTGGTTTAAGGAGTTGGATGCATGAGTGGAACTCATACTTGGTTACGGAGGCTAGCAAAAGTCTGGGAGCGACAAACTAAGAGAGCAATAATGGCCATAATCATGCAGAGCGACAAAACATCATTGATCAAAGCATAAAGTGATACTAGAAGTTGAAGACTAAAGGATCATCAAGGCTATGGTGACTTTGGATAGTCATAACATGGTGTGAGTATGCGCCAAGTCAACCCAAATAAAGCATCAAAGGAGAATACCACAATAATATGCTTTAATATGCTAAAACAACGCATGATTCATCCAAGGCACATTAAGCAATCTCAATTGTTTATAACGAGTCATGCTACAACAAAGAATACTAAGCATAAAGCCAAAACAATATTAAGCATAGCATGACAAAGCATAGGCCACAGTCAAAAACAAGCTCTCTTTACCACATAAGCATGAACTTTCCTACTCTTTTTCAATCCAAACCAAACTATTTGAAAACTAATGTATGAAAGACGGGGTCCAACCAATTTATTCAGCAAACTAAGCAAACGAAAAACCAAAACAAAAATGAAAAAAAGACGCTCCAAAAACAACACAGTTGTGCATGAAACAATAAAAATGAAGCGTTTGGAAGAAACCTGGGATTTTTATTGATGAATAAGGGGATGCCTTGGGCATCCCCAAGCTTTGACGCTTGTACTTCTTGGATATTTCTTGGGGTGACACGTGTGGCATCCCCAAGCTTGAGCTTTAGTCCATCCTTCATCTCATTACTCATTCGTTCCATGCACTTGAAATTTTTCCTTCATGCAAAACTTCACACAATCTTTATTAGCAACATTAGTTCACTCAAGATAAATAAGTCTTTAGGTTCAGTTCTAGCACAAATAAAACTTCCATTAAAACACTAGCTACTGTAGCACTTCCCTCAAAAATCTCAATTCCCCAAAAGAACTCAAAAATGAACCAACAAGAAGCAAATGCAGAAAATGGCAGAAATCTGTCAAAGCAGACCAGCAGGTAAAGACGAATTTTTTAGAAGACCTTATGTTACTTAAATGAAAATGTGTTGAACTAACGAAAGTTACATAACAACCTGGGGCGGAAGTACAAAATTTCACGCCTCAAATGGACATACAGAGATTGTACACGATTTTTTACGGTGAAGCACAAAAATCTGTTTCGGGACAGCAACTTTCTCAATCATTACTTTTCTCTCATTAGAGGTTACTCTTGGGACAAAAAGAAAATAAAAAGGATAAGGAGCGGTTATTACAGAGGTAATAACGTCCAAGGCTCATCTAAAACTTTTGGGTTATCTCCCAATAAGTACTTTTATTTAACGCCTTTAAGTTAGGCATGATAGTTTGGGAAGATGCTCACATAAGAAATATGAATTGAAGTAAAAGAGAGCATCAAGAAGCAAATTCAAAGCATATTTAAGTCTAACCCACTTCCTATGCATAGGAATATTGTAAATAAACAAGTCATGAAAGCACAAAGCAACAAGCATAGGGAAGCAAAACAAGTGCAACTTCAAAATTTTCAACATAAAGAGGGAAAACTTAATATTGTTGAGATACATAAAACCATGTTTCCCTCTCTCATAATAACTTTCAGTAGCATCATGAATAAAATTAACAATATAACTATCACATAAAACATTCTTATCATGAGCCACATACATATAATAATCATTACTCTCCAGATAAGCATAGTCATTCTTATTAACTGTAGTGGGAGAAAATTCAACAAAATAGCTATCATTATTATTCTCATCACCATAATCATCAAATATAGGAGGCATATTGTAGTCATAATTAATTTTCCCCTCAATAGTAGGTGGACTGAAAATATCATACTCATCATTGTAATCATCATAAATTGGAGTCATAGTATCATCAAAGTAAATTTTCTCCTCCGTTCTTGGGGCTCTAAAAATATCATGCTCATCAAAACTAACTTCCCCAAGCTTAGACTCTTCCATAGCATTAGCAATAATGGTGTCAAAAGAGTTCATACTAACAACATTGCTATTAGCATGCAGATAAAGTTCCATAGGTTTTTAATTTTCTCTTCAAACACTTCATGTCCTAGCTCAAGATAAATACTATAAAGCTCTCTATTTTTGTTCTTGTTTTCCATTAAGCCTAACTAGTGAAAACAAGAAACAAAAAGACAAAATTGCAGAATCTAAAGGAAATAACTTCGAGCACTCACACCAGAGGATGTGAGTACCTTTTACCTTACCTCCCCGGCAACGGCGCCAGAAAATAGGCGTTTGTCGTGGGAGGTTCTTCTTCTTTAATCCTCTGGTGTGAATACCTTTTACCTTACCTCCCCGGCAACGGTGCCAAAAAATAGCTTGATGTCTACGCACTTCTATTCTTGTAGACAGTTGTTGGGCCTCCAAGTGTAGAGGTTTGTAGAACAGCCGCAAGTTTCCCTTAAGTGGATTACCCAAGGTTTATCGAACTCAGGGAGGAAGTGGTCAAAGGTATCCCCTCTCAAGCAACCCTTCAATCAAGATACAAGAATTCTCTTGTGTCCCCAACACACCCAATACACTTGTCAGGTGTATAGGTGCACTAGTTCGGCAAAGAGATAGTGAAATACAAGTGGTACGGATAATTATAAGTGGTAACGGTGATAGAAAATAGCTTGATGGCATGTAAGAGACTAAAGTAAAACTGAAATAAAGATGGAAGCAAGCAAACATGTAACATATCTAATTGCAAACGGTGTACCAATGCTTAGAAACAAGGCCTAGGGATCATACTTTCACCAGTGAACACTCTCATATAAATATATTATCTTCATGATACTACGCTGAACTACTCTCCAGTTGGACACTCTAATCCATGGTAGGGCTATAACAGCACACCTCAAAGTAAGCCTTTCCCATCTAGAAAACCCCACACTGTCACCTTGAGCACTAGATGGTTCCAACAAACACCACAATTTCATAAAGACATCCAACTCCAAATATAACTCATAACAAGTATTTGTAATATCTAGCCTAAGTGCCACCATGGTGTGCACGCTGTCACTTTCACACACATGGGGAGAGAAGAGATCTAATAAAGCACTTCATTAGCAAGGTAGATCTACTTGATTACAAGCTCATGATCTCAATAAGATCACACATAGAGAGAGAGATGAACACATAGCTACCGGTAGAACCCTTAGCCTCGAGAGAGATCTACTCCCTCCTCATCATGGGAATCAGCGATGGTGATGGAGATGGTGGTGGAGATCGATGGAGATGGCTCCGGGGGCACTTCCCCATCCCGGCAGGGTGCCGGAACAGAGACTTTCTGTCCCCTGAATCTCCTCTTCGGTGGCGGCCGCTCTGCGGAACTTTTCATGGCTGGAGGCTTGACGATTTAGGGTTTATGCATCGGGAGGCTTATTATAGGCGAAGAGGCAAGGTCGGTGGGCGGCCAGGGGGCCCACACCACCTAGTGGTGCGGCCAGGGCTAGCCCGCGCCACCATATGGTGTGGCCACCCTATGGCCCCTCTCCGTCTCGTCTTCTGGCTCTGTGAGTCTTCCGGTAAAATATCAACTTTGGCTTTTGTCCGGTCCAATTCCGAGAATATTGATTTTTTGACTTTCCTGGAACCAAAAACTGCAGAAAACAGGCAACTGGCACTGTGGCACTTGTTAATAGGTTAGTCCAAGAAATCATATGAAAAGTACTCCAAAGTTGGAACAAAACACAAGAAAGTAGATAAAACCACGCATGGAACATCAAAAATTATAGATACATTTGCAATGTATCAGTGGGCACCTAGAGTTATCAAATAGAGAAATAAAATCCATATTGCAAAAGACTGTTAATAGATCTAGAAAAAACTGGGCTAAAAAGTTGAATGATGCTTTATGGGCGTATATGACTTCCTATAAAAACACTATGGGGATGTATCCTTATAAAATGGTTTATGGGAAAGCTTGTCACCTACCTTTAGAATTAGAACACAAAGCTTATTGGGCAGTTAAAGAACTCAATAGGGATTGTAAGCTTGCTGGTGAAAAAATATTATTTGACTTAAGTTCTTTAGATAAATGGAGGAGTGAAGCATATGAGAATGTTAGGCTCTTTAAGGAAAAAGTTAAAAGATGGCATGACAAGCGAATACTTAAGAGAGAATTCCATGTTGGTGAGAAAGTTCTATTGTATAGCGCTCGTCTCAGATTTTTTGCAGGAAAACTACTGTCAAATTGGGAAGGACCTTTTATTATTGAAGAAGTGTACCGTTAAGGAGCGATAAAAATTTCCTCTTTAAAAGACAACACTACACAAGTGGTGAATGGGCAACGGCTCAAGCACTATATTGCTGGAGATTCTTACAATGAAGATGTCGATTCTTTTCAAGTTATAACTCCCAAAAAATTTATCAAAGACCAAATTTAGAAACCTGCAGAGTCCGTTTTCAAATAGGTAACAGTTCTGGTAAGAAAAGTTCTGCGAAAGATCTGTCGAATTATATTTTTGCAGCTTTTAGCCAATAAGGAAATCTACGAAGCGAAAGAGGGACGGAAACGGAGCCAGGGTGGCTCACACCACCCTGTGGAACGGGCCCACCCCTGGCTATGCCACCAGGTGGTGTGGCCACTCTGGACTCTGTCTCCAACCCGTTGTTTTCCAGTACCTTCCTTTTGTTGTGAAACTTTGTAATATATAATCCCCTGGATCTTTTGAGGTTCGTATATCATGTTCTCATCGTGTTTTTGTTTCAATCTGTTTCTGATAGGTAGAGTCTTAGAGTTGGAGCCACAATTTCTTCCTCTAGGTCAGACAAGGAAGACTCCTGTACGGATATCATCAACCCCTACATGTGAGAGTTGAAGATTCATCCCAAGGAGTTGCTGCTTGAAGATGGAGAGGTACGAATAAAGGAGGTTCAAGGCCCTAAAGGTGAAGGAAGTCTAGAAGACAGGATGGAAGCGTTGGAGAAAGAAGTCTTTAGGTACAAGAAGATGGCAGAATGTGAAGTGGATATCATCCATAAGATTTGTTCTGAACTCATCACCAAGCACCAAAATGAGACTGCTGAGCTCTAGGATGAAGTCCTCTCACTCTGCCAAACAACCAACGAACTGCAAGCACATCTCTACGATGTTCGAAATCAATACTGTAATACGAGGTTAAGTTTAAACGCATAAGTGCTGCTGCAAGTTTCAGGACTCTAGAGACCACAATGTCCTTCGTTGATGGGGAGCCCTTACCCTAGAAGTCGGACGATGACGAGAGGATACCACCACCACCGAAGGAGTAATTCGTCACCAGGTTTGGCATCCCCTTGGTTTGTTCCAAGCTTGGGGGATTGCCACGGTATCACATCACTATCTTCTATCTTTTTATCTTTTTAATAGAGTCATATCATGAATAGAGAAGTTATCATGTAGGATGGTTTGCATTATGGAAGTGTCCCCTCTCTCGTTAGATTTGTATACCTTCGTGTGAGTTGCCGTTATGGAATATTAATGAGAAGTTCTATCATTAATCTTTTGCATATCTTATATTAGTTTTCAATTCGTTGTTATATGATTGATCTTGTCGTTAGTATTGGTATCACTTTGGGATCATTGAGTTAATTTAGTTGGTTTTGGCAAACCTGGCTCGGTCAGTAGCAACAATATTTTCAGAATTGAATGAAAAAGACAAAAGTACTCTTAAAGAAATATAATTTCATCATCTTTCTTTCTTGATTTGCTCATAAGTTTAGTATTCTCTTGTTAAGATCTTTTGTGCTTTCAAGGAAGATTGCAAGTTTATTTTTATCGCTTGTATGTTTGTTTGTTTCCTTCAACTCTTATACTTGCTACCCAGCCTTGCTAGCCAAAAATCTGTACTGAGAGGGAATTCTTCTCGTGCATCCAATCCTTAAACCAAACCTATGCCATTTGTGTCCACCATACCTACCTATTAGAATTATTGCTATTCTAAGTAAATTCTTGTTTTTATCTACCTCCCAAATTAAACTTGTTATATGAAAATTAGTGATTAAGGCTCTCACGAACTTGATGCCACACTTTACTTTCTCGCACTTAATAAACCTGAACCATTGTGCCCATCTATGTTGTGTATATGCTTGCGCTTTGTAAGTTGTGAATTAGCAGAACCATGTTGTCATGGGGAACACTTTCAACATTGCACTGGTACTTTGTACCTAGTTGATATCATGTTCTTTTGTCTATGGATGTCGTCAGTGTGAAATGAAAGGGGAGCTTGTAAGTCAATGGAGTTATTCATGTGTGTTAAAGAAACGCCTAGGTTGCTGGTCTAATCCATGCTGACATGGTGGAAACCTGCAGCGTAACCATAACGAGCATCTATGAAGCATTCTTCTTATAAAAAAGAGTATGATATTTAAAAAAAAAAGATTATGAAAAGAGTATGATTCTACCGTATCATCGGGCAAGGGGTATCCCATTGGTGGTTCTCCATGATACACATGTTCTTACTATGACAAGAACTTACCGGTGACTAAACTTGAGTAGCATGAGGAGCGGCCCTCGTATTCAAGGAACATGAGATTTTCAATTTACAACTTGTCAAGCATATCCTCATATTTGATCACTTTAACCTTAATCACCTAAAGATGCCTATGATAGGGGCAATGAGAGCTGAAAGCTAATAAGTATCATAATTTTTCGGAGCTCTTTATGAAACTTGAAATCCCTGCTTCCCTCTGCGAAGGGCCTTTCTTTTACTTTTTAGTTGAGCCAGTAAACCTACTCCCTTCTATCTCAGCAAGTATTTTGAGTTGTTGTGTTTCATTCATTCATATGATGATTTATTCAATCATGTTTCTTATGTTCCTTGTTTTGCACATTTCTCTTATCTTGGTGTCTACTACTTTGAAAGCTATCTTTGAAAATCAGTTATTTGTGAACTCCAGCAAATTGTCAACAGTTCTTCGGCCAAGAGCTAAGTTTGCCATTACCAATTTTGATTCACTTCACGTATCTTTATTGTGTTTCCTTTACTTATTGCAAGTTGAGTTATATAATAATGAGTTGTCTTTTATTGTGATCTATGTATTGATGAATGTGATGCTTCTTGTCTGTATTCTTTTATCAAATCTTCACTCTATAAACCTGACGCCATGTTTATTGAGCACAATTTCGCTTGTGGACAAGCGAAGTCTAAGCTTGGGGGGAGTTGATACGTCCATTTTGCATCACTATTCTATATCATAATTTACTGTTATTCATTGATATATATCATATTAAGAGATGATACTTATGTACTTTCATATGTTTTTGCATGGTTGATGACTTTTGCAGCATGGACCGCTGCAGTCAGGATTCTGATGGAAAAGGTGTTGTTTGGAGGCAAAATTCCCGAAGATCAGAAAACCCGGGAAAATATATGGAAAATCCTATTTTTCCAAAAGACGAAAGCTGCCAAAAGGAGGAGTGGAGATGGGCCACAGGGGGCCCACACCATCCCCTGGCGCAGGCCACCCTAGGCCGCGCCGCCAGGTGGTGTGGCCGCCCTGGCCCACCACCAGCTCTCCCCTCTGGCGTATATTATCTCCACGGAACCCTAATACCAGGGGAGCGACCACAGAAAGATTCCACTGCCTCTACGGGGCGGAAAACACCGAGAGAGAAAGATCTCTCCGGCAGACAAAATTCTACTAGGGGAATTCCTTCCCGGAGAGCGGAGAACGTCGCCATCAACACCACCATCAAGTTGGAATTCATCGGGATCATCAGCATCATCATCACCACCATCATCACCATCTCCATATTGCTGTAACAATTGGGTTGAATCTTGCATAGTTCTTAGGGGAAACTTTCCCGATGTTGATTACTCCTTCTAGTTAATGCTATTGAGTGAACCGTTGAATTATTGTTTATGTTCAGATTGTTATACATCATTATTCCATCTCTGATCATGATCCATATGATGTCTTGTGAGTAGTTCATTTTGTTCTTGAGGACATGGGAGAAGTCATGTTGTTAGTAGTGGAATTGTGTTGAGAAAGATTCAATAGTTTGATATTTAAGTTGAGAAAGATTCTAGTGGTGTTATGTGAACGTCCACTACATGACACTTCACCTATATGGGCCTAGGGGAATGCATTGTGTATTTGTCTACTAATCGTAGGGGTTGCCGAAGTGACAGAAACCTAAACCCCCGTTAGGAAACCATTGCACAAGGGGCGTCAGGGTCTTAGAATTTACAGTTGTGGTTAGGTTTCTACCTTAATTACTTTCTTGTACTTACAGATGTTTGTGACGGGTATAATCACAAGTATGTATTAGTCCTAGGAAGGTTGGTACATTAGCACAGGTTCACCCACACAACACTTAGCAAATTAAAGAAGATTAATTCACTATATGAAGCGAAAGCACTTGACAGTCTTCCCTTGTGTCCTCGAGAACGTTTGGTCGTCTTAAGTAATACAACCAGCTTGTCCTTTGCAGAATAAATGATTGGGCCACTTGCTGCATTCATTATCTTTGTCTTTTATTTACTCGTACTTTATATACTTGCATTATCAAAAACCCCTAAAAATCTGTATCCTAAGTATTTGTAGAGAATTCCTGATCCATACCACTAGCCAGCACCTTCTGCTCCTTGTTGGGTTCGACACTCTTACTTATCGAAAATACTGTGATACACCCCCTATATTTGTGGGTCATTAAGACTATTTTCTAGCGCTGTTGCCGGGGAGTGAAGCGCTATTGGAGAGTGGAAATGGTTAAGGAAATTCTACTATGAGTATTGTTTACTTCTGTTAGTTTCTTTACTTTTGTTATGGATAATTCGCTGAGTTTCTTATTTCGTAATGCTACTACCACTGCTAAGGTAGTAGACGAACCACCACCTGCTGAGAATGATACTTTTAAAATACCTACAAGAATTATTGATCGTGTTATGGATAACTACTATGTTGGGGATGGAACCTGGCCCGTTGAGACCGATGAACCACCAACTGCTGAGAACCACCACTGCAAGCCCTCTCCCTCTCATATATTTTTTCTCCCTTCCTTTCAAAGTGGACCAACCCAACCTGGCCCGTTGAGACCGATCGACCATCTTCAACCTCCTGCTCATGTACAGGAACCAGAGAGTCATCGTTCATGTCAGTACATCTTCTCTTCTCCTCCCCCATCAATTCCAATGACCGTTTCTTCTCGACTTCAAAACGAAAAACATTTGGAATCAAGTGGAGGTTCTATTCAGGCCATTGATTTCTCACTTTAGTGCCTTAATATCTCAAACCAATACCGTGAATCGAATGCCATATGTCGGCATACACCCTCCGATCTCCCTCCCTAGATCATATCAAGACGAACCGAGAGAAGCATCGCGTTCCTCTAGTCCTCCTCCTTCACTATCATTGCTAAACTTTTTTGAGAGGATGTCTCTACAATCCATACCAGTGATACCAAGATTAGCCAAAAACCAGAGTTCATAGTCAGATCTTGTCGTCCACGGTGAGCAACTTTTCAATTCCTCGAACCAGAATATGCTCCTCATTGTTGCCTACCTCCAGGACATGATGGTGCAACTTCTTGTTGCAGTTCACCGTGCCACTGACATCGCACATTGCTCCAGCCAAGGATTTCTCTCTCTCTTGGACTCTACAAACGACGCCATGGTCATCATCGTGTTCACCTCGACGTCCTCTATGCCGTCCACGTCTTATTCAACTCCGGATACGTTCTTAGCGATGAGAACGACAACGCCAAGCCCGTGCCCGCTATTCCGGCGAGCTATTCCGGTGAGCTATCCTGATCCATCCGGTCTTCATCTAAAGGTCAGTATTAGATCACTTACCGAAGGGATACAAGCCAATAGAAATCTGCCACTTGTATTATCAATTTCTATTTTCGGTATTTTAGGACATAAGAACGTACGAACTTGCAAAAATCATATCTTTAGTTCTGTTTGTCCAAATTTAGCAAATAATATGTCTGTGGATTCAAACAAATGAGTAGAACACGATAGATCAATAATTAGGTATTTTTTAGTTGGTTAAAATCACGTTTTATACAGAACAATTTGTGGAGTATTTTGAGTATTAAAATTGTTGTGTAAATTATTTTTGAGTGAATCCTTTTGCAAATGGTTGTATATTTAATCCTATGTAATGTGGGATCTTAATAAAAGTTTAGTTTAGTACATAGGATTTGTGTAGCATCTGTTAGTCAAGTGTGGCTTACTTTAGTGTTATAAAATGTTTTAAATAATCTCTTTGCACTAAAATTATTACAATTAGCATCCCACTTATATAAAGGACCAGTAGGTGTTTGTAGTGGTCAGAACCTTCTTGTAACAACTCGTTCAATAAAATATCTTGTTGTATGATTGCATGTATTTCGTTGTATTCATGTGTTGTTTTATGATGCTAGTTTTGAGAGTGTGCTTTTTTTGCTTGATTGTATTGTTGTAGACTTTGAGGAGTGTAATCTTTAAAAGATCAAGAAGAGTACCTAAATATTCTACTATCAAGGCAAGTGGCACTATCATCAAGTCCTACTGTTTTCATTGTACTTATTGGATTTTTGTAGTATATGCTTGATAAACGATATTATTATGCTATGCTATATCTCCTATATAGAATATGGAATGGTAGTTTCTACTTAGTAGGTGAAACATCGTAGGATTAGAAATGCTTAGCCCTGGTATAGATTTCGGGGGGGGGGGAATATCATATTATGATTATATGAAGTATTGAAAAATGTATGTTTTCTATAATAAAACAAGTTCTTAATGAAACACCTAGGTGGAAATGGGACTTGCTTGGATTATGTTGAGTGGTTACTCAGGGGCCATGTCTATGGTCGGCTGGTGTATCGCACTTGTGGACGGCCACCCAGGAACAAACAGATTGGAGACGTTCTTGTCGCGAAGCTTCCAGTGCAGCCACATAGCATATGGGCTCTGCCTTGACCGACTAAGTTGCGAGAACTCAGCCAGACGGACAGAGGGTGGTAGTTATGATAGGATGGAACGCGTCTGTGGTGGTCTGAGGGATTGCTTCTGAAAAGTCTCGTCTCGATGCATGTCGAGTCTTGTGGGGAAAGTGCACCACCTCTCGAGAGGGTAAAACTAAGTACTTAGCCGTGTCCCCGGTTATGGACAATATCTGAGCATCAAGACAATGAAGCAGAATCAAGAATCTCATCATTCTAATTTCTTTAAGTTAAAAATTGATGGGTGAACAAGGGTTGTTGGTTCATTGATTTCAATGGAACCTAGGTTCACTGATTTCTATCAGTGGTACGTACCACTATGTTGTGATTGGAAATAGTACTTGGAGGGTATCCAGTGTAACTTAGTTGATAATAAGTGTTGCAAACTATTTATAAAAGGATAGAGAAAAACTTTCTTGCTGCAAACTAGCCAAAGCTCTACCTAGCCAGATATGCATGTAGTAATAGGCTCCACTTTATATCCACATACTAGTGACACTTGCCAATACAATTCAAAATGTATTGACCCTTTGTGGCTGTAAATTATCATGTTGTAGGATTACTTGATGATAGTGAGGTTTGATGAGTAGGGATTACAAGTCTGCGCCCAACATGTTTTCCTATGGCACATGAAGATGAAGGACTCCATGCTTTATAGTTATATCTGCTGCTTTGTAATAAGATAGCAATATGAGCTATGTAAGTTGTAATGAACTGTTTTATTCCTAGATATGCGATGTAATATGACCTTTGTTTCTTGGTATTACATCTTAAACTGTGGGTGCTAGCCATCCGATCCAGGGACTAGCACTATAAACACATGGACCTATACCTTACCGGGTTCGGGTCATGACAGTAATAAATTTCAAAAAAATTATATTGATGTAATAGGGTGATCCTAGTGCGGCCATTAGCGGGCCGAAATATTAACGAACTATTTAAAACCAGAATTACGCCATAGTTATAGAATAAGCAAATATGCTGGCCAGGTGATGGGCCCAATAAATAGTAAAAGGCCATAAGTGGGAGGTTAGAATATTGGTAGGCCTCATAAGAGGCCAAGGCCCTAAAAACATACAGGACTGAATAGCAATAGGACAGAACAGTAAAAGGTCCGAACAGTAATAGGTCGAAAGAGTAATAGGCCTGAACAGTAAAAGGCCTGAAATATTAAAAGGCCTAAACAGTAAAAGGCCCGCATAGTAAAGGGCTAGAAGAGTAAAACGAATAGAAGAGTAAAAAGACAACAGTAAATGGCCGGAACAGGAAGCCCAAACAGTAAAAGGCCAGAAGATTAAAAGACCTAAATAGTGAATGGCCAAAATAGTAAAAGGCTAGAACAGTAAAGGATACTAACACTAGTAACCCAGAAATGTAAAAGGCCATAATAGTAAATGGGTAGAACAGGAGCGGACCCTATGGGCTGAAGGGAACAGTAATGGGGCGACAACAGGCCTGAACAGTGCCTGACCTACTAGTGTGGGCCCCTAATAGGGCGCATATTATTCTACCAAAGTGGGCCTTCTTTACTCTGAAACTGTAACGGGCCTGAAATCGTAAGGGTTGTGGATGGCTGCATGAATGGCCCCACATCAAATAGTACAAGGCAAAATAGTAAAGGGTTGTAATCTTATTAGGCTCTCCTCGTGGACCGGCCTACTTAACAATTAGCAGGCCTTGGCTGGGACAGGCTTCTACCACAGTTTATGTATCTGTTAACGGCGGTAACTAGGGGTTAATGATGTTTTCCATATGGCATTTTTCATGACGTTAGCAGTCAACATGGCTGGCAAATAGATCTACGATAGAACAAGTTTCCGTGGATGAAGGGTGTGATCCGCCAGGATTAGAAAAAACCATGGTAGATTCTTTTGTGACAGGAACTTTACCACGAAAGGTATTCGTCGTAGAAGACTTTTTAGCCATGGAAAACGGGCCTTCAACCATGAAAATGGTCTGTTGTAAAATCCAACTTTTCTTGTAGTGCTAGAAGAATCAAGTGATGCAAAGCATAGAAGTCTCAAATTCCTATGACAAATGCTTCATATGAAGACAATGATCAATACCACCAATAACGTCGATACTTAGGATAATTACTTCTACGATAGGATTCTCATATATCGCTAGTAGTATACTTCGTGATCCCTACAGTATGTTGTGTTTGCTTGCCCGAGTGCACAATGTGTTACTTGATGTGTGTTGATTGCGTTTCTCTGTTTGGGGAGAATATTGCAACCACATCGCACTATTCACCATATATGTTTGTTTTGGCCCTATCAGCCTTAGTCAAATATCGTTTTGGGATTGATACACTATCTAGGAAACTTCTATAAGATGATATTCCCTCTCCTCTATTACGGCACCCAATGCTACAAGTCACTAGTGAGACCTCATACTAACCTAGGGATAGAATAAGGAATCACTAAGAAGAAATTCTCTCAAAACCTAGAAGTTCAAGATTGTGAAGATTGGAACTGCTTGAAGACCTCACACCAGTAGGATGTCAACAAAGGAGTACTTCGGCAACTTCACTTCTTCAGCTCGTCACTATCCCTACATGCAAATCTCACCTGCCAACAGCAGCAAGAGTCCTGGTTGAAGTATGAAGTCCCCTACCGAAGGATAAATACCAGCAACCAGAAACCACGACAAGAAGTGAAGACCAGACTCCACTAATATTGGGCTTATTAAGGTTCCGACCAGCCAAAACGACTAACTATCTTACTCGTCCTCCCTATTCCTTAGCGAGAAGCTCCTCAAAAGAAGGCCAAAAGCCCCAAATCATGGAGACAAGAATACATGAAGACAACGAGTCTACTCCTCCACTAAGTCTAAGGAACACAAAGAACACCAGTGAAGATGATTCTTTTGTGGCTTGTTGACTCTACCTCATCTAAAGGCATAAGGGATTCTCGGATGGCTAATCCGGGGAACCAATGGTTGAGGCATAGGGAACACCTTTCGTTGTTGCCTTATCTTATACCATTTCTAGGCATTGAGTCGCATTCAGCGGTTTACCTTCACGATGGGCAAGAAACTTTTATTGGCCTCGTCCATTCTGAACTTGTTCAGAACTTCCTCTAGGTAAGTTCTCTGTCATAGTGCTAATAAGCACTTTGATCTATGTCTATAGATCTTAATGCCTAATATATATGCAGCTTCACCGATGTCCTTTATAGAGA
Source organism: Avena eriantha (assembly GCA_910589775.1). Classification (NCBI taxonomy): domain Eukaryota; kingdom Viridiplantae; phylum Streptophyta; class Magnoliopsida; order Poales; family Poaceae; genus Avena; species Avena eriantha. The sequence goes on from OU342741.1 coordinate 231,116,632, forward strand.
ATTTACTTTTTAAATAATCTTTTATGCTATTCAGAAGATTCACATAATTTCCTATTAGTAATATGTCATCGACATATAGTACTAGGAATGTCACTAAGTTGTAACTCATTTTCTTATAAATACATGATTCTTCCGTGTTTTGGAAAAATCCAAAACCTTTGATAACTTCCAGTCTTGCTTCAATCCATAAATGGAACATTGAAGCTTGCACACTTTCCTAGCATTATTTGTATTAACAAAACCTTCCAGTTGCATCATATACAACTCTTCCTCAATGTTACCATTAAAGAAGGCGGTTTTCACATCCATCTTCCATATTTTGTAAAATGTGCAGGAACTGCTAGTAAAACCCAAATAGAATTAAGCTTATCTACGAGAGAATGTCTCCTTGTATTCAGTTCCTTGAATTTTTTGGAAACCTTTTGCAACAAGTTGACCTTTGTAGACGGTGACGTTGCCGTCAACATTGGTCTTTTTCTTGAAAATCCATTTATTCTCTACAACCTTGTGGCCTTCGGGAATATCCACCAAGGTCCATACTTGGTTGTCATATATGGATCTCACTTAGTATTTCATGGCATCAAGCCATTTCTCAGAATCAGGGCCTTCCATCACTTCCTTGTAGGTCGCATGTTCGTCATGTTCAATCAACACGACCATGTTTACAAGTTGTCCGTACCACTCCGGAGTAGTACGCCTTCTTGTTAACCTGCGAGGTTCAATAGGTATCTCGTCATGAGTTTCGATCATCATCATTTGCTCCCACTTCAATTGATGAGGACTGTTCCGTAAAATCTTCCATTGCACCACTCGATATTTGAAGAAAGGATCAACAATCTCATCAAGTTCTATTTTCATTCCACTTACACATTTCGTGAGAAACTCTTTCTCGAGGAAGGTGTCATTCTTAGCGACAAACATTTTGCCGTCGGCTTGGTTGTATATGTTTTGTTTAAAATTAGGATTTGGATATATAGAATTAAAGATAAGAATAAATACTCAATATCCAAGGGTATCATTCTATTATACTCTGTGGAGTTTAATGAATTGTTCGGTTTAGACCATTATAGACATTACCCACAAATATTAGGACCATACATGCATTTCTGTCATTGTGGACCGACCTTTTGTGATATAGTGGGCCCGTTTCAGTGCCATGTCAGTGTTATACAATAGACACTCGTATTCAGGACCATAAGTGAACATCCAGAGCAAGTTCTAGGACTGTATTGGTGCAAATTGTAAATTCAAGGACCGTTTTAGACACTAGTAAAATGCCCGTGTGTTGGCACGGGTAATAATATTTTTTGTTGCACATGTAAAAATTCTACCCATGCATGGAAAAAGATGGTCATATAATATTGAGAAAAAATCTACTTTGCTTAGAATGTAAACAAATAGTACAAAATATAACCAATAATTAATTTTAATTTACCAAGATTTCACTTGACTATTGTCCTAGAGGAGACGACTTCAATAGTAGCTTTTATATGCATTAAACAAACCAGCTTCCTTTGATTATCTCCAGATATTTTTCAACATGTCTAAATTAAGAGGTATTAGCATTGCCTGTACAACAAGTTGCGTCATGGGTGCACTTTCATACAACTACACACACGATGAAGCGACCTGGTACAACTAACAAGTTGTATTGAATATTGAAAGTGGTACAAAAGGCCTTTGATGATGACACGTGTGGCACCATGGTGACAAGGAGCACGTGTCCAACATCTAATAATTGTGCATAAACCCCAGGGCATGGGGAAATCCACTTCGGCTTCGCTCGAACATTCTATGTTCGCACACAAGTTTTTGGACAGAAAACATTTGTAGTGTCCCATATAAAATGATAAATTTCCATCCTCCAACGTGATTATTTACGGATATTGTTTTGTGTTTTTACACAAGACATATTGTAACATCCTAATTTCTGCCACCCTGATTAGTTGTCCAGAATGCAAAAATCGGGGGGAATAAAACTTTTTCTTGTACTTGGCGCAGTGTTTGCTTGTTGTTTTTTTGTGCTTATGCATATGAATGTGTACTAGATGATATACTCCTTACCTCAACCCCAGTTGACAAAAGCTACCTCCCAAAAACTTTCTTGGCTTAATTTCCATATTCTCAAATGTTCTGGCATCTCAAAAACATGAGCCAAGATGTTTATGAAATCAAAACTATTTTAGTAGCTTCTATTAACAAAACTATGGAGAACTATAGAATACTATCTCCTTATGTTTACAAGACAGAACCTCCAACTACTCTCCTCTCTAGGTTGCCCAAAACACCTTTGCTAAGCTTTTGAATCCTACTATTGGTAGAAGTACCAAGGACTCTCATCTTGTTCAAATCTAACACTTCAAAATACCCCTGCTCACCTCAAGCTAGGCTTGATGGTAATCCTAGTAGTAGGTTTGCTTAGTTTCTTAGATGAATTGCCTTGATCTGCTGTTTGACTTGATTGCTTAGAAGTAGTATGAGCTACTCTAGGAGCTCAACACTAGGATCAAGATGTTTCCAAATCATCAATCCCTAAGCAATAATACAATCTGGATCTAATCTCTAACCACCAGGTGATCCTCTAAAACCCCTAACCAGCTCAATTCTGAAGATATCCCTTCTAGAAGCTTCCAAGTCACTAAAGACCAGAATCAAGCAAGGATCCATATAAAATTCAACTTCATCCACTTGAGTCTGCTTTGGTACCTTGAAATCAATCAAGAACATCCTCCCTCTTATTCTAGTCAAAAACCCTAAATCTAAAACATCACCTTTTTGGATGTCTGTTTCCAACATCACCTTTTTGGATGTCTCCCTTTCTAAAACCTTGTGCATTTTTGGTAATGCACTTGAACCATGTTGTTAAACATCCTAAGGAATACCAAGTACCATTATTTCCTTTGGTTAGATCATCCTCCAACCCACTTGTACTTGATGGTTTTGTAGGCAAGAAAATAACTATTCCTGCAAATCTACTCAATATGCCTACTTTGACAGAAGCTCACACCACCATCCAACCTTCTATGGACCAACTCTTTGCATGGTTGTGTTCTACTCATATTGGTATATCATTACCTACTTTACTTGTTCCAAGTGGAACTTTGTGTTGTTTAAACACACAAGGTTTTGAAGGCTAGTTGATAATCTGCTTTGGCAGGCTTATTTTGTTCAAAGTTTGAAATCTTGTCTTGGTGAGCTCAAGAAGGATCAAGCTCAAACCCCTACACCTTTGCAATATACAACACTTAGTTTATCCATCCGTATTTACCATGCCCCAAGGGGAGCTCTGAGCTCAAAGATCCAACCTGGTTTTGATGGTATGAAATTAACACCACCCTAGATCCTTAATCTAGGGTATTCCACCAAAATAAACTTGGATTCTCCAATCCCAAGGTTGCAAATGCTTGACACACCTTGTCTACACCATTTACCTTGCTCACCAAGATTTATCAAATATTATCCATAATTATTATGGCTCCAAATCAAATTAATATCTTTAATAACCAAAATCTCCAAAACTCCTTCCCTAAAGGAAAGTTTCGTTTTTGCCAAAACACTTCATCGATTTTTGGCTCAATTGAGACCCATGTATCATACCCTAACTTCCAACTCCAAAAATAAATATTCTTGAAGGGTTTTATGATTTCTTTTTCCCATTTTCTTAAATGGCTAAATTGGAATAATAATTATTTTAAATAGTTTTATGCCCCAATAAATCTTGGGAAAATTCCCCTAAGTGTGTATTCGCATTTGGGACCATCTCACATCAAAAACCAGTCTTGTCCAATGTAAAATTATCAAATGATCTCCTAGAAACTACTTCTGTACTTTTTGAATAAATGGTTTTAAGTGGACTTTAAATCTTTAGAAAAATCCCAAATAAATCCCAGAGAGGTATCTTAATCTTGTCCATCTACCAGTACACTTAGCTCATCTTGCACAAATAAAATTTGGAGAACTTGATCATGACCTTTCTATGTGGCACATTTGGACTTTTATAAACCTTAAACCAAAACCCAACCAAACCCTCACCCAATGTGGACATGTGACCACCACAGCCACTCTTACACCCCATGGTCGTGTGCACTGTACCAATTACTGTAGCACACCCCCTCCCCTTGTCTTTTGCTCTTGGAAAGAGAGAAGAGAGATATGCATATCTTGCAAATCTTGGAAATAATGGTGCAGTACCAAACACCATCCTCCCACCACTTACTGCTCGACTCTAGTACCCCACGACACCTCTCCACCGCCCACATTGCCCAATGGCAAGGCCATGGACCATGTCCAAGTTCCCCCATGCACCAAGCTCCCCATGGACCTCCCCTTTCGGCTTAAAGGGCTGGAGACCAGCACAACTCTCCCCTCTGCTCTCAGACCACTCCTACCTAATCCCCTTACCCCTCTCGAGCTCTAGATCCAGATCCCGAGCTCCCCATCGCCATGGAGAAGAGGAAGTCCTCTTGGGCTCAACCTTGTTTGTAGGCCTGTGGTTGTACCCGACCACCCCCAGCTCCTACACTTCCCTCCCTGACCCTTAGAGAGCCTCCCCACGAGCCCCAGCCCCTCCTCAAGCTCCACATCTCGCCGGAGAAGGAAGAACTTCTTTTTCGGCTATTTTCAGAAATCTACCTGTGAGGTCTCCTCCTTGCTTCTCTATGTCTCCGTGTGACGTTTTCGAAACCCTCATGAATCTCTACATCTGACCTCCCACTTTTCCGTGCCCAGGGAACTCTGGCCCTACTGCACCGCCAAGCTCCGGCGAGCTTGCCTCGGACGCCTCGGCATGAGACCGCTCCAGACGACGAACCCCACCTCGCCTCCCCTCTCTGTGCTCGTCTCCGAGTTCCGCGTCACCTCCGACGTTCCTTGGCCGCTGAGGAGCCCGCATGTACCCTCCCCGCTCCCCTTCGCGCCATCTAGGGTTTGGGCCGCCGCCTCTGGCTCTCAGTCGAGGAAGACGGCAGGAGACCCTCCGATCTAACTAAATCGGATGGCCCCAAGCCCTCCATACCGCTTCATCAGCCACCCTCGCCGACAGCCGGGCCCCGCCCCCACAGGTTCGAATCTCATCTCCCGCCCACGGTGCTGCTTAGCTAGGCTGGTCCAGTGCGGTCGGCCCACGCCACCAAAGATCAGGCCCGTTCCCCCTTTTTACTGTTTTAACCTCTTTTCTTTTTAGCAGATCGGCCAGATTCTCTTGCTAGGATTTAATCAAGATAAAAATGGAAAAGACCATATTATGTTTAGATCTATTTTTCCTAGGGTTGCTTAATGCTTCCTGCAACATGCAGAACTGTTCTTTTGCCAAAAGTAAATTTCATTATTTAATTGCAATTATCCTACAAAAAGGTATCTTTATCACTAAATAAATTCCTCAGGGAGTTATACATATCCATTTGGGATGAACCCAAGTCCTCCTGGAGGATAATTTCTATACCCATCAATTAGCATAAACCTCATGCCAAGGTGAATAGTAGTTTGACTAGAGTAAAAATAACAAAAACAAGGTATTTCTGACTTTATAAAATTTCCTAGACCAAACCCCGAGTCCAATTGACCCACTTCCAACACCCTGTGATGTGGCACACTGCATACTACCAAAACCCAGGAGCTCAACATTTATTGGGCTTTTGATGAATTTTAAGGAATTAAACATTTCTATCCCTAGTGTTTTCACTAGATAAGTCCCTCCATTAGCTCTGTAACTCCAAAAAGGTTGATTCCAATTTCTACAGGAAGGTATTTCAACTACCTACCATGTGTCCTTGTAATCAAATCAAAAACTGCCGTAGATTTAATTTGGTGAAAAAGAAAAAACCCCATAGAACTGCCTTTGGGAATTTCTTGAGGGCATTCTGGTAATTATCTGGACTTGTTTCCAACTCCCAGTGAACAACTACATCAATACTTACCTAACCACCAAAGGAAATAATTTTTGGACCTCGAGAACTTCTGTGGTGAATTATCTCCTCAAACTAGAGCCCTTTTCACTATAAAAATCACTATTAATCTTTTGTAATTGATAAAATAGTGAAACCACTTTTGTTGGTTTAAGTTTATCAATACCTATCTGTTGGTATCATGATTTTACAATGGTATCATACAGAATATGTCTTGGTCCAAAATCCATCTCCTAGGTAATTTCTAGACTATAAATCCTAGGGGATTTTCCTCCATATTTCCAAGACAAGGCCAATATTATAAAATCCTTTCCTCCTAAGACCTAATGAATTATGAACTTTTATTGTTCATTGTTTGCTCTATGTACTGGTTTTTGGATGCCTTGTGTTGATTGTGGCTTGGTTTGTTTGCATGTGTTGTCTTGACGATGATAGTTGCACTCGTATTGACGCCGAGAAGAGGAGATCTTATTATTATTGGTATTGATATTTTTGGGTTATCTACAGAAGAAGTCCAGGGACATATTGCCATATTGCTGATCATCAGGCAAGCCACCTTATTGATCATAAGTCTTGACCTACTATTTTACTTATGCATGTTTTACCTAATGTTTATTAAAAACTACATTGTTTTACTATATGTGGATATATATATGGTAGTGGTTTGGCTCCTCCGAACTATTACACCTTGTACTAGTAAGTATAACCCCCTTGGTGACACCTACTTGTCCCCAACAGAATAGATGGTGTATTACACCATACCCCTTTGGAGACCTCGATTTAGCCGAAGCAGAAGCTAGAGGATGGGAAGACCCTGGAAAAAGTTTTACTAAATGTTTTATAGTAAAACCTTGGTTAGGTGGGACCTCCCAAGAGTTGTTGAGAAAGAAAAAAAGGTTTTTTTTACAAAATGCTGAAGGAAAGATGGAGGAAAAAGGTTTACAAAAACACACCCGGTTCTTTGTAGTTTTGCTAGAACAATTAACCCGTGCAACCACATAACTCTGGTATGGGACAGGGCTGGATTTGATGGTTGTCTATTCTGGTATGAGCTACCTCACAACAACTACAGGGATCGGGGATCCCTGGAGGGTGGGCCTTCTCCGATATAGGTCCATGTGGGACATCGACCTAGAGAAGGAATGAAGGGTCGGCAGGCCACCACGCGTTACTATGAGCCCCTCATTGAAAGCGTGCATGTGGGACGTGCAATAAGCGCTCCGGTTGGTCCTCGCCTGACGTCCCAATGTTGAGGGGATTAACACTCATAGGGTGGGCACTTATATTGGAGTGGGCATCCGGAGAGTCTTGATCGGTTACTTGACCCACGATCGGCGAAGATCATGGTAGTGTACCCGGATGGTGTGGGTAAAGTGTACAACCTCTGCAGAGTGTAAATCTATTCGAATAGCCACGTCCGTGGTCATGGACGGTTGGGAAGGTTGCTGTAGAGTGGTGCTGGTTTTGTTTTCAAAAAGGATTTCTGAAAATAAATGGCTTTGAAAATGTTTTTACCATGGGATGGTCAGAAAGGATCTCTGTTTTGACCATGGGATGGTCAGAAAGGGATGGAAGGAGTTTGGTCATGGGACGACCTAAAAACGGGAACAAATGGGTGACCCAGTCCTATTGTTTTCCAAAACTTCTCAAAACGGTTTCCAAAATGGTTTACAAAAGTTTTCAACAAAGATATGTAGATGCTATATCTACAAGAGAAACTATGTGAGAAAAGAACCTCTCTTCGAGCCTTCCTACTAGCACAGCCATAATGCATATCTTCTTGTTATTATCATTAATTTAAAGTGGTTTGCGAGTACATTCAAAGTACTCACCGGCATTGTCCATGGCTATTAACATGCTCAGATATCAAGATGAAGGTGAAGTGGACGACTATGCGAGCTAGGTCGTTCTCCCAGTCAGTTGCCTGTAGGTTAAGGCATGGCTCGGGCTCTGCGCTTGATGAAGTTCCACTGATGATTAATGATGTAGCCATAACGACATTTATGTAAGTCTTGTAATTTGGTACATTCTCGGATGTTGTAATGATACTAGTCGGTTATGTGCCACGACTAACTGATCATTGGATCGTGGTTGTATGCATAACAGGGATTCTCGGAGGATTAATCCAGGGGCCCACACATATAAAATATTCTTTTCTCTAGAAAACTTGTGTCTTAACTTAGATGTCTAGATGTCCACTCAAAATTTTCTTTTAGAATTTTTGATATTTTGAAATTTATTTTTGATGGGTTTTTATAATAGGTTCATAAGCACCCGTGAGCCAAACCACCATCTCCTGAGGCCTGGGCCAAATTAGCAGAATAGGTAAGTTCCCACTCCCCAACCCTAGGTAGTGCACGAGAGGCAGTGGTGAAGGCGTCCCCGAGGGGAGAGTGTTGGTGCACGCATGGGGCATGGCGTTGACTCGTGAACTTGTCAACACCCGGATTTTTAATCCAAGATGCCCGTTATGCCAAACCTCGCAATCCCAGGATTACCATTTTTGCGAGACATAACGGATTGGATATCACAGTACATCATCCATTACAAACCATACATAAGGTCTTACACAAATATGGATCTCATGATCAAGTCTTAATACAACAAACAGAGGAAATAACAGATAAGCGTAGCGGTGGGGTCCATCTTCAGGGGCACAGGCAATGCTGACGAAGGCAGATAGTCCTAGTTATCATAGCCGTCCAATTGGCCATCATCTTGATAGTCTCCTTCATAGTCTGGCCATGAGAATAGCTAGGGACAAAAGGAGTACTCTTTAAGTACTCGCAAACTACCACTAACAAGTACTATAGTTCTAGTTAAAAGTGCTAACTCTATGCTAAACTATAAAGTTAAGTTTGAAACCTAAGCTGAGTTCAGAAGCAAAGAAAGATAAAGTAAAGTTCTAGAATCACTTGAGTTGGGAAGCTATTGTCATAAACACAACTCTGTTGTGGTGAAGTCAAGGTTGATCCTTCATTTCATAAGTTATTTGGAAAACATCTAACAATGAAACAGTATGGCCATTCCAACTGTACATAACCGAGGACACAGCTATTCGAATAGTTTGACACTCTACAGAGGTGGTACACTTTCACCACAAGATTCGATACATTTGTCAGGGATAACCCTGAATCATCATATATAGTATGCATATAATCAAACATAACTTTCCCTTTACACACCCTAGTATAAGCACCTCTCCTATGAGCATGGCCTCCCAACCATGACCATCAGTCATCTTGGGCACTGTATAGGTGGACAATCATTGAGAGGTAGCCTCATCTCAAACCTCTCCCGCGAGGGAACTAATACTAATGCATATAAATTTCCAGCTAAGCCTTACCCAATTTAGGTAATGTGGTTGTACGGTAAATTTTGAATGGTATCGCATCCGAATCCAACCATCAGTTTTATAAAAGGGTTAAGGCTCATGCCTCATCATTTCACCATCATAAACCATTTGTGTTTCTCAACACATGTCAAAACATTTCAATAGAATGACTCATCATTCCAAGGTTTTCACAATTCATTTTCACCAAGTGTTCCCATCTAAAGTGACTCAAGTTTTTTATCTACCCTAAACTACTAAGTTAAGAGTGTTCACTAAGGTGGATAAGATGGGTTCAATCTCATGCCATAGAATGACATATAAAGTGTTTTAAATAGGTCAAGTTTTATACTCTTTATGCTACCTTCAAAACAAGTAAAGAACTTTGAGTAAAGTAAGGGGAGTAAAACTTGTAAATAAGACTTGGGGTAACTAATAGTCAAAAGAGTGTGATCAAAGCATGCCTAAAGCATCTTGGACCAAGTTAACTAGCTTAATTCTAGTTTGCTACAATAGCTTGCCTTGGTTCGTGAAGTGGTTGAAGTTTTCTTCTTCTTCTTGGTAGAACTCCTCCTCCTCGAAAGATTGGTTGGTACTATCGTCTATAAATACATACGGAGTACACAATCACCAAACAATACTTAACTAGTCTAATTAGGATTCTAAAACACTCATTTGATGATCTATTATCATCATAAGCATCACAAGTTTAATTCACTAGTTTCATTCTTTTTAATTTAGAAAAGTAATTTCAACTCATTGAAAAATTAACTAAGATTTAATATTCACCACTTAAAACATGGGATCATGTGGACACATGTCATCACCACATATTATAACATGTGGGAATGGGATTTAAAGGTTGGATCAATATTACTTTGGTTTATGTTTATTATTTAATGATTTAAAGTGACTAGAAATGCATGTAAACCTTAATATTATTCTAGCATTATTTTGTTACTAGTCCAAAGTCACTGCATGTAAACCTTAATATTATTACATATTTAGATAGATATGATGAAATGTGATTTTTGAGAGTTGGAAACAACTCAAAACCTATCTTAGTTGATTTTATAAAAATGTTGCAAGTTGCAAATACTTCTGTTTTGTTATTTTTTATTATGAGAGATCTATAAATCTAATTGAATTAAATCCAATGGGCTTGGATAGATAATTTCAATACCTTTCAGAAAAAATTAGTGTCATGTAATTTGGATTTATAAATCTCTCTGAATTGATTTTTAAACTCAGAGACAGAACTAAGTTTAAACTAAAAAGAAAAATCCTAATTCAAACTAACTGGATAGGCGCGGGAACTCTAACGGGCCGGCCCAGTATCACTCCGCGACGCGGGGCACAACTGACAGGGGGAGTCCACAAGTCTGCGGCTCATAACACGCGAACCGTACGGGGCGATGTGGGCCGTTAGATTAGAACTAGGATGTACGGCTAGGGATCGTCGTCGACGACGAACAGGTCGTTGGCGAGCTCGAACCCTAGCGGCTCGATGGGGGTGCATAGGGGGCGTACCAGGGCTCCAGCGATGACGGCGAGGCGGGCAAACAGACTGGTGGTCGACGACGAGCTCAGGGAAGGTCGAGGCAGCTCCTAGGGTCGTCGCAATCAGCGGCGCCCTTCTCCTCCAGAGGCGGCCTGCTCCGGCGCAATTCCGGCGAACAGCTGCTCCCCGTGCTCCAGCTAGAGGTGTGGGACGGTCAGTGAGGTGAGGGGAGTTGAGTGTTGTGCTTCGAATGGATGGGGGTGCCCTCCTTTTATAGGCTCGACAGCGAGACCGAGAGGGATGGGCAGGCGATGGTTGCAACATGGCTACGGGCGGCTAGCGGTATGGCTAAGGGTGGCGATCGACAAGAGGTCTCCTAGGGGTGCTCTAGGAAGTGAATGCGGGCTTAGGAGCGGTGGTATGCGGTCAGGGGCAGCTGGCGCTCTGAGCGGCAGAGGCGGCGGTGTCCACGGCGAGCGGTGCCTATCGTGCGTTGGGCGGCGAACGGGCATGTTCGTCGTGTTCCCTGGGTCGTGGCGGAGCGGTGGGCGCGGGCTGCGGTCGAGCGCGGCTTGTGCACGTGTGCCGGGTACGGCGCTCTAGCATGTGCTCGGCATGGTGCGGTGGCACTGGGCGCGGGCTCTCCTCGGTGGTCCACTGCTGCGGTTGGCTCGGGGAAGGGACAGAGGGTAGCGGTGAGGGCCTGGCTACCTCCTAGACATGGCGAGAGAGGGGGAAGTTGTCTGCTAGGGAGAGTGCATGGTCGGCCACGAGGGGTGGCTCGGCATGGCCTTGCTGTGCCACTAGGAGAGTAGGTTATGGGTACTAATGGCATGGTTAGATCAAGAGGGGACCAGAAGATTAAATGGGGATCAAATGGGGGCAAAACCCTGTTCAAAACAGTGAGCTAGGATTAGGGTGTAAATCATGCCTGCCAAGTGTTTGATGAAATGGCCGCATGAAATAAACTTTTGAATTTTGAAAAGATTTTTTGTGGGTTTGCTAGGAATAATCTTGAGACTCTGTGGGTGATTAGGTTTTGAAAATTGAGCTTGTTTGAGTGGTTTTTGAAATAGTGATCTTCCCATATGAAATAGATTCAATTTTAAACTGTCATATAAAATTAGCATTTGAAAGATATTTGTAGATCACAAAGGGGGCCTTGGTACCTCCTTATGTGTACTATCAAGGGGTGTAAAGATCCACACATGTTTCTGTTAAGTTTTGAATACTAGGAAAGCCCAAGTAGGCATGAGACTTAATTTGGCCAAAATGACCATTCACTTCAAATATTCATTTTGAGTTATTTTTATTTGGGAAAAGTTTGGGAATGATCTAGATGATGTTTAAATCACCTAAGAAACATTTTACAAGCAAAGAATCACAGAACCATGGCAATTCAAAACAATTCCTAAATTAAATGCACATACACATGAATGCTTTCATTTTTAATTTGGAAAAGTTTTTGTTAACCCTAATTTTTATGATTTGGATCTTGATAAGCTTGGATTAAAGTTTTGGGATGTTACAAACCTTCCCCCCTTAAACAAAATCTCGTCCCAAGATTTACAAAGGAAACTAGGAACTCTGTCCTAATGTAATCTTCGCGCTCCCAAGTGGCTTCCTCTTCGGTATGGTTGCTCCACTGAATCTTGAGAAACTTGATACTCCTGGTCCTGGTGGTTTTGTAGGCTTCTTCTAAGATACGGATGTGTACGTCTCTATAGGTCAGGTCATTGTTGATTTCTACAGCTCTGTGGTCGATGTTCTTGAAAACTTCCATCTTCTCAGGCACTTCCAAGAATTTGCAAAGTAATAAGATATGGAACACATTGTGGATGGCTGACATATCTTCAGGCAGTTCCAGTTGATATGATACTTCTCCTCGACGGTTCAGAATCTTGAAGGACGCGATATATCTGGGGGCTAACTTTCCTTTCAGACTAAAGCGTTGAGTTCCTTTCAATGGCGAAACTTTGAGATACACAAAATCTCCGACATTGAAAGTCAGGTCTCTCCTTCTCTTGTCAGCATAACTCTTCTGTCTGGATTGGGCGGTCTTCAGGTGCTCACAGACTTTGTGAACTTTCTCTTCTGCTTCTTTGAGAATGTCGGGTCCAAAGATCTAACTCTCTCCTACTTGCGACCAATTCAAAGGGGTACAACACTTTCTTCCGTATAGGAATTCAAATGGTGCCATCTGCAAACTAGCCTGATAAATGTTGTTATATGAGAATTCTGCGAAAGGCAGGTAGTCTTCCCATTTTGATCCGTATTCCCCCACACAAGTTCTAAGCATATCCTCTAGGATGTGGTTGGCTCTCTCAGTCTGTCCATCTGTTTGCGGGTGATACGCGGAGCTGAAGTTCAACTTGGTGCCCAATCCTTCCTGGACTTTCTGCCAAAATCTTGAGGTAAACTGAGTCCCTCGATCTGATACAATGGTCTTGGGGGTTCCATGCAGACTAACAATTCTAGCGATGTACAGCTCTGCTAGCTTCGCACTCTAGTAGGTAGTCTTGACAGGTATAAAGTGGGCTACCTTGGACAGTCTATCAACTATGACCCAGATGGAGTCATTTCCCCTACTAGAAGTAGGTAAACCAGTGATAAAGTCCATTCCGACAGAATCCCATTTCCATTCCAGAATCTGGAATGGTTGCAACAGTCCTGCAGGTCTCTGATGCTCTGCTTTGACTCTTTGGCAGATATCACACTTGGCGATGTAGCTTCCAGTTTCTCTCTTCATCTTGTGCCACCAAAATTGCTCTTTCAAATCCTGATACATATTCGTTCCTCCGGGGTGGATATAATAAAGAGTATCATGAGCTTCCTTCATGATAACTTGCTTCAGTTCTAAATCTGCTGGCACACAGATACGTCCTTTGTACCACAGTACTCCTTCTTCATCTTTAGTGAATCCAGGTACCTTTCCTGTACCAATACGACATTTGATTCCGTCGATACTTTCATTCCCCTTCTGGGCTTCCTTGATTTGGCTAATCAAAGTGGGTTGGAGTTCAATGCTAGCTAAGAATCCTTTGCTAACTAATTTAGTCCTGAACTGCTCCAAATCCTCATACAAACTTGGGTGCTTCTCCTTGATCATGGTGTTTAGCCTACACGGCAATCTGCTAAGAGCATCTGCTACTACATTGGCTTTGCCGGGCTGATTGTGAATGTCAAGGTCATAATCCTTGATTAACTCTATCCATCTCCTTTTCCTCATATTCAGCTCTTTCTGCGTGAAAATATATTTTAAGCTCTTGTGATCTGAGTAAATCTCACAGCGATTATCCATCAAATAATGACGCCATGTCTTCAACGCTAGAACCACAGCTGCTAGCTCAAGATCATTGGTCGGATAGTTCTGCTCATGCTGCTTCAGTTGTCGAGACAGATACGCGATGACTTTGCCTTCTTGCATCAACACACATCTGAGACCAATCTTGGATGCGTCACAATACACATCAAACGGCTTCTTGATGTCTGGCATTATCAATATTGGGGCTGATATCAATCTCTTCTTCAGTTCCTGAAAACTAGCTGCACATTTGTCTGTCCATTCAAACTTCTTGTCCTTCTTCAACAATTGGGTCATTGGTCGGGATATGCTCAAGAATCCTTCTACGAACTTGCGGTAAAATCCCGCTAATCGGAGAAATGCACGGACTTGGGTTTGAGTGGTTGCGGCTTCCCATTCTTCGACATCTTTAATCTTGGCGGGATCAATAGAGACTCCTCCGGCAGACACAATATGTCCTAGGAATCCTACTTCCTTCAGCCAAAACTCACACTTGTTGAACTTGGCATATAACTGATGCTCTCTCAGGGTTTCTAGGATGATTCTCAGATGTTACTCATGCTCTTCTTCTGACTTGGAGTAGATAAGGATGTGGTCGATAAACACAACTATAAACTTATCTAGGAAATTCATAAAGATCTTATTCATGAAATAAGCAGGGGCATTGGTTAATCCAAAATACATAACCATATACTCGTATAAACCATAGCGAGTAGTAAATGCGGTCTTCGGAATATCCGTTGCACGAATCTTAAGTTGGTGATAACCAGTCCTAAGATCAATCTTTGAGAATAGCTGGCTCCAGTCAACTGATCAAATAGATCCTCTATCTTTGGCAAGGGGTACTTGTTCTTGACATTGATGTCATTCAACTTTCTATAATCTATGCACAAAAGGTTGCCTCCATCTTTCTTGTCGACGAATAACACTGGTGATCTCCATGGCGATGCGCTTGGTTGAATCAAGCCTTTGGCTAACATAGCATCCAACTACTCCTTCAGTTCCACTAACTCTGATGGGTTCATGCTATAGGGTCTCTGGGCTATGGGTCCGATTCCGTGGATTAGTTTGATAATGAACTCAATATCCCTATCTGGGTGCATACCTGGTAATTCATCTGGGAATACGTCAGGGTATTCACAGACTACTCAGACTTGGTCAATGGTGGGCAGGGCTACACTCTTGTTGCACTTGAATTGACGGGGTAAGGTTTCAAATATGTGCTCTACTGTTACTCTAGAACTACACGTCAGGGTGATAGCTTTCTTAGACCAGTCTATCAGTCCCTTATGCCTTGACATCCAGTCCATACCTAGTACTACTTCCAAACCTTTAGTTCCGAGTACAATTAGGTTGGCATAAAAATCTATCCCATGTATTTTGATAGGCACAGCTTTGCAAATTTTTCTAGCTTTGGTTGTTGAACCGGGGATTTGAACTATCATGACATGCTTCAGGTTGGTTGGGTGAATCTTACTAGTGCATGCAAATTCTTTGGTGACAAATGAATGTGATGCTCCAGAATCAAACAACACTCTTGCTAAAACTGAGTTGACAGAAAACATACCGAGCACTACGTCTGGCACTTCCTGGGCTTCTTCTGCGTTCATGTGGAAGAGACGGCCATTGCGGTTGTGTGGGTTTCCTGGGGAAAATCTTCTTCCTGGTTGAACACGACGCTGCTGCTGAGCTACGGCATTCACATTGGCATTGGCTGCGGTCTTCTTGGGACACTCATTGGAGTAGTGACCCTTTACTCCACACTCGAAACAAGTGATCTGGGACTTGTCCTTGACTGCGATAGCCATAGCATTGCTGACAGTTCTGGGTGCAGTGTTGTTGTTCTTGTGGCTATTGTTCTTGGGAGGTGCACGGTTGAAATTGCTGGCATTGCCGGAGTTGTGATTGTTTCCTCCGGACTTCCCATTGCCTCCGCTACGGTTGGGGTAGCTTGGGCGAGACGTTGGGGGTCGGTTGTTCCTTGGTGCATATCCCGATGAAGGGTTGGGACGGTACTTCTGGTGACTGCTGGATCCTGATTGCTACATCATATGACGCTTGCGGTTGTCGTTTGCCTGGTTAATCTTCCCTTCCATCTGAATGGCAGAGTCGACTAGCTCTTCGAGATCCTGGAAACGGATGTTGACAAGGACAGTGTGCATCTCATCATGCAGTCCATTCAGGAATCTCTCCTTCTTCTTGGCCTCCGTGTTGATCTCATCAGGTGCATATCTGGCAAGTGACAGGAATCTGTCACGGTATTCCACCATAGTCATTCTTCCTTGCTTCAATTTGCGGAACTCATCTCTCATTCTGTTGACTAGACCTTGTGGCACCTGGGTACGACTGAACTTGACTTTGAATGCTTCCCAGGTCATCACTTGACCATGGTTCATATTGCGGATACTATTCCACCAAGCTCTTGCATCTCCTGCCAGTTAGTGGGTGGCGAAGAGAACTTTCTCATTTTCATCAACTCTTGCAACTTCTAAGTTGTTTTCCATGGTTTGTAACCAGTCATCAGCATCTAATCGGTTTTCAGATTGGTTGAAGATTGGAGGATTGGTATTCTGAAAATTCTTGAGTTTGGATCCCTGGTGATCCTGATTTCCATGCCCTTGGTTGTTAAGAGCCATCTGGGCGATCTGTTGAAGTGTTGCTAAGTTGGCTTGGCGTTCTGCCCTGCTTGCTTCACGGTCTGCGATGAGATTCTGCAAGATCTGCAACATTGGGTCTTGCGACGAGCTGCTCCCTCCTTGGTTTCCACGAGTAATCTGAATATTGAGATGGATATAGGGGTAAGAGGGAAATTCTAAGGTTCATGGTTTTGGGTTTTCAAAGCTAAAACTTTGAGTTAGACTCAGGTTTTTCAACTAACTTCATTTCATTCATGCAAACAAGCACACGATACAACAGACACCACAACAAACAAGGGGAAAACAGATGGTTTGAAGAACCATTCTACAAGCTACGATATAGTGAGACCGATACATCTCATGCTACGATAGTGCTCTAGTGCATCTACTCATCGTCGATGAAGTCGAAGTCCTCATCCTCAGTGTAGAAGTCTATAGCATCCTCCTCCCGAAAGTCATCATCATTGATGAGGTAAGAATCCATGTCTCCCTGGATGTCTTCACCCTCATCTTCTTCTTCCTTGGCGGCAAGCTGAGCTTCTTACTCCTTGACGGTCTTCTCGAGGTCGGCCACCTTCTTGCCAAGACGGGAGATGGTGCGATCCTTCTTTGTACGCTGGGAGCAAAGAGACTGGCGATCTTGGACGAGCAATGCAAAAGTCTGGGCCTTCTGGTCGGCAATGGCACGGTTCTGGTTGGCTAACTCTCTAGCATTGTCCAGTTCCTGATTTCTGTCATGCAGCAAGAAGTCAAGATTCTCCACTTGACGCCTCAACTCTGGGTGACTTGGCATCTCCATCGGCATTCCCATGAAGTCACGTCTTGCATAGTGGGCAAAACGGGTTCCTTGGATCTTGTTGACACTGAGGGCACATAGATGTGCGAGAGCTTCATGCATTTCCCTGGCTAATCCATCTAGCCAGTTCTTCTCTCTCATGGAGAACTGAATTTCGTATGTGGGCGTCCTCCTCGGGGTGCTTCTATTCTTCCTCTAAGATCTGCGGTGACTAGCCACTGTAAGTCTCCTCCTGGGGGTCCTGGAAGTTGAGCTCCAATAAACTCCGGATGTGGGCGTCCCAGCAACTCTGACAGTGAATCCAGATCCCTTTCGAAGATCAGCTGACCTCCGTTTCCCAACTGGTAAAACTTGCTGAACTGAGTCTCCATCTACAAGAATTAAGGATGAGGAAGTTAGTGAAGTGATCAAGTGCGTCAAATTTTAAGTAGTAGTGTAAGAATTTTGAGGAACATGAATTTTTGAGAAAGAATGAATCCACAAGGATGAGAGAGGAGATAGTTTTCATAAATACTCACTTTGGTTTTTGAAACTATGTTTTTTGTTCAGACGTCCATTCTAACTAGGGTCTCCTATGGTCAGGATGGCTCTGATACCAACTTGTCAACACCCGAATTTTTAATCCCAGATGCCCGTTATGCCATACCTCGCAATCCAAAGATTACCATTTTTGCGAGACATAACGGATTGGATATCACAGTACATCATCCATTACAAACCATACATAAGGTCTTACACAAATACGGATCTCATGATCCAGTCTTAATACAACAAACAGCGGTAATAACCGATAAGCGTAGCGGTGGGGTCCATCTTCAGGGGCATAGGCAATGCTGACGAAGGCAGATAGTCCTAGGAGCTGTCCTATTGGACATCATCTTGATAGTCTCCTTCATAGTCTGGCCATGAGAATAGCCAGGGACAAAAGCCATGAGTACTCTTTAAGTACTCGCAAACCACCACTAACAAGTACTATAGTTCTAGTTAAAAGTGCTAACTCTATGTTGAACTATAAAGTTAAGTTTGAAACCTAAGCTGAATTCAGAAGCAAAGAAAGATAAAGTAAAGTTCTAGAATCACTTGAGTTGGGAAGCTATTGTCGTAAACACAACTTTGTTGTGGTCAAGTCAAGGTTCATCCTTCATTTCATAAGTTATTTGGAAAACATCTGACAACGAAACAGTATGGCCATTCCAACTGTCCATAACCGCGGACGCGGCTATTTGAATAGTTTGACACTCTGGAGAGGTGGTACACTTTCACCACAAGATTCAATACAGCTATCAGGGATAACCTTGAATCATCTTACTTAGTATGCAGATAATCAAACAGAACTTTCCCTTTACACACCCTAGTATAAGCACCTCTCCTATGAGCATGGGCTCCCAACCATGACCATCAGTCATCTTGGGCACTGCATAGGTGGACAATCATTGAGAGGTAGCCTCAACTCAAACCTCTCCCGCGAGGGAAGTAATACTAATGCATATAAATTTCCAGCTAAGCCTTACCCAATTCAGGTAATGTGGTTGTACGGTAAATTTGGAATCGTATCGCATCTGAATCCAACCATCAGTTTTATAAAAGGGTTAAGGCTCATGCCTCATCATTTCACCATCTTAAACCATTTGTGTTTCTCAACACATGTCAAAACATTTCAATAGAATGACTCATCATTCCAAGGTTTTCACAATTCATTTTCACCAAGTGTTCCCATCTAAAGTGACTCAAGTTTTTTATCTACCCTAAACTACTAAGTTAAGAGTGTTCACTAAGGTGGATAAGATGGGTTCAATCTCATGCCATAGAATGACATCTAAAGTGTTCTAAATAGGTCAAGTTTTCTACTCTTTATGCTACCTTCAAAACAAGTAAAGAACTTTGGGTAAAGTAAGGGGAGTAAAACTTGTAAATAAGACTTGGGGTAACTAATAGTCAAAGGAGTGTGATCAAAGCATGCCTAAAGCATCTTGGACCAACTTAACTAGCTTAATTGTAGTTTGGTACAATAGCTTGCCTTAGTTGGTGCAGTAGTTGAAGTTTTCTTCTTCTTCTTCTTGGCAGAACTCCTCCTCTTCGAAAGCTTGGTCGGTACTATCGTCTATAAATACAAACAGAGTACACAATCACCAAACAATACTTAACTAGTCTAATTAGCATTCTAAAACACTCATTTAATGATCTATTATCATCACAAGCATCACAAGTTTAATTCACTACGTTAATTATTTTTAATTTAGAAAAGTAATTTAGAAAAGTAATTCACTAGGTTCATTCTTTTTAATTTAGAAAAGGTTGGATCAATATTACATTGGTTTAAGTTTATTATTTAATGATTTAAAGTGACTAGAAATACCGATATAGCATTATTTTGGTACTAGTCCAAAGTCACTGCATGTAAACCTTAATATTATTACATATTTAGATAGATATGATGAAATGTGATTTTTGAGAGTTGGAAACAACTCAAAACCTATCTTAGTTGATTTTATAAAAATGTTGCAAGTTGCAAATACTTATTAGGAGAGATCTATAACTCTAATTGAATTAAATCCAACGAGCTTGGATAGATCATTTTAATACCTTTCAGACAAAATTAGTTTCATGCAATTTGGATTTATAAATCACTCTGAATTGATTTTTAAACTGAGCGACAAAACTAAGTTTAAAATAAAAAGAAATATCCTAATTCAAACTAACTGGGTCGCGCGGGAACTCTAACGGTCGGCCCAGTGTCACTCCGCGGCGTGGGGCTCAACTGACAGGGGGTCCACAAGTCAGCGGCTCATAACACGCGAAGCGGTATGGGGCGATGTGGGCCATTAGATTAGAACTGGGATCTACGGCTGGGGATCGTCGTCGACGATGAATAGGTCACCGGCGAGCTCGAACCCTAGCGGCTCGGTGGGGGGTGCATAGGGGGCGTACTAGGGCTCCAGCGACGACGGCGAGGCGGGCAAACAGACTGGTGGTCGACGACGAGCTCAGGGACGGTCGAGGCAGCTACTGGGGTGGTCGCAATCAGCGGCGCCCTTCTCTTCTAGAGGCGGCCTGCTCCGGCGCAATTACGGCGAACGACTGCTCCCCGTGCTCCGGCTAGAGGTGTGGGACAGTCAGTGAGGTGAGGGGAGTGGAGTGTTGTGCTTCGAATGGCTGGGGGTGCCCTCCTTTTATAGGCTCGACGGCGAGACCGAGAGGGATGGGCAGTCGACAGTGGCGATCGACAGGCGGTCTCCTGGCGGTGCTCTAGGAATTGAATGCGGGCTTAGGGGCGGTGGTATGTGGTCGAGGGCAGCTGGCACTCTGAGCGGTAGAGGCGGCGGTGTCCACGGCGAGCGGTGGCTATTGTGCGTTGGGCGGCGAACGGGCGTGGCCATCGTGTTCCTTGGGTCGTGGCGGAGCGGTGGGCGCGGGCTGCGGTCGAGCGGCGGCTTGTGCACGCGTGCCGGGTGCGACGCTCTAGCGCGTGCTCGGCATGGTGCGGTGGCACTGGGCACGGGCTCTCCTCGGTGGTCAACTGCTGCGCTTGGCTCGGGGAAGGGATAGAGGGTGGCGGTGAGGGCCTGGCTACCTCCTAGACATGGCGAGAGAGGTGGAAGGTGTCTGCTGGGGTGAGTGCATGGTCGGCCGGTGAGGGGTGGCTCGGCATGGCCTTGCACTTCCACTAGGAGAGTAGGGGTGGGTGCTAATGACATGGTTAGATCAAGAGGGGACCAAAATATTAAATGGGGATCAAATGGGGGCAAAACCCTGTTAAAAAAAGTGAGCTAGGATTAGGGTGTAAATCATGCCTGCCAAGTGTTTGATGAAATGGCCGCATGAAATAAGCTTTTGAATTTTGAAAAGATTTTTGGTGGGTTTGCTAGGAATAAGCTTGAGACTCTATGGGTGCTTGGGTTTTGAAAATTGAGCTTGTTTGAGTGGTTTTTGAAATAGTGGGATCTTCCCATATGAAATAGATTCAATTTTAAACTCACATTTAAAATTAGCATTTGAAAGATTTTTGTAGATCACAAAGTGGGCCTTGGTACCTCATTATGTGTACTATCAAGGGGTGTCAAGATCCATACATGTTTTTGTTAAGTTTTGAATACTAGGAATAACCCAAGTAGGCATGAGAGTTAATTTGGCCAAAATGACCATTCACTTCAAATATTCATTTTGAGTTATTTTTCTTTGGGAAAAGTTTGGGAATGATCTAGATGATGTTTAAATCACCTAAGAAACATTTTACAAGCAAAGAATCACAGAACCATGGCAATTCAAATCAATTCCTAAATTAAATGCACATACGCATGAATGCTTTCATTTTTAATTTGGAAAAGTTTTTGTTAACCCTAATTTTGATGATTTGAATCTTGATAATCTTGGATTAAAGTTTTGGGATGTTACATGAACGTCGGTTTGTGACGTATGGAAAGGGTGGTGATTGTTGCGGCAATGATGGTTGTGGTAATAGCTTTGTGAACGACGAATGTGCTCAGGTTACTGGAGTTGCTTAATGGGACAGGGAATCAACAGAGATGAACCATTGCCCTCCCATGACCATTTTTTAAATATCTTTGCCTCTTTAATTATAGACACTAAGATGCTTGGTTCACTACGCAGTCTAGGCTAGATCGATCTCTTTGTTCTTCTTTTTTCTCCTTTTCACGACCACCAGTGTTGGAGGCCGAGAATCGGATATTTAAGCAAAGGGGCAAGGAAATCACATCTTTATCAACTTACTAATCCAGAGTGATTTGTCTGAGAGGAATCTATCAAGCTGGTTAAAAGATTATTTTTCAGTCATGTATATGTACAACTCGATGCAGATTAATCTAGTTTTTTAATAAAACGGGGCAATATTGTTCTATGGGATGTTTGTTTCAGCTTGAAGCAGATAAATTCAGAGAAGCAGACCATCCCTCATCTCAGTCTATAAATTCAGAGAACTAGACACCGTCTATGTATTGCACTCAGATCAAAGTTCATTGTAGTTGGGTGACAAGAAGAATTGTTGGATACCTTACCAAAGAACTTGAAGCTGGAGAATGCGGTGGTAGATCAAAATGGTGTGACGTTCTAACTATTGTAGTTGATGTAACAGTTTAAGACCGTATGTTTGATGAGTGCATGTTTGCATCATGTTTTATATTCTTATTTTGCATTGTAGATGTAGGATCTTGGTATTTTACAGCACTCGTGCGCATATTTTATGTCTGTTTTTACCAGGATCAGGACAGATGACGAATACAATGGACACAATTCTTGAAGCCGTTGTACTGAGGAGAAAAGGAGTCAAAAACAACGTAAATTGCTTATTTGGGAAATGTCAATAATACCAGAAAAAACCCGAAGCGAACAAAGGACATAGATGGTTTAACGATCAACTATACAGTGGGAATAAATTTTCTGGCAGTATAGTTCCCGCTGTATAGTTAGCGTTGCCACCGCCTCCTCAAATAGTTTCACTCTGTGCAACTGGATCAGAGAGAAGACATACAGAACGACCAGAAATCGCTGAAACCTCACGTCCGGAAGGCATCTAGAGGGGGAACTCATCCACCGGGGATCCATCTTCGCCCTATGCAGATCCGGGAGGCTAAGGCATCGATCTTCATCATCAAACGCTCCATCACCACCATCTCCATCCATCCCATCTACATCTTGTCTAGATCTTATTGTAATTTCCGTACTCATTATTGATTTATACAAGTACTATTCATATATGATAGATTCCATTATTATTGCGATTATGTTGATTGCCTCCATGTCTGAGTAGATCATTAGTTCTTGGGGAGGTGGAAAACCCCTAGTATCAGCTTGAAATAAGATAAAGTTTATTATGATATTCATCACTGTAACCAGGTGTTAGATTGTCTTCAACTTGATGTTGGGGGAAGTCGAGCTCTCAATATTTGCCTCTTATGGGGACTTGATGGAGGGAACTACTTGTTGGTAGACGGAGGTGTGTTAGCACTTACAGTGACTATAAAGCTATTGGCACTGCTTACGTATCAGCTTGGGAAACGAGGAAACTCATGAAACACTATCCATGCCATAGGATACGTCCTACGGGATTAAGTCCCTTAATAGCGCAGTAATTCGATTAATGTCGATTGTTGACTGCTGTGGTTATGAGGATGATGTGAGCAGTGGTTGCTGCCTATTTGTCCAAATATGGAGTTCCTCCCACACATACACAATTGAGAATGTTCATGATAATAATCTTTACTTTAGCTCCTTATAATGCTAGTGGTGTATCCGCTACTCCCTAAAAATGCCTTTTTCCTATTGTAGTTCCAATCTCTCTTACATGCGTTATACTTATTTTCTGTGTTTAGTTGTTTTACTTTATTTATTGTTGCTCTTATACCCAAAACCCAAAAACACCTCTATATGCAATACTCGCATTTTATCTTGTCACTTAGAACTTTATTTAGCATTTCTATTGTAGTATTTAATTCAAGAGTTATTAGACTTCAGTCTCCTGCTCCCTGTGGGATCTATATCTTTATTTCGAAACTAGCTACAAACTATATGTGCACTTGTAGTCATCAAGTTATTTTCTGGAGTTGTTGCTAGGGAGCTAAGCGTTGTAGGTCTTTTAGTTTTTTCTTATTAATTTTTTTCTTGCTAAGTTTTGATTTGAGTTACAGGTTTCCACCAACATGATGGAGTTTGAGCATATGACTAGTGCTAACCCACTCAGACACTTTGGGAAGCCCTATGATAATTATAAAAGAGACAACTCCAACGAGAAGACAAGGGGGTTTGAAATAAATCATCTATTACTCGGTATTCTACACAAGAAGCAATTTACTAGGGATGAAGAAGATCCTGATCCATATGAGCATATAGCATATTTCAAAGATATATGTTGTAACATCCCAATTTCTGCAACCCTGATTAGTTGTCTAGAATGCAAAAATCAGGGGGAAATAAAACTTTTCCTATTCATTGGTGCAGTGTTTGCTTGTTGTTTGTTTGTGCTTGTGAGTGTATACCATATGATACTCCTTACCTCAACCCCAGTTGAGAAAAGCTACTTCCCCAAACTATTTTGGCTTAATTTCCATATTCTCAAATGTTCTGGCATTTCAAAAAGATGAGCCAAGATGTTTATGAAACCAAAACTATTTTAGTAGCTTCTATTGATAAAACTAGGGAGAGCTATATAACATAATCTCCTTATGTTTTCAAGACAGAACCCTCTACTAGTCTCACCTCTAGATTTAACAAAACCTTTTTGTAAAACTTTTGAATTATACTCTTGGTAGAGATACCGAAGACTCTCATCTTATTCAAACTCTAAACCTTTCCAAATTGCCCAACCTTACCTCAAGTAAGACTTGATGGTAACCCTAGTCGTAGTTAAGTTGTTGGTAAGATGAGTTGCCTTGATCTGCTGTTTGAATTGTCTGCTTAGGAAATAGTATGAGCTACTCTAGGAGCTCATCCCTAGGATCAATATGTCTCCCAATCATCCCATCTTAAGAAAGATTACAAGCAGGACCTAATCCCTAGATATTAGGAGAACATCTAAAACCCTTAACCAGACCCTCTTCTGAAGTGATCCCTTCTAGAAGCTTCCAAGACAATGAAGACCAATACCAAGCATGGATCCGTTCTACTCAACCTACTCTTCAATATCATCCACTTGATGATGCTTGGGTACCTTGCAACCCATCAAAATCATCTCCACCAACATTCTAGTCAAAAACCCCAAATCTGCCAAATTTGGCTAAGTCTGGAAATATGTTTCCAACATCACATTTTTGAATGCCACCCTTTCTCAACCCTTGTGCATTTTTCGTAATGCACTTGAACCATATTGTTAACATCCTAAGGACTACCAAGGCCCACTCTTTCCCCTGGTTAAATCCTCCTCTAACCCACTTGTTCTTGATGGTTTTGCAGGCAAGAAAATAATGTTTCCTGCAAATCTAGTCAGCATGCCTACTTTGATAGAAGCTCACACCACCATGCAACCCTCTATGGACCAACTCTTCGCATGGTTGTGTTCTACTCATATAGGTATATCATTCACTACTTCACCTGACCCAATTGGATCCTTAAGCTATTTACACCCACAAGGTTTTGAAGGCTAGATGATAATCTGCTTTGGCAGGCTTATTTTATTCAAAGTTTGAAAGCTTGTCTTGGTTAGCTCAAGCAGGATCCAGCTCAAACCCCTACACCATTGCAATCTACATCACTTGATATATCCAACCATCCACCCCATGCCCCAAGGGGAAATCTGAACTCCAAGTTACAACCATGTTTTGATGGTATGAAATTAACATAACCATAGATGCTTAATCTAGGGTATTCAACCAAAATCCACTAGGATTCTCCGATACCAAGGATGCAAATGTTTTCTACACCTTGTCTACATCATCTACCTTGATCACCAAGATTTATCAAATAATGTCCATAATTATTATGGCCCCAAATCTATTTAATTCCTTTAATAGACAAAATCTCCAAAACTTCTCCCATAAAGGAAAGTTTGTTTTTTGCCAAATACGTTCCCCAAATTTTGGCTCACTTGAGGTCCATACATCATACCCTACCTTCCCACTTAAAAAATAAATATTTTTGAAGACCTTTATTATTTCTGTTTGCCCATTTTCTTAAATGGCTGAAATGGAATAATAATTGTTTTAAATACTTTTGAGCCCCAATAAACCTTGGGAAATTTCCCATAAGTGTGTATACCTATTTGGGATCACCTCAAATCAAAAAATCCACTTATCCAATGAAATTTTATCAAATGATCCTCTAGAAACTACTTCTGAAGTTTTTGAATAAATGGATTTAGGTGGACTTTAAACCTGTAGAAAAATCCCAAATAATTCCTGGATATCTACCTTGACATCATCTATCTACCAGTACCTTTCACTCATCTTGCCAAGATCAATTCAAGTATTTTCCTTCATAATCATCAACTTTGCCAATATTGGGTTATGATCAAAACCCTACTTTAATACTCCATCAAACCTCATCAACCTTCCCCAAAAAGCCTCCATAGCACCCAGCATTCATCTCTGGTCGACCATCACTGTAGCAATTACTGTAGCCTCTTGTCCTCTAGTGCTTGGAGACTAGTGCTTAGCCTCATATGAGTGTCTTGCCTTGCAAACTACCTCTTCCCTTGCAAATGAGGCACACTGCTCTCTCTGACCTGCTTCTAGGCCAGATACCACCTCCACCGCCCCTAGAAAACCCTCCCCTGGTTTCACCTCTTCCACCTCTCCCCTCATGGACCATGTCCATGGTGCACCTTCTCCCACTCGAAATAACTAGGCCAGAGGCTGGCCAGCACCCTCTTTGCCCCTCATTTGCCTCCTCGCACCCTCACTCACTCCCCCTTCACTCCACCTCCCCTCCCTCGCTCTATACTGGCCAGGAGAGGAGAATAACTCCCTCTCAGCCATGAATGAGCCCGAGCTCGAGCAACCCTCTCCCGAGCTCCCTCTCCCCTGCATGTGGCCTCAACTCCATCCCAGACCCCAGATCTCCCATCCCTGAGCTTCCCAGCCTCTCCCCTGCGTTGCACTGCCCGTACGACGATGACGAACGCGACTTCGGCCATTTTCGGAAGGTCACCCGTGAGCTCTCTCCTTCACTCCCCTTCCCCTGCATGTCGCTATATTGAGGCCCCTCGGTCTCCTCTATCTAATCCTACCCCTTTTTATTCCAGGGAAAGCCACTATCCGCGTCGCCATCGACCTCCCGAGCGTGGTCTTCGGGCGCCCTTGCACGAGCTCCCTCGTGGCGTCGAACCACGTCCTTCCGCGCATCGTTGTCCTCACCATGGTGTTTCGTGTTGCCCTCGCCACTCCACGGTCGTCGACAAGCCCCCAGGTGAGCTCCCCCGCCGCCGCCCGACGCCCTAGGGTTTCCCCTCGCCACCGACACCGCCCAGGGTAGATGACGCACGCCTGCAGTCGATCCTGACTTGATCGAACGGCCAGCAGCGCTCCTTACCCGTTCGCCCTCTCCTAGTCACTAACCAGCGGGTCCCATGCCTAGGGATTCAAATCCCGGCCTTCCGCATGCTCCGGTGCGAGATGGGCCGGCTGTTGCCGGCGTGGCCCAAGTACTCCCGCGGATCTGGCCCAGCAGCCTCGGTCCTCCCTATGTTTAATCTTTATCTCCAGATTTGTTTTCTAACTGCTAGGTTTAATTACAAATGAAAATGTTAAATACCTCCAAATGACCTGATAAAAATTTCCTAGGACACCTTAGGGTTTTGTCTATCCTCCTGTACCAAAAGTTTGGCCAAATACCCATAGTATCATCTCTATAGATTTATTTACCAAGAGGTACCATTTCCAGTAAATAAAATCCTGAGTGAGACACACATCCTAAAAAGTATGAAACCAAGTGCTTTTGAAATATACCCATAGGCCTTCCTTATAGCATTTATCTCATACCAAGGTGAACAGTAGGTTGTCCTTAGTAAAAATAACAAAAACAACTCTGATCTAACTTTAGGAATTTATCTATTTAAACCAACAGAGGTATTGAACTAAATCCAAATCTCTGTGATGTGGTACACTATGGCCTATCCAAATCCAGGAGCTCATGATTTATTGAGCCTTGGTTGTTTTTCTGTGAATTAAACTATTATGTGCGTGGTTTATTCACCTCTAAATTCACTACAGTATCTATACAACTCCAAAAAGGGTGATTCCAATTTCTACAGAAAGGTATTCGAAATACCTACACTCTTCCTTTGGAATCAAATTAAAATCTACTGTAGATTTAATCTGGTGAAAAAAGACAAAAACACCACAGAACTGCCTTTGGGAATTTCTTGAGGGCATTCTAGTAATTATCTTGACTTGATTCCAACTCTCAGTGAACAAGTACATCAAGCCCTACCAAACCGTCCATGGAAATAAATTTTGGAGCTCCAGAATTTTTCTGGTAAATTATTCCCTAAAACTAGAGCTTTTACCATTAGAATATCCATAGGAAATTAAAGAAAAGTGATAAAATAGTGAAACCACTTTTGTTGGTTTCATTTTATCAATACCTATCTGTTGGTATCATGTTTTTACAATAATACCATACAGAATAGGGTCTTCTCCAAAAGTCCATCTCTTAGGTAGTTATAGACTATAAATCCTAAGGGGTATTCATTCCCTTCTCCAAGGCCATCTGAATCTCCTATTTCCAATCCTCTCAAAACCATCTGAATCTTAACCTGGTATTATTCAATTTCTTGATGTATTGTATTGGTGCTTGCATGCCTTGTGTTGATTGTGCCCTTTTGTTTGTTTGCATGTGTTCCCTATCGACGATAGTTGCGATTATATCGGAGAGCAGAAGAAGATGGTTATTATTGTATATTGGGTTTTCTAACGAAGAAGTCCAGGGAAAATTATGCAATATTGCTGATCTCAGGAAAGCCACCTCCTTGCTCATAAGCCTTGTCCTAATATTTTACTTATGCATGTTTTGTCTACTATTTGTGAAACTGCATTGTTTTATTATTTGTTGATGTATATATGGTACTGATTTGGCTCCCCCAAAACATTACTCAATGGTACTACTAAGTACAACCCTCTTGATGATACTTACTTTCCCCTAGTATGGTAGATGGTGTATTACACCATATCCCTTTGGAGACCCCCGATTTAGCCGAAGCAAAGCTAGGGGATGGGAAGAATCCGGAAAAAGTTTTACCAAATGTTTTATGAGAAAACCTTGGTGAGGTGGGACCTCCCAAGAGTTGTTGAGAAAGAAAAATCTTTTGTTTTACAAAACGCTGGAGGAAAAACGGAGGAAAAAGGTTTACGAAAACGCACCTGGTTCTTTGCAGTCTAGCTATAACAACTTAACCTTGTACAACCACATTACTCTGGTATGGGACAGGGCTAGATTTGATGGTTGTCTATTCCGGTATAAGCTTCCTCGCCACAAGTAGAGGGGATCGGGAATCCTTGGAAGGTGGGCCTTCTCCGATAAAGTTGGGACCTGGAGAAGGAACAAAGGGTCGGCAGGCCTCCACGCGTTACTATGAGCCCCTCATTGAAAGCGTACACTCGAGAAGTGGAACAAGTGCTCCGGTTGGTCCTCGCCCGACGTCCCGGTGTTGAGGGGATTAACACTCACAGGGTAGGCACTTATATTGGAGTGGGCATCCAGAGAGTCTTGATCGGTTACTCGACCCACGATCGGTGAAGATCAGGGTAGTGTACCAGGATGGTGTGGGTAAAGTGTACAACCTCTGCAGAGTGAAAATCTATTCGAATAGCCGTGTCCGCGGTTAAGGACGGGTTGGACAAACTTCTGTAGAGCGGTGCTGGGTTTTTTTTGAAAAAGGATTTCTGAAAAGAAATGCCTTTGAAAATGTTTTGACCATGGGATGGTCGGAAAGGATCCCTACTATGACCATGGGATGGTCAGAAAGGGATGGAAGGAGTTTGGTCGTGGGATGACCGGAAAAAGGAAACAAATGGGTGACCCAGTCCTAATGTTTTCCAAAACTTAAAAAAAAGTTTCCAAAATGTTTTACAAAACTTTTCACCAAAGATATGTAGATGTTATATCTATAAGAGAAACAAATTGAGAAAAGAACCCATGTTGGAGCCCTCCTACTCCCTTAGCCATATTGCATATCCTCTTGTTATTATTATCCTCTTAAGGTGGTTTGCGAGTACATTCAATGTACTCACTGGCATTGTCCCTGGCTATTAACTTGGTTAGATTTCAAGAAGAAGAGGAGGTTGGCGACTACGCGAGCTAGGACGTTCTCCCAGTCAGTTGCCTGTAGGTTAAGGCATGGCTCGGGCTCTATCCTTGATGAAGTTCCGATGATGATTATCAATGTATCCATAACGGCATTTATGTAAGTCTTGTAATTCGGTATATTCTCAGATGCTGTAATGATACTTGTCGGTTATGTGCCACGACTAACTGATCATGGGATCGTGGTTGTATGCATAACATGGATTCTCGGAGGATTAATCCGGGGGCCCCACAGACTTGCTATCAGAGCCATCCTGACTATAGGAGAACCTTAGTTAGCATGGTCGCTAGGCAGGAACCTTATTTTTGAAAACCCCGGCTTTCAAAAAACTTGTTTCTCAATGAATTTCAAAAAGTTCTACTTCTTCTCTTACTCTAAGAAAATGGTTTCTTTCAAAAATGGTTTACTCCCACTCTTGTCCCCAAAGTTCAAACCTCCGGATTTTAAATAACTAGAATCTAGAACCCGGTGAATACAGTGGGAACGAGATGAAGAGAAGCCACTACCAGCAAACACAAGGAGACTACAAGATTTCCCTACCAGTGGAATCCTCATAATCAGAAGACATCAGGCGTTGCACTGTCAAGAAGCGTCCAAGGTATGACAAAGGCTTCATCTGCAAGATAGTGACTCCAACTCTATGAAAGATGCTATCTAGGATCAATAGTCCTAAGAATAGGATTCCCCTACCTCGCGAGTAGTTAACTCCTTGGTCCCTGGCGTTGACCATGTTTGTTTGCATAAGTGCATTTTGTGTTGCTTGATGTGTGTTGTCTGCCAAGGACATTGTGAGCCCCTCGCTCTATTCGCCTTGTTTGTATGCTCTGGTTTACCCTGACCTCCCTAATAATGTGACTCGAGGAGCGATAACCCACCTAGTAACTCAGGAAAACCCTGTGTTAGCTGTTGGTAATAAGACCCAGACTAACCTCGAGAGTATATGAGAGAAAAGGCATTGCAAGAACCAGGAGTTCGACATCGTCAAGTCTGAATCAACTCGAAGATTTCACCTTAGCCATACGGCATACCTCGTCAAACTCACCTCGCAAGACTCTTCACTAGCGCAACACTCCCTTGTTCATCAGTCTACCTACCGCAAGAATCCCGTTGAAGCCGAAAGTCGATCACCGAAGAATCCTCGATATCCATAAAAAACCACCTGATAAGTCAACCGAGACAAGGAGTGAAGACCTAACCACAGTAACATTTAGTGTATTAGAGCTTCTGACTGCCTCAGGAGAATACCTATTATAGTCGACCCTACCCAAACCGACGAGAAGTTTCTCCCTAGAAGGGTAGAACCACCCCTGAAGTCAGATGATTAGGAAGCGTGAAGACAGCTCCCTCGAAGCTGGATGTCTCTACCTTGACTGAAGACTACCCGAAGATTCGTAAAACGCTAACTTAGCTTGAGCTAACACCACGGTATAAGCTTCGTTAGGAAACCACCCCTGCCAAGGTCGATAAAATAAGGTGTCACTCGAAGACCCTTGCTCAAGACTCTGGGAAGGTACAGCTTTCCGCTAAACATCGGCTCAACACTCTAAGACAGAAGATCCGCACCCTTCTTGATGAACCTTAGTGAATCTCTAAGGAGGAAATACTGCGTCTTTCCAACTCAATCCCTAGAAGACGGTCTACCGGAAGGTACTTCAGAGGAGATCTCAGGATCCGACATCTTCTCCCCAAACAACAACTCGTGAGACATCAGAAGCGAAACTAACTGAAGATTCTACAAAGCCCCTCCGCTAGTTTAGCTGAAGCCCCACCAGAAGGGCCACGGGATCGCTAACCAATCGCTAAGAGGACGTGAGACTCCAATGACTTCACTAGGCTAAGTATAAATTGTAGTAGTATATAAGCCCCGTAAGTCATAGCTTCACGGACACCTTTCGAAGACCTCGACTTCCGGAGAAGGATGGACGACAATCTCCAGAAACCCCATTCAATGACTTCAAGAAGGAAGGACTATGTCAACTCTCCAATATATCCCAGTCTAATCCTAAGGGGGAAAGACTGTGTCTTTCCCACCAAAAATAAAGTAACCCCTCTTCCAGGAGCAACCTCAGGAGTCCCGACCATAAAATCGTTAGGAGGATACGCCACGACCCCAGGGAAGAGATGTGACTCCTTAGAGCAAGGTACTCCGAGTTGTATACTCTATCCTCCGACGAGTCCCCCGTGAAGTTCAGCATCGAGGTAGTCTGCCCAGTCTAAGCCCTCGATGATATAGAGTCCGGATGGAAAAGAAGGTCATCTCTCAAAATCAAGACTTGACTCTGCTCAACTCTCTGTGCATCCCGAAAGACTGAAGCAGCTTCATCGAAAGAGTAGTCACTCTTCAAAGACGGAGTCTGTAAGATTGTACGCTTGAAACCAGTAGCGCTACCCTTGACTCAAAATTCCCTAACCCTACTCTCCGGAATCTCGGGACGAGATTCTTTTAAGGGGGAAAGATCTGTAACATCCCAATTTCTGCAACCATGATTAGTTGTCTAGAATGCAAAAATCAGGGGGAAATAAAACTTTTCCTATTCATTGGTGTTGTGTTTGCTTGTTGTGTGTTTGTGCTTGTGAGTGTATACCATATGATACTCCTTACCTCAACCCCAGTTGACAAAAGCTACTTCCCAAACTATCTTGGATTAATTTCCATATTCTCAAATGTTTTGGCATTTCAAAAACATGAGCCAAGATGTTTATGAAACCAAAACTATTTTAGTAGCTTCTATTGATAAAACTAGGGAGAGCTATATAACACAATCTCCTTATGTTTTCAAGACAAAACCCTCTACTACTCTCACCTCTAGATTTAACAAAACCTTTTTGTAAAACTTTTGAATTCTACTCTTGGTAGAGATACCAAGGACTCTCATCTTATTCAAACTCTAACCCTTTCCAAATGACTTGATAGTAACCCTAGTCGTAGTTAAGTTGTTGGTAAGATGAGTTGCCTTGATCTGCTGTTTGAATTGTCTACTTAGGAAATAGTATGAGCTACTCTAGGAGCTCATACCTAGGATCAATATGTCTCCCAATCATCCCATATTAAGCAAGATTACAAGCAGGACCTAATCCCTGGATATTAGGAGAGCATCTAAAACCCTTAACCAGACCCTCTTCTGAAGTGATCCCTTATAGAAGCTTCCATGTCAATGAAGACCAATACCAAGCATGGATCCCTTCGACTCAACCTACTCTTCAATATCATCTACTTGATGATGCTTGGGTACCTTGCAACCCATCAAAATCATCTCCACCAACATTCTAGTCAAAAACCCCAAATCTGCCAAATTTGGCTAAGTCTGGAAATATGTTTCCAACATCACATTTTTGAATGCCACCCTTTCTCAACCCCTGTGCATTTTTCGTAATGCACTTGAACCATATTGTTAAGATCCTAAGGACCACCAAGGACCACTCTTGAACCTGGTTTGATTCTCCTCCAACCCACTTC
This sequence comes from Avena eriantha, assembly GCA_910589775.1. Taxonomy (NCBI): domain Eukaryota; kingdom Viridiplantae; phylum Streptophyta; class Magnoliopsida; order Poales; family Poaceae; genus Avena; species Avena eriantha. The sequence goes on from OU342741.1 coordinate 231,150,308, forward strand.
TTCTTGATGGTTTTGCAGGCAAGAAAATAACTTTTCCTGCAAATCTAGTCAGCATGCCTACTTTGATAGAAGCTCACACCACCATGAAACATTCTATGGACCAACTATTTGCATGGTTGTCTTCTACTCATATAGGTCTATCTTTAAATACTTCACTTGACCCAATTGGATCCTTGAGTTGTTGACACCCACAAGGTTTTGAAGGCTAGATGATAATCTGCTTTGGCAGGCTTATTTTATTCAAAGTTTGAAAGCTTGTCTTGGTGAGCGCAAGCAGGATCCAGCTCAAACCCCTACACCATTGCAATCAACATCACTTGGTATATCCAACCATCCAACCCATTCCCCAAGGGGAAATCTGAACTCCAAGTTACAACCATGTTTTGTTGGTATGAAATTAACATAACCATAGATGCTTAATCTGGGGTATTCCACCAAAATCAACTAGGATTCTCCAATACCAAGGATTAAAATGCTTGCTAACCCTTGTCTACATCATCTACCTTGATCACCAAGATTTATAAAATATTCTCCATAATTATTATGGCCCCAAATCTATTTAACTCCTTTAATAGACAAAATCTCCAAAACTTCTCCCATAAAGGAAAGTTTGGTTTTTGCCAAATACCTTCCCAAAATTTTGGCTCACTTGAGGTCCATACATCATACCTACCTTCCCAATAAAAAATAAATATTTTTGAAGAGCTTTATTATTTCTTTTTGCCCATTTTCTTAAATGGCTGAAATGGAATAATAATTATTTTAAATACTTTTGAGCCCCAATAAATCTTGGGAAATTTCCCCTAGGTGTGTATACCTATTTGGGATCACCTCAAATCAAAAAATCCACTTATCCAATGAAATTTTATCAAATGATCCTCTAGAAACTACTTCTGAAGTTTTTGAATAAATGGATTTAGGTGGACTTTTAACCTTTAGAAAAATCCCAAATAATTCCTGGATATCTACCTTGACCTCATCTATCTACCAGTACCTTTCACTCATCTTGCCAAGATCAATTCAAGTATTTTCCTTCATAATCATCAACTTTGCCAATATTGGGTTATGATCAAAACCCTACTTTAATACTCCATCAAACCTCATCAACCTTCCCCAAAAAGCCTCCATAGCACCCAGCATTCATCTCTGGTCGACCATCACTGTAGCAATTACTGTAGCCTCTTGTCCTCTAGTGCTTGGACACTAGTGCTTAGCCTCAGATGAGTGTCTTGCCTTGCAAACTTCCTCTTCCCTTGCAACTGAGGCACACTGCTCTCTCTGACCTGCTTCCAGGCCAGATACCACCTCCACCGCCCCCAGAAAACCCTCCCCTGGTTTCACCTCTTCCTCCTCTCCCCTCATGGACCATGTCCATGGTGCACCTTCTCCCACTCGAAATAACTAGGCCAGAGGCCGGCCAGCACCCTCTCTGCCCCTCATTTGCCTCCTCTCACCCTCACTCACTCCCCCTGCACTCCACCTCCCCTCCCTCGCTCTGTACTGGCCAGGAGAGGAGAAGAACTCCCTCTCGACCATGAATGAGCCCGAGCTCGAGCAACCCTCTCCCGAGCTCCCTCTCCCCTGCATGTGGCCTCAACTCCATCCCAGACCCCAGATCTCCCATCCCTGAGGTTCCCAGCCTCTCCCCTATGCTGCACTACCCGTACGACGACGACGAACTTGACTTCGGCTATTTTCGAAAGGTCACCCGTGAGCTCTCTCCTTCACTCCCCTTCCCCTGCATGTCGCTATACTAAGGCCCCTCGCTCTCCTCTATCTAATCCTAACCCTTTTTCTTCCAGGGAAAGCCCCTATCCGCGTCCCCATCGACCTCACGAGCGTGGTCTTCGGGCGCCCTTGCACGAGCTACCTCGTGGCGTCGAACCCCGACCTTCCGCCCATCGTTGGCCTCGCCGTGGTGCTCCGTGTTGCCCTCGCCACCCCACGATCAACGGCAAGCCCCCAGGTGAGCTCCCCCGCCACCGCCGGACGCCCTAGGGTTTCCCCTCGCCACCGACGCCACCTGGGGTAGACGACGCACGCCCGCCGTCGATCCTGACTTGATCGAACGGCCAGCAGTGCTCCTTACCCGTTCGCCCTCTCCTAGTCGCTGACCAGCGGGCCCCGTGCCCAGGGATTCAAATCCTGGCCTCCCGCGCGCTCCGGTGCGAGATGGGCCGGCTGTTGCCGGCGCGACCCAAGTACTCCCGCGGATCTGGCCGAGTAGCCTCGGTCCTCCCTATATATAATCTTTATCTCTAGATTTGTTTTCTGACTGCTAGGTTTAATTACAAATGAAAATGTTAAATACCCCCAAATGACCTGATACAAATTTCCTAGGACACCTTAGGGTTTTGTCTATCCTCCTGTACCAAAAGTTTAGCCAGATACCCATAGTATCATCTCTGTAGATTTATTTACCAAGAGGTACCATTTCTAGTAAATAAAATCCTGAGTGGGACACACATCCCTAAAAAGTATGAAACCAAGTGCTTTTGAAAGTATACCCATAGGCCTACCTTATAGCATTTATCTCATACCTAGGTGAATAGTAGGTTGTCCTTAGTAAAAATAACAAAAACAACTCTGATCAAACTTTAGGAATTTATCTAGTTCAAACCAACAGAGTTATTGACCTAAATCCAACTCCCTGTGATGTGGTACACTAAGGCCTATCCAAATCCAAGAGCTCATGATTTATTGAGCCTTGGATGTTTTTCTGTGAATTAAACTATTATGTGCATGGATTATTCACCTCTAAATTCACTACAGTATCTATACAGCTCCCAAAAGGATGATTCCAATTTCTACAGAAAGGTATTTCAAATGCCTACACTGTGCCCTTGGAATCAAATTAAAATCTACTGTAGATTTAATCTGGTGAAAAAGACAAAAACACCACATACCTGCCTTTGGGAATTTCTTGAGGGCATTCTAGTAATTATCTTGACTTGATTCCAACTCTCAGTGAACAATTACATCAGGCCCTACCTATCTATCCAAGGAAATAAATTTTGGAGCTCCAGAACTTTTCTGGTAAATTATTCCCTAAAACTAGAGCTTTTACCACTAGAATATTCATAGGAAATTAAAGAAAAGTGATAAAATAGTGAAACCACTTTTGTTGGTTTCATTTCATCAACACCTATATGTTGGTATCATGTTTTTAAAATAATACCATACAGAATATGGTCTTGTCCAAAAGTCCATCTCTTAGGTAGTTATAGACTATAAATCCTAAGGGGTATTCTTTTCCTTCTCCAAGGCCTTCTCAATCTCCTATTTCCAATCCTCTCCAAACCATCTGAATCTTAACCTGGTATTATTCAATTTCTTGTTGTATTGTATTGGTGCTTGCATGCCTTGTGTTGATTCTGCCCTTTTGTTTGTTTGCATGTGTTCCCTATCGACGATAGTTGCGATTATATCGGAGAGCAGAAGAAGATGGTTATTATTGTATATTGGGTTTTCTAACAAAGAAGTCCTGGGAAAATTATGCCATATTGCTGATCTCAGGCAAGCCACCTTCTTGCTCATAAGCCTTGTCCTACTATTTTACTTAAGAATGTTTTGTCTACTATTTGTGAAACTGCATTGTTTTATTATTTGTTGATGTATATATGGTAGTGATTTGGCTCCCCCAAACCATTACTCAATGGTAATACTAAGTACAACCCTCTTGATGATACCTACTTGCCCCTAGTATGGTAGATGGTGTATTACACCATATCCCTCCGGAGACCCCCGATTTAGCCGAAGTAAAGCTAGGGGATGGGAAGACCCCGGAAAATGTTTTACCAAATGTTTTATGAGAAAACCTTGGTGAGGTGGGACCTCGCAAGAGTTGTTGAGAAAGAAAAATCTTTTGTTTTACAAAACGCTGGAGGAAAACCGGAGGAAAAAGGTTTACGAAAACGCACATGGTTCTTTGCAGTCTTGCTATAACAACTTAACCCTGTGCAACCACATTACTCTGGTATGGGACAGGGCTGGATTTGATGGTTGTCTATTCCGGTATAAGCTGCCTCGCGACAACTACAGGGGATCGGGGATCCTTGGAGGCTGGGCCTTCTTCGATAAAGGTGGGACCTGGGGAAGGAACAAAGGGTCAGCAGGCCTCCACGCGTTACTATGAGCCCCTCATTGAAACCGCACACTCGAGAAGTGGAAAAAGCGCTCCGGTTGGTCCTCGCCCGACGTCCTGGTGTTGAGGGGATTAACACTCATAGGGTAGGCACTTATATTGGAGTGGGCATCCGGAGAGTCTTGATCGGTTACTCGACCCACGATCGGTGAAGATCAGGGTAGTGTACCCGGATGGTGTGGGTAAAGTGTACAACCTCTGCAGAGTGAAAATCTAGTCGAATAGCCGTGTCCATGGTAAAGGACGGGTTGGATAAACTTCTATAGAGCGGTGCTGGTTTTGTTTTCAAAAAGGATTTCTAAAAAGAAATGGCTTTGAAAATTGTTTGACCATGGGATGGTCAGAAAGGATCCCTACTATGACCATGGGATGGTCAGAAAGGCATGGAAGGAGTTTGGTCGTGGGACGATCGGAAAAAGGAAACAAATGGGTGACCCAGTCCTGATGTTTTCCAAAACTTTAAAAAAAATTGTTTCCAAAATGTTTTACAAAAGTTTTCACCAAATATATGTAGATGCTATATCTAGAAGAGAAACAAATTGATAAAAGAACCCCTCTTGGAGCCCTCCTACTCCCTTAGCCATATTGCATATCCTCTTGTTATTATTATCCTCTTAAGGTGGTTTGCGAGTACATTCAACGTACTCACTGGCATTGTCCCTAGCTATTAACTTGGTCAGATTTCAAGAAGAAGAGGAGGTTGGCGACTACGCGAGCTCGGACGTTCTCTCAGTCAGTTGCCTGTAGGTTAAGGTATGGCTCGGGCTCTACGCTTGATGAAGTTCCGATGATGATTATCGATGTATCCATAACGACATTTATGTAAGTCTTGTAATTCGGTATATTCTCGGATGTTGTAATGATACTTGTCGGTTATGTGCCCCGACTAACTGATCATGGGATCGTGGTTGTATGCATAACAGGGATTCTCGGAGGATTAATCCGGGGGCCCCACATATGTGGCACTTTTCAATTGACAGGATATACTGCCAATGAGGTAAGGGTTAAACTTTTTAGTCAGACTTTGACTAGTTCAGCTTTCTCATGCAATAGATCTCTACCCCAGAAGTCACTACTACTTGGGATAATTTAACCTGTGAATTTCTAGCAAAATATTACCCATTATCGAAATCTTTTGGAATCAGGCGTCTTATAATTACTTGGAGGAACCGTCCTAATGATGGACTAGTAAGATCTTATATCTGATTTAAAGATTTACTTAATCTATGTCCTCATCATGATTTACCTGAATGGTATTTGTTGCATATCTTTTATGGTGGTCTAATTGAACCTAATAAAATTGAACTACACTCTTTCACGGAAGGAGCCTTTATGAATCTTCCTATAACTAAGGCTTGGGCTTTACTTAATAGAATTTGCGATCATAGTGTTTCATGGAATTTTTGTCTTGGAAGTGAAGGAGGCGTAGAAATAGATCATGAGTGTATTCATGACTATAACAAAAAGGGCCATGTTAAATAATTATCTAAAGAAATTTATTTAGATTCAGATCTTGTGTTGCAAGTTGTTAAAGCTTTTACAGAACACATCAAAACTCAAAAAGAGGGTTTGGTCAAGTATGACCCTCCACCCGAACCTGAAAAGAAGAAAGAAGTTAAAGCAACACTGGCCTCCCTAGAACCAACATATGAGATACCTTTCCCTAACATTGCACAAAAGCTTATTTCTAAATATGAACATGTCAAAGCAGTATAGGAGAAGAAGGAAGAGGAAATTATGCCAGAAGTGGTAGAACATGTGGAAGAAACCAAAGATGAAGAGGTAACCAAGGAAGAAATTATGGCTATGTATGCGCATTGTAACATAGTTGAACTTGATAAAGAGACTTCTGTATTGGTCGAAGGTAAGAGAAAGGTAAAATACGTGGGTAAGCCTGTTCTTCCCTGCATAGTTAAAGAAACCTCGCATTATGGTTTATGTGATCTTGTCACCGAAGTTAATGTTATATCTTATGATTTCTATTTAGAAATAAAAGAAGAAATAGAACCGAATACAATTGAAAACACTGATATGACAATCATGTTAGCTAATAAAACTCTTAGAATCCCAATGGGAGTAGTTGAAGATGCAACTGCCACAATTGGCAATAAAAACTTTCCTATAGATTTTGTAGTTGTTGATATGCCAACTGACACTCTTTGCCCTATTATATTCGGAAGAAACTTTTTGAGTGATGTAGGTGCCAATGTTGATTTCAAAAAGAGATTGTGTCTCTTAATCTTGGGAAAGCGGAAAAAGAATTCCACTTTTCCAAATTTAAAGACAGGCCTCCACAAATACAAGAAGAATAGAAAGAAAACACTATTGAGGAAATGGCAGCACTCTTCTTTAGTGATCAAATATAAGAAATAAATGAAGACTTAAATTATGAAGAAATAGTTATGGAGGACAAGTCCCTAGAAGAACTAGAAGATGAATTCGATTCACTTCCCATTATAGGGCCTCCAACTAATGAGGCTTTTGAAGTGCTAGAAGAGAGACGGGATGAGTAACTACCGCCCCCTTAATTGAAGACTCTGCCAGATAATCTTAAATACAGGTTTTTAGATGATACAAATAAATTTCCTATTATTATTAGTGCTAAACTTTCAGGAGAAGAAGAAGAAGAACTCATGAAAATACTTAAGGAGCATCGCAAGGCCTTTGGGTACTCAATGGATGATTTGAAGAGCATTAGTCCCATGATAACCGTCCATCGAATATTCATGGAGGAAGGTGCTAAACCAGTTATGGAATTTAATACAAGGCTGAAGCCCGAAATAAAGGAAGAGGTAAGAAAGGAAATTGTACGCCTATTGGACGCAGGTATAATCTATCTTGTAAAAGAAAGTGAATGGGTAAGTCCTATTCATTGTGTCCCTAAGAAGCATGGATTTACTGTTGTTCCTAATGAAAATAATGAATTTATACCTACTAGAACTATTGTTGGACATAGGATGTGCATAGATTTCAGGAAATTGAAAGAAGAAACTAGGAATGATCATTATCCCTTACCGTTTATAGATCAAACTTTAGAAAGGTTAACACCACACTCATTTTTGCTACTTGGACGAATACTCTTGTTTTTCTCAAATAGCTATTCATCCTAATGACCAACTTAAAATAACTTTCATTAGTCCATATGGTTTACATGCTTACCGACGCTTTATCTACTTTTCAAAGATGCATGACTGCTATTTTTGTGGATTTCATAGAACTAATAATGGAAGTATTTATGGATGACTTTTCTGTCTATGGAACTTTGTTTACTACTTGTTTGGATAATCTCAAAAGAGTTTTGTAGCGCTGTGAAGAAACATATCTCAAAAGTGTCATTTTATGGTCAAAGAAGGTATAGTCCTTGGATATAAGGTATCAGGTAAGGGAATTGAAGTGGATAGAGATAAGGTTGAGGCCATAGAGAGAATGCCACAACCTTGGGATATAAAAGGTATAAGAAGTTTTCTTCGTCATGTGGGTTTTTATAGAAGGTTCATTAGAAATTTCTCTGGAATATCTAAACCTTTGACTAACCTCCTGCAAAAGGGAGTAAGATTTAATTTTGATGATAAATTTCGTATAGCCTTTGATAAACTTAAAAATGCTTTATCCCATGCTCCTGTTATTAAACCACCTATCTCGGATATGACTTTTGACTTAATATGTAAAGCTAGTGATGATGTTGTAGGAGTAACTCTAGGACAACACATAGGTCGCAGATTTAATATTATACATCATGCTAGTAGAACTCCCAATAGTGATCAAAAGAATTATCCTCAGGAAGAGAGGGAACTTTTTGTTGTATTTTTATCTTGCGATAAATTTTGGACTTATATAGTTGATGAAAAAGTAAGAGTTCATACGGATCGTGATTGTTTAAAAGAACTCCTCGAGAGGAAAAACCATAAGGCAAGACTGATCCATTGGATTCTTTTACTTCAAGAATTTGAGTTACAGATCATGCATAGGCAATAAATAAATATGTTGGATGTAGTGTCCATATTTGCCAAGCAAGACACCAATCTTATTGAGAGGAACTTTAGTCCTGGTGATTTTCGCTTGCGAGAATTATTCAATGAACTAAGGTCAATTTCTCCAAAAGAGAAGAAGTCTTTGTTGTTGGAGGACCTTGTTATCCCCAAATAAGTGAACGGTAAGTGCAAGATAAGTGTTCTTACTGAAATAAGTGATTTAATTTCATAGATTTTACTCCTATCATCCACTCCATCATCACCACCACCATCATCATCATCCACTCCATGGGCCCATACAACAATACAATATATATAGCACAAGGAATAAAAGGCAGCTGCAAGTTTGGGATGCAGAGCCATAGCCTGATGGGATGGCTGAGTGTGATTTATCTAGTAAATTAACATCTTATAACATTTACAGCCGAGCAACAAATGGAAAAGAAACCTCACTTCATATTGGTAGTTCCAGTGAACATATTCTACAGATCAGATAGATTCAAACCTCAATTCTAAAGGTAATAACTACTATGCTAGCTCAAATCATGATCTTCACCAACTTGGATTTGGTTCTCTCACGAAAATCGCGAGTTGCAGAGATGAGAACCATGAAAAGCAAGATCCCGAATAAGAAAATAGAAACCGAGGAAACCACGAGAGTGAAGACTAGTAGTGTCTCGTATTTTGTCATTCTTTGCTCCTTTTTCACTCAATGATTTGGTACCTCTCGTGCAGCCCGCACCGAAACTGTGCTTTACCCCTAGATGTCCAGTCAACTACCGCGCCTCAACGGGAAATTACTCTGAATACTAGATATGAACCCAAAATAACGGAGGTCAAGGTCGGCCAGTGAGACAATGGGGGATAAGCTTCATCATCGAGAGGGAAGCAGCCTGGATCACTAGTTAAGACCATCGTTAACCGAATAGTTGATAGATTATAAATTGACAAAGCAGAGCAGAAACAACACCTAAAAGTCTGAAACTCAGTTGCCATTGCATCGACACCTCATCTATACCATTTGAACTCACATGGCCAAAACAACTAAAACACTGTAGTGTACTGTATCATTTTTCATCTTTACATTCTGATCCAGATGTCATTCTAAAGGGGACCAAATATGTACCTTGTCTACGTAGTGGCCGTGGTTGTGGTGAGGTCATCGTAGGGCTACACCGCTCCACTCACAAGAAAGATCGGGAGAGGCTAGGGTGTTGTGGAGGTCGCCGGTGCATCACCAAGAATATCGATAGAGGAGGGGTCGTGATAGCTCCGGGGGAAGTGGGGAAGACTGACAGAGGTCGATCCTTCGCAGGACCTATATGTGGGCTCGGAAGGCACATCTATGCGGGCCGGTGGAGCTTGAGTGGTGGCAAGGGAGGCGGTCAACAGACTATCTGAGTTGGAGCTGCTCGTCATTAGGCAGAGACGATGGTGTATGGCGGTGTTGTAGTGAACGAGGTATCCTAGCAGCGAGGAGAGTGGCGGTTGTGCATGACATGCGCGAAGTAGCGACCAGATCTGGCCTTGCGACAGGACAGGCGGGGCCAAATTCTAGATGATATTGCCGGTGTGGAGGTGGGAAGAGTCTGGGATGCGGTTTTCACAACAGGAATACCATTACTAGAGCATGCTCATGAGTTCCTTGATCCTATCGCAAGGATATGTTTGCTCCATGATTAGAGCGTCGGGAAGGACAACTTTTGCAGAGGACACTCGATCCACTTATCGATTCCCTAGGTGGAATGCCCCTGCTCATGGAGTTCATCATGTCGCCGTTCGCTAGGACGCTAGAGGTCAGTCATCGGGCAGGTGTCATGGGAATGGCGACAACCACATCGGCAAGGTGAGCGGTGGCATCTAGGCGAGAAATGCTGAAAGGGAATTTATGGTCTTCCTATTGTTTTGATGTTTGTTGACAACACTTGGATAGCTATAATCAGTTGTTAAATGTTTCAGGAGATATCAGCTACATTGGTGTATTTTGTACCTAAGGAAAAAGGGCTTCCCAGGATCAATTCCATGCAGGGACAAAGTCCCTGCCGGACTGTCCGGCTAATATGCACCAGAGTGTCCATCTCCCACTAGACTATCCGGCTGGTTTCTGCTAGACTGTCCGGCCCTGAGGGTTTGTCACCTGGCTCGGACATTCTGTCTGCCACATCGGACACTAGTCGGACACTGGCCAGAAACTCTGGCAGACCAGAGTGTCCGGTGGCTGCCACCAGGAGTGTTTGGTCGGGCCGAACTGTCCATCTGGTTTTTTCTAGACTGTCCGGGGTAAGTGGCTCCCAGCGGCTCTAATTCCAGGGGCCCTATATAAAGGCCCCTTCTTCTACCTTGGAAGCTGCTCGTCCAGCTCAAGAACAGCACCACCATTTGAGCCACCAAATCCTCAAGATCACTTCACTCAACCATCCAAAGTCATTGATCTCTGGAGAATCAAAGGAGGAGGCCTTGATCTATAGCTTCTCCATGAGAGATCTTCATTTCACCCTCATTCACTTGAGGGCCCCGTGCTCTAGTGTTTCATTGGAAACCCTAGCTTGTGATTTGGTTCTTACAAGATTGTCTTTGATTGTTTGATAGCTTGCTTGTATTTGGGAGCTTCCAATTAGGTTGTAGATGTGTGCCTTGAACTTGTTGTAAATGTACTGGCTTCCACCTTGAAGGTTGCTGATATAGTGAAAGAGGTGAATCGAACCTGTTCGGGTGAGGTTCATCGGAGAACAAGGGAGGCCTCTCGTGGCGTCGGTGGTGTGAAACCACCCCCTCTGCAAACATAGATGTACTTCCCCTCAAAAGGAAGGAACTACGTGAAACAAACCCTTGTGTCTCCACATGCTCCACTTTGGTTACTTCTATCCTTTACCGCACTTTACTTATCTTGTTCTTGCTTAGTGGTAGTGATAGATTGACATATAGGTAAATTCACCATAGTTGGATAATCTAGAGAATGTACCTTTTGTGTCAAACCCTAACTTGAAAAAGAGTAAAATTTGAAGTAGAACCTATTCACCCCTCCCCTCTAGGTGCTCATACAATCCTATCAATTGGTATCAGAGCCTCGACTCTTCATTCGGGCTTAACCTCCTAACAGACTATGGGCAACCAAGGAGAAGAGGGAGAGGGTGAGGCTAGCAACTCGGTGACCATGGTAGATCTCAAGAATTTGGAAACAAGCTTGACCTCTACCTTGGGCAACAAAATCCAATAGTTGTGTTAACTTGTTGAGTGACTTGTTATGGAAAATTCAGCCTCACCACCTCCCTCTCAAGAGGAATCACCACCTAACCCTAAGGAAAATGAACCAGCTAAGCCAATAGGTGAAGTGGTGGGGGATGAACATAGTTCCACTGACTCCACCACCAAAAAGGGTGATGGGAAGGAAGAGCACCATGCGGTTCCTAGATGGTACTCTCCCGACCCTCCAATGCCTCATCCCCATATAAATAATAGAGGTGACTGTAATATCCCAAATCTTTAATCAATGTTATCAAGATCCAAATCACCCAATTTAGGGTTAACAAAAACTTTTTATCATTAAGATAATTATGAATGCATGTGTGTTTGCATTAATATGGAATTGTTTGAAGATGCCATGTTTGTTTGTTCTAATGGTTGTAAAATGATTCAAAGGTGAATGCCACATCATCTAGATCATTCAAAAACAAAATCCAAATCAAATAAGATTAATAAAGGCAAATGGTCACTTTTGCCATTTTAATCCACTAGGACACTTTAGGTGTTCCTAGAAGTCAAATTCAAACAGAAAAAATTCTGGATCTTTGCACCCCTTGCTAGTACAAGTAAAGATCTACCAAGGCCCACTTTGAAATCTTACAAACACATTTAAACACTAATTTTAAATGGCATTTGAAATTGGAATCAAGTGTATGTGCATAGATCCCACTTTTTCAAAAACCACTCAAATGAGTTCACCTTGACAATCCCAAGCAACCACAGATGCTCAAGCATATGACTAACACACCCACCAAAAATCTTTGCAAAATTCAAATAAAATGTTCTTGCAGCCATTGTGTCGAACACCTTGTGATCATAGATAAACCTGCCTAACTAACACTGTTTTGATCAATGTTTTGTCAAGCCATTTAACCTAAATTCACTCGCCTGGTCTCCCCTAGTACCAACCATGCCATCAAGAAGCTACCCTTTAGCCTTTAGCAGGAGTGTCCTGCCACGCCGATGCCATGATCGCCGGTCGACCATGCCCACGTCGCAGGAGACCGCCCTGGCCACTTCCGCCGCACTAGGGAGATAGGCGTGATCACACTGCCGCCCAGTGTGGCTTCACCGAGAAACGCCAGCCCCTGGACAACCGCAGACAGCCCGCGCTCTCCGCCTCTGCACCATGCGCAGACCACGCCAGAGCGTCGTCCCCGACAGCCTCGCACAAGCCACGCCGTGCCCTCAGCTTGCATGCGCAGATCCGCCTTAACCCCAGCATGCTCCCAGACACACCCCTTTCCCGCCATGCGACCAACACCCACCGTCAGCCGTGTGGAACACCGCCTCTGCCGCGCAGAGCATCGCCCTTTCCCGACCGTTTGCCACCACCCCTAGCAGCACCATTACCCCGTAGCTGACCGCCAGGAGGCAGAGCACCGTCCTCCTACCTCGCCCATGCCATTAGCCCCCTGTACCATCGTCACCGACGAGCTCACCGTCGCACCTCATGGTCCCCTGGTCGACCTATTGTAGTGACATCGGATCGATAAAGATCCTAAGTCCCTGTGATTAACATGCTAGTCCCTGGATCATTAGCTAGCACTCACAGTCGATGAAATATCATGTAAAACACAAGTCTTTATTACATGAATCGAATAATCCAGAGTTTACATTATTACAGCAGAAGCAAAATATATACAACTTGGAGTCCCATCAATGCCACTAGCAGGTTGAGTGAAGACTCGTGATCCTAGCGCACCTTTCAACGATCTCCAAATTCTGCACATAAAACGTGCAGCCAAACGAGTTGGTCAATACTTTGAATGTATTGGCAAATTACACCAAGGAAAGAACAAGACTAACTCTACATGCAAGGCTAGAGTAGGCTCTGGGGTTTATTTGCATAAAGACAATTTTATCAATGTAATAAGAAAAGAGGAAGAGTTTTATCCTACTTTGTAAACTTTGATAAATAGTATAGGGTCAAATGGAACACGAGGATATTACTCACCAAGTGCCCAATCAACCTAACACTTGGATATTACACACCAGGTGGCACTTGGATATTACGCACCAAGTTACTTGGATATGACACACCAAGTTCCCAAATTCCCACCTATTAGCGATATTACGCACGCCATAGGGTTTGAAAAACTTTTGTTTGAAAAGAGAGAGGAAGATCTCTCAGAGGCTCCATCCTTCAGATGCTCAATGTTGTTCTGTTTCCGTGAACACGGCTGATCGATCAGATTGCAATACTCTCGAGAGGTTGTGCACTTTCCCCACAATCCATGATCAAGTCCTTTTACATACAAGACCATGGCGAAGCCTTCCCTTAGTAGCCCCTCTACCAGCTGGATCCAACCATGCTAAGAACCTCCAAATGTTGGTACCCCGGTGAGGTTTCCCACTAAGTACTAAGCCAAGATAGAGCCCATATGTATTGTGGTTGCACGGGAAGCTTCTGAATTCTGAAACATGGCAGACTTCTTTGATTCCTGGGCGGCCGTCCTCCACCAAAATCTCACTCATTGTCCCGACAACCATTCCGCCCAGAAGAAAACTTAGTTTTATTTTGAAGGGGTTTTGGAGAAGAAAAGTTCGCTCGAGAGAGCTATCATACTTGGAAAATTCTTGAGTCTTTCGAACCCTCCCAACGGTATTTGACATATATAAGTATATAGCATAGCAAGCATAACTTAGAAAAACAGGATAACCTATTGGGATAGAAAATCCTAAGCATAGAGCTACTCATGGCATACTACAAAACCGCACTTGCAAAATAGTACTAAGAAAATCTACCAAAATCCTACACATGCATACTACAGAATTTTGAAGAGTAGAACATGCATAGTCAAAACTGGGACATAAATATGAACAAGTGGTGTAACTTGCCTTATGTTTGTGTTATGGATGATGATTGAATTCTTCTGCAGCAATCGCACTCTCCGAACAATCTAACGCGAGGACAAAACAATTCCAATCAACACAATTACAAACATAACAACCACAACAATGATGAACACAAGCATGCATGATGATTTAATATTAGTTCTTTGAATGGTAATAGATCATATGATGCATGTAGGAGAGCATTTAATGCAATAGGGTATTTGTTATTAAATCTTGATGACCAAAAAAAAGCTTTAGTAGTTCTGTTGCAACTTCTGTCCTAATTGTCTAATTAAATTTGGTTATTAGTTTTGCTGTATAGAGGACATTAATACGGACCAGGAGGAATTGGATTCATCTTAATCGGAGTTATAGATCTTTTTCTAGGATTTATTTAGTGTTTAATGGAGTTTAATAAATCTGAATAGATCGTAATGACAACAAACAAAACTAAGTACAGATCTGAAAACTACGCAAGACTATGAACTCAGGGACATAATACTCATATTTTTTGGATATGTAGATTATTTACTATGAATTTAATGATTTAAAAGGCCAATAATACTAATTAATTATTCGCCAGTAATATATACAGTAAACTTGTAATTTTATTTCAGAATCATGTTCTATACAGTTTTCTGAATCCAGGGGTATATCATTTGTATTTTTCTGAGTTGTATTTTATTTTCTGTGAATTAATTGCTCCAAAAAGTGTATTAAACCATTTAAATAATCACGACCAATACTTACAGTAAATTTCTGATACAATTATATATTAATACTCTACATGATTTTTTGATTCCAACGGTATATCATTCGCAATGTTTGGACATAGTATGAATTTTCTATGGATTTTACAAGTTAGATCTATAATCTGCAATTTTAAATTCGAACGGAATATTCCAGAGAATATTCCGCTGACTAGATAGGTTGACCGGGACTAGATGCTGACCTGACGACGACGTGGTGGTGACGAGGCAACTGATCGGGACGATTGAATCTCGACCGTCGGGATGAGATCCGGTGGCTAGAAGAGAAGTTGGCTCAAAATAGACCCGATTTTGCCTAACAAAGGACTAGAAGTAGATCTGTGTTAGTGAGATAAATCCGTAGGTCAAATCGAAAAACTTTGAACATGAAAGTTGTGGAGGATGATTAGATCTACCTTTTCACCAAATGAATTTGGATTTCAAGAAACGAGCGCGAGTAGATCTTGGAATTACGCCATCCGATCTGAAATATTGCGTTGCGAAATTCTCCGGATGTGGTGGATGAAAAGAGGTGAGGTTTGTCGAAATTGAAAGATTTCGACGAGATCTACAACTTTCGTGTTGAAGCCGACGAAGTCTAGATGGGTTTAGAAGCAAAATACGATTCGGTAGGGTGTAAATTCGGGATTTTGGGAAGAAAAAGTGTTATAGCTGTGGTTCCGATGGATTATTTAGGCTTTTAAGATGATGGGAAGATAGATCTTGAAGTAAGGAACAAGTAGAAAGAAACGTAAGTCAATCCGAAGTTATAGATAAAAAGTTATAAGTGTTTGAATAGAGATAGGTTTAGAAATCAGATTTTCGCACGCTTTTTAAAGCGGAGGTGGGATCGATCCTTCTCTGGCTGGTTCGGTCGGCTGAGTGGGCCGGCCGGGTGGCCCATTTCGTTTTTTTTTCTTTTTCTATTTTGGTATTTTCTTTATATCTTTTGCATACGAACTTCAAATGACATGATTCTTGTTTCTAAATTTTTTCTAAAATTCCGTAGATCATTATAAGATCATATTTGTAACATTTTCACTAGTTTGGAGATGATTTATTTATAAATATCCATATATTTCTTATAGGAACATTTGGGCAAATCAACTATCGGATCTAGATATTAGGATTTGGATTTAATTTTTGGGAACTTTGCATGGATGCAAAGAAATGCTTATGAATGCTTCATGATTTTCATTTTTGCAAACATTCACATAAATCCTAAAACTAAAACTCAATTCACGCCTTTTTTCCTATATGGCTACTTAGGTATTATCAAAAGGATATAGGGTTTTATGCATTTGGCCTTATATGGCTACTATGCAATATTTCTAAATAGCTTCTTAGGGTTTTATTTTAACCACTCAACCAAAACACACAATGCCACAAATACCCAAAACAACAAGTTCAATCATGTAACATGAAGGAACACATTCTTAACATCCAATGAAAATGAAGATGTCATGTTATCTTCTCTCTTTTCAAGCAAGTGGTGAAAAGCATCTAGAATGGTTTCATAAATCGAAGTACAGACTTTAAGGGTCAAATAGGGAAATTAGAATATCACTCCACCATAATTGGGAAAGTCATTTTATTCCCTCTCTTTAATCATCTAAGCATGGTTGGATATTTAAAGAATCTAATAGTTGAAAAGAAAATGAAAACAAGTTGGATAGTCATGTTAATCCAATCTCATACAAATTTTTGAATTCAAGGAAGGAAAATCATAACAGAAAGTTTCTTTTCTTTGAGAAATTTCAACAAAGTCAAACAATTCAACCAAGTTATTTTATTAACTTTACATTCCAAAATTAGGAGAATTTTGGGATGTGACACCTATAAGAGGAGGCCTTCCCCAGCCTCCATTGCCACACAACCTCACTCCCCTCTCTCCCTGAACCACCCCACACCATCACCGGAGCCACTCAAGCAGTTGCTCGCTGGAATTGTGCTGGAGCTCGCCGCACCAGAGAAGAAAAGGGGCCCATCGATCGTGACCACCCAGGAGCCGCCACGACCATGCCTGAGTCCGTCGTCGTCCACACGTTCAATCGCACCTATAGCCACGTTAGCTGGAGACCTGCTAAGCTCTCAATCGACCCCCACCGAGCCGCTAGGCTTCAATATTTTCGGCGACCTGTTCGTCGTCGACGATGAGCCACAGCCGTTGATCCCCGTTCTAATCGCACGGTCCACATTGCCCCGTACCGCTTCCCGTTATGATCAGTCGCTGACATGCGGGACATGATGACCCACAAGTATAGAGGTATATCGCAATATTTTTAATAAGTAAGAGTGTCGAACCCAACAAGGAGCTGAAGGTGCTGGCTAGTGGTATGCATCAAGAATTTTCTGCAAATACTTAGCAAATATTTTTAGGGGTTTTTGATAAAGCAAGTAAACAAAGTACGAGTAAACAAAAGACAGTAGGAATAAATGCAGCAAGTGGCCCAATCCTTTATGTAGCAAAGGACAAGCCGGTTGTATTACTTAAGATAACCAAACGTTCTCGAGGAAACATGGGAAGACTGTCAAGTGCTTTCGCTTCATATAGTTGATCCATCTTCTTTAGCTTGCTAAGTGTTGTGTGGGTGAACCTGGGCTAATGTACTGACCTTCCTAGGACTAATACATACTTGTGATTATACCCCTTGCAAAGATCTATAAGTACAAGAAAGTAATTACGGTAGAAACCTGATACGTCCATTTTGCATCACTATTCTATGTCATAATTCACTATTATTCATTGATATATTTCGTATTGAGAGGTGATACTTATGTTATTTCATCTATTTTTGCATGGTTGATGACTTTTGGAGCATGGACCGCTGCAGTCAGGATTCTGATGGAAAAGGTGTTGTTTGTAGGCAAAATTCGTGAAGATCAGAAAATCTAGGAGAATACACGGAAAATCCTATTTTTCTAGAAGACTAAGGATGCCAGAAGACGGAGTGGAGATGGGCCACAGGGGAACCACACCACCCCCTAGCGCGGGCAGCCCTAGGCCGCGCCAGCTAGTGGTGTGGCCACCCTGGCCCCCTCCAGCCTCTCCCCTCTGGCGTATATCATCCTCCCAAAACCCTAAGACTCGGGGAGCAACCACAGAAAGATTCCGCTGCCTCTGCGGGGCGGAAAACACCGAGAGAGAAAGATCTCTCTGACAGACAGATTTCTGCCGGGGGAATTCCTTCCCGGAGAGGGGAGATCGTCGCCATCAACACCACCATCAAGCTGGACTTCATCGGGATCATCACCACCATCAACACCCTCATCACCTTCTCCATATTGATGTAAAAATTGAGTTGAATCTTGCATTAGTTCATAGGGGAAACTTTCCTGGTGTTGATTACTCTTTGTAGTTGCTGCTATTGAGTGAACCATTGAATTATTGTTTATGTTCAGATTGTTATACATCATTATTCCATCTCTGATCATGATCCATATGATGTCTTGTGAGTAGTTCGTTTTGTTCTTGAGGACATGGGAGAAGTCATGTTGTTAGTAGTGGAGTTGTGTTGAGAAAGATTCCATAGATTGTTATTTAAGTTGTGGTGTACTTCTTCTAGTGGTGTCATGTGAACATCGACTACATGACACTTCACCTATATGGGCCTAGGGGAATGCATTGTGTATTTGGCTACTAATCGTAGGGGTTGCCGGAGTGACAGAAACCTGAACCCCCGTTAGGAAACCATTGCACAAGGGACGTAAGGGTCTTATAATTTAAAACTGTGGTTAGGTTTCTACCTTAATTACTTTCTTGTACTTACGGATGTTTGCAAGGGGTATAATCACAAGTATGTATTAGTCCTCGATAGGTCGGTACATTAGCACAGGTTCACCCACACAACACTTAGCATGCTAAAGAAGATTAATCAACTATATGAAGCGAAAGCACTTGACAGTCTTCCCATGTGTCCTCGAGAACGTTTGGTCATCTTAAGTAATGCAACCGGCTTGTCCTTTGCTGCATAAAGGATTGGGCCACTTGCTGCATTTATTCCTATTGTCTTTTTTTACTCGTACTTTTTTACTTGCTTTATCAAAAACCCCTAAAATCGGTTTGCTAAGTATTTGCAGAGAATTCCTGATCCATACCACTAGCCAGCACCTTCTCCTCCTCGTTGGGTTCGACACTCTTACTTATCGAAAGTACTAAGATACACCCCTATACTTGTGGGTCATCAAGACTATTTTCTAGCGTCGTTGCCGGGGAGTGAAGCGCTATTGGAGAGTGGAACTGGTAAAGGAAACTTCTGCTGTGAGTATTGTTTACTTCTGTTAGTTGCTTTATTTTCGTTATGGATAATTCGCTGAGTTTCTTATTTGGTAATTCTACTACCACTGCTAATGTAGTAGATAAGCCTCCACCTACCGAGAATGATGTTTTCAAAATACCTACAAGAATCATTGATCGTGTTATGGATAACTACTATGTTGGGGATGGAACTGTCCATCCAGGTGATCATTTACTCTTTATACACGAATTATGCGGGTTGTTCAAGTGTGCAGGTATTACTACAGATCAAGTTAAGAAGAAGTTATTCTCATTATCACTGAAAGGAAGAGCTGAGGACTAGTATAAGCTGCTAAAGAATGATCAAGCTCTGGAATGGGAGGAAATAGTACCTTTCTTTTATTCAAAGTTTTATCCTCCTAGTGAGATTCATAAAGATCGGAATCAAATATACAACATTTGGCCTCTTGATGGAGAGAGTACAGCTCAAGCTTGGGGGAGATTGAAGTTACTAATACTCAAATGTCCCATTCATGAGCTCCCCAACAATATTATTATCAACAACTTTCATGCAAGGCTCCCTCTACATGACAAGGATTTATTGGATGCTTCTTGTGCTGGATCATTCACTCGCATGGAGGAAGAAGCTAAATGGGATCTTCTGGACCGTATTCAAGATAATGCTGAAGCTTGGGAGAATGAAAAAGGTAGAAAGTCAGGTATAAATTATGATTATGAATGCATTGAATCTTTTATGGGAACTGATGACTTTCAAAATACTAGTAATGCTTATGGTCTTGATTTGCAAGTTATTACGAATTGCTTTAGAGCTTTTGCTTCTTATATTGAAATTCCAAAAAGGGGATGGAATAAGTACCATGCACCTTATAAAGATATTGTTGACTATGTTCCTGTTGGGAGCACTGAGTGTTACATTATTGATCATATCTTACCTGAACCTTATATCGAGAAGATTCCCTTCCCAGATAAGGTAAAGGATCATCCTATGATAACTAATGTAATCACTAAAAGTGAAAAGAGAACTGTAAAACCTGATGAACAAATAAACGTTGAACCTGTGTTAGCAACTGTGAAAGACCTTATCACTAAAAACATAGAAGAGGGACACATAGTCTTCTGTGAGGATGATTCTAATATTGTTTCACATCCTAATAGAACTAAAAAGGCTAGTAGTCCTGTGCTTTCTATTAGAATTGGTGATCATTGCTATTATGGTTTATGTGATATTGGTGCTAGTTCCAGTGCTATTCCTTATGAGCTTTACAGATAAATTATGCATGAAATAAGTCCCTGCGAATTGGAAGAGATTGATGTGGTTATTCACCTTGCTAATAGAGAGACCATCTCTCCAATTGGTATCGTATGAGACGTGGAAGTTCTTTGTGGTAAGATCAAGTATCCTGCTGATTTTCTAGTACTTGGTTCAGCTGCTAGTAAAACTTATCCTATCATTTTTGGTAGACCTTTCTTGAGTACTTGTGGAGCTATTATTGATTGTAATAGGGAGAAAATCTTGACTAAGTTTGATGGGGAATCTTATGAGTTTAATTTTTCGAAATTTGCTAAAGAACCTTGCGAAGAGGAAACCCATAATGAGGATTTTAGAGTTGAACAACTTGCTTCTATCTCTCTTGCTCCTAACAATGCTTTGCAGCAATTTATGGAAGATCACGAAAGTGAGATCTTCATGGAAGAAAGGAATGAGATTGACAAGATCCTCCGCCATCAGCCCCAGATGCTAAAGCATGACTTGCCTGTAGAAGACTTGGGTACCACGTTGCCACCTAAAAAGGATCTGGTTGTCGATCTAAAACCTCTCCCTGATGATCTTAAATATGCTTATAATTATGATAAAAAGATATATCCTGTTATTATTAGCTCTAAACTTTCAGGAAAGGAAGAAGAAAGGTTGTTGGAGGTTTTGAAGAAACACCGAGGAGCTATGGACTATACTCTGGATGATTTAAAAGAGATTTCACCTACTATATGTCAGCATTCTATCAACATGGAACCATATGCGAGGCCAGTGGTGGAGCTCCAACGACGTTTCAATCCTAGGATGAAGGAAGTGGTAAGGAATGAGGTATTGAAACTCCTTGATGCTGGTATTATTTACCCTATTGCTGACAGTGAATGGGTTAGTCCTGTTCATTGTGTTCCTAAAAAAGGAGGTACAACCGTTGTTCCTAATGATAATGATGAGCTTATTCCTCAAAGAATAGTAGTAGGCTATAGGATGTGCATCGATTTTAGAAAAGTCAATAAAGTTACTAAGAAAGATCATTACCCGGTTCCTTTTATTGATCAAATGCTAGAAAGGTTGTCTAAAAAGACCCATTTTAGTTTTCTTGATGGTTATTCTGGTTTCTCTAAAATTGCTGTTAAACAACAAGATCAAGAAAAAACTACTTTTACTTGCCCTTATGAACTTATGCTTATAGACGTATGCCTTTTGGTTTATGTAATGCTCCTGCTACTTTTCAAAGGTGCATGTCTGCTATCTTTCATGGTTTTTGTGAGGAAATTGTAGAAGTATTCATGGATGACTTTTCTATCTATGGAACTTCTTTTGATAATTGTCTGCACAACCTTGATAAAGTTTTCCAGAGATGTGAGGAAACTAATCTTGTTCTTAATTGGGAGAAATGCCACTTCATGGTTAATGAAGAGATTGTCCTTGGGCATAAAGTTTCTGAAAGAGGCATATAAGTTGATAGAGCTAAGTTTGAGGCAATTGACAAGATGCCATGCCCAAGAGACATCAAAGGTATTTGCAGTATCCTTGGTCATGCTAGTTTCTATAGAAGGTTTATTAAAGACTTTTCTAGGATATCAAAACCCCTTACTAATCTTCTTCAAAAAGATGTACCCTTTGTTTTTGATGATGATTGTAAGGAATCTTTTGAAACTCTTAAGAAGGCTTTAACTAAAGCCCCTATTGTTCAACCACCTGATTGGAGTTAACCCTTCGAAATAATGTGTGATGCTAGCGATTTTGCTGTAGATGCTGTCCTTGGGCAACGTATTGATAAAAATTTAAACGTTATCCATTATGCTAGTAAGACTCTAGACGCTGCTCAAAGGAATTATGCTACTACTGAAAAAGAATTTCTAGCTATGGTTTTTGCTTGTGATAAGTTTAGGCCCTATATTGTAGACTCAAAAGTCACCATTCATACTGATCATGCTGCTATTAAATACCTTATGACGAAGAAGGACGCTAAGCCTAGGATTATTTGATGGGTGCTACTTTAACAAGAGTTTGATCTACATATAGTAGATAGGAAGGGTGTTGAAAACCCTGTAGCTGATAATTTATCTCGATTGGAAAACATCTCTTTTGACCCTATGCCTGTTAATGATAGTTTCCCAAATGAGCAGCTAGCCGCGGTAGGGGTAAGCTCGCAAGGGAGCCCTTGGTACGCTGATTATGCTAACTTTATTGTCTCCAAGTATTTGCCTCCAACTTTTACAGCTCAGCAAAGAAGGAAGTTCTTCTATGATTTGAGGCATTACTTTTGGGATGACCCACACTTATACAAAGAAGGACTGGATGGTATTATGCGAAGATGTGTTCCATAATATGAACAAAAGGAGATATTGCATAAATTTCATGGTAGTGCTTATGGAGGACATCATGCAGGAGATAGAACTGCACAAAAGGTGCTACAATCAGGTTTCTACTGGCCTGCCCTTTTTAAAGATGCAAGAAAATTTGTTTTATCTTGTGATGAATGTCAGCGTGTTGGTAATATTTCTAGACGCAATGAAATGCCTATGAACTACTCTCTAGTTATTGAACCTTTTGATTGCTGGGGATTCAACTTTATGGGTCCTTTCCCTCCTTCGAAAGGTTACACTCATATTCTTGTTGTCGTTGATTATGTTACTAAGTGGGTAGAAGACATTCCTACAAAGAGTGCTGACGGGGAAACCTCTCTAAAAATGCTTAAGGATGTTATCTTTCCTAGGTTTGGAGTGCCTAGGTATGTCATGACAGATGGGGGTTCTCATTTCATTCATGGTGGTTTTAGAAAGACCCTTGCTAAATATGATATTAATCATAGAATTGCTCCAGCCTATCATCCCCAAACTAGCGGCCAAGTAGAGTTATCAAATAGAGAAATTAAATCCATCTTGCAAAAGACTGTTAATAGATCTAGAAAAAACTGGGCTAAAAAGTTGAATGATGCTTTATGGGCTTATAGAACTGCTTATAAAAATCCTATGGGGATGTCTCGTTATAAAATGGTTTATGGGAAAGCTTGTCACCTACCCTTAGAATTAGAACACAAAGCTTACTGGGCAGTTAAAGAACTAAATAGACATTGTAAGATCGCTGGTGAGAAAGGATTATTTGACTTAAGTTCTTTAGATGAATGGAGGGGTGAAGCCTATGAAAATGCTAGGCTCTTTAAGGAAAAAGTTAAAAGATGTCATGACAAAAGAATACTTAAGAGAGAATTTCATGTTGGTGAGAAAGTTCTATTGTATAGGTCTCGTCTCAGATTTTTTGCAGGAAAGCTACTGTCAAAATGGGAAGGACCTTTCGTTATTGAAGAAGTATACCGTTCAGGAGCAATAAAAATTTCTTCTTTAAAAGATAATACTACACAAGTAGTGAATGGGCAGCGACTCAAGCACTATATTGCTGGACATTCTTACAATGAAGATGTTGATGCCTTTCAAGTTATAACTCCGGAGAAATTCATCAAGGACCAAATTCAGAGACCTGTAGAGTCTATTTTCAAATAGGTAACGGATCTGGTAAGAAAAGTTCCGTGAAAATACTATCCAACTATATTTTTGCAGTTTTTAGTCAATAAGTGAAGTTACGAAGCGAAAATGGGACGGAAACGGAGCCAGGGTGGCCCACACCACCCTGTGGCACGGGCCCTCCCCTGGTAGTGCCACCAGGTGGTGAGTCCACCCCGGACTCTGCCTCCGACTCATTTTCACCCAATACCTTCCTTTTGATATGAAACTTCGTAATATCTAATCCCCCGGATCTTCCAAGGTTCGTATATCGTGTTTTCGTCGTGTTTTTGTTTCGATCTGTTTCTGCCAGGACATACTCTTTGAAAGCTTAGAAGCACAATGGTGTCTGCCAAGGATAAAGGGAAGCAGCCTATGGAGGAAGACCTCCAAGACCCCAGGAAGAAGAAAGAGATCAATAGTGAAGGTGAAGAGGAGCAAGGACAACATCCGCACATCGGCACTGCCATTGCAAGCATTGGAGTGGTGACGAAACCTGCCAGGGTTAGAAGGACTGCACGGATGCAGGCTGGGGGAAAAGCTCCTCGTCATAGTTTGGCTACACGGTCACTTCCTCCACACACCAAGAATCCCTTCCATACCTTTATCCATAACCATGCAGGAAAAGAAGACTCCAAGAGAGAAGAACGGAAAAAGAACCAGAAGAGATGGGATCCACAAACTGAAATGATTATGAGCCGTATTGAGCACAACTCGGAGTTTATTCGTACTCTCACCTTCGAGATTCAGGACTTGGGGAAACTGATCAAAGAGCTCATCGAGAGGATACCACCACCAGCAAAGGAGTAATTCGTCATCAGGTTTGGCATCCCCTTGGCTTGTTCCAAGCTTGGGGGAGTGCCGCGGTATCATATCACTATCTTCTATCTTTTTACCTTATTAGTAGAGCCATATCATGAATAGAGGAGTTATTATGTAGTATGGTTTGCATTATGGAAGTGTCCCATCTCATTAGATATGTATCCCTTGGTGTAAGTTGCCGTTATGGAATATTAATGAGAAGTTCTATCATTCACTCTTTTGCATAGCTTATATTAGTCTTCAATTCGTGGTTATATGATTGATCTTGTTGTTAGTATTGGTATCACTTTGGGATCATTGAGTTAATTTAGTTGGTATTGGCAAACCTGGCTCGGTCAGTAGCAACACTATTTTTGAGAGTTGAATGTAAAAGATAAAAGTACTCTAAAGAAATATAATTTCATCATCTTTCTTTCTTGATTTGCTCATAAGTTTAGTATTCTCTAGTTAAGTTCTTTTGTGCTTCCAAGGAAGATTGCATGTTTGTCTTTATCACTTGTATGTTTGTTTGTTTTCTGCAACTCTTATACTTGCTTCCCAGCCTTGCTAGCCAAAAACCTGTACTGAGAGGGAATTCTTCTCGTGCATCCACCTCCTTTAAACCAAAACCTTTGCCATTTGTGTCCACCATGCCTACCTAAGTAGCATTATTGCTATTCCAAGTAAATTCTTGTTTTGTCTATCTCCCAAATTAAACTTGTTATGTGAAAATTGGTGATTAAAGCTCTCACGAACTTGATGGCACACTTTACTTTTCTTGCATTTAATAACTTGAACCATTGGGTCCTTCTTTGTTGTGTATATGCTTGCGCTTTATGAGTTGAAGTTAGCAGAACCATGTATCATGGGGACCACTTTCAACACTTCATTTGGTACTTTGTACCTAGTTGATATCATGTTCTTTTGCTTATGGATCCCGGCGTTGTGAAATAAAAGTGGAACTTGTAAGATCATGGAGTTTATATGTGTGTTAGAGAAACGCCTGGGCCGATAGCCTAAGCCATGCCTAATCATGGTGGAAACTTGCAGCATAACTATAGTGAGCACTCTATGAAGCATCCTCAATAAAAACCTATGCAAATAGCAAATAAAAATATCACTGTAATGCTCACTGTCTGCTTGCCTTGTCATTTTGATTATGGGATAGCTCCTATGTCATGTGTAAGGGGTACCCCGTTAGCGGTTCTCAATGATACGCATGTATTTACAATGACAAGAGCTTGCTTGTGACTGAAGTTGAGTAGCGTGAGGATCGGTACTCATAAGTAAGGGGCATGAGATTTCAACTTATAACTTGCCAAGCATATCCTCTTAGTTGTGTCACTTTAACCTTAACAACCAAAATATGCCTATGATAGGGGCAATGAGAGCTAAAAGCTAGTAAGTATCATAATTTTTGGGAGCTCTTTATGAGACTTGCAATCCCTGCTTCCCTCTATGAAGGGCCTTTCTTTTACATTGTAGTGGAGTCAGTATACCTACTCCCTTCTATCTGAGCAAGTATTTTGAGTTGTTGTGTTTCATTCATTCATATGATGATTTATTCAATCATGTTTATTATGTTCCTTGTTTTGCACATTGCTCTTATCTTTATGTTTACTACTTTTAAAGCTATCTTTGAAAACCAGCTATTTGTGAACTCCAGCAAATTATCAACTATTCTTCGACCAAGAGCTAAGTTTGCCATTACCAATTATGATTCACTTTATGTATCTTTATTGTGTTTCCTTTACTTATTGCAAGTTGAGTTATATAATAGTGAGTTGTCTTCTATTATGACCTATGTATTTGACGAATGTGATGCTTCTTGTCCGTATTATTTTATCGACTCTTCACTCCATAAACCTGAGGCCATGTTTATTGAGTTCAGTTTCGCTTGGGGACAAGCGAAGTCTAAGCTTGGGGGGAGTTGATACGTCCATTTTGCATCACTATTCTATGTTATAATTCACTATTATTCATTGATATATTTCGTATTGAGAGGTGATACTTATGTTATTTCATCTGTTTTTTCATGGTTGATGACTTTTGGAGCATGGACCGCTATAGTCAGGATTCTGATGGAAAAGGTGCTGTTTGGAGGCAAAATTCGCGAAGATCAGAAAATCTGGGAAAATACACGGAAAATTCTATTTTTCCAGAATACTAAGGATGCCAGAAGACGGAGTGGAGATGGGCCACAGGGGGCCCACACCACCCCCTGGCGCGGGCAGCCCTAGGCCGCGCCAGCAGGTGGTGTGGCCACCCTGGCCCACTCCAGCCTCTCCCCTCTGGCGTATATCATACCCCCGAAACCCTAAGACTCGAGGAGTGACCACAGAAAGATTCCGCCGCCTCTACGGGGCAGAAAACACCGAGAGAGAAAGATCTCTCCGGCAGACAGATTTCTGCCGGGGGAATTTCTTCCCGGAGAGGGGAGATCATCACCATCAACGCCACCATCAAGCTGGACTTCATCGCCATCATCATCATCATCATCATCATCATCACCACCACCATCATCACCATCAACACCCTCATCACCATCTCCATATTGCTGTAAAAACTGAGTTGAATCTTGCATTAGTTCATAGGGGAAACTTTCTCGGTGTTGATTACTCTTTGTAGTTGATGCTATTGAGTGAACCATTGCATTATTGTTTACGTTCAGATTGTTATACATCATTATTCCATCTCTGATCATGATCCATATGATGTCTTGTGAGTTGTTCATTTTCTTCTTGAGGACATGGGAGAAGTCATGTTGTTAGTAGTGGAGTTGTGTTGAGAAAGATTCAATAGATTGTTATTTAAGTTGTGGTGTACTTCTTCTAGTGGTGTCATGTGAACGTCGACTACATGACACTTCACCTATATGGGCCTAGGAGAATGCATTGTGTATTTGGCTACTAATCGTAGGGGTTGCCGGAGTGACAGAAACCTGAACCCCCGTTAGGAAACCATTGCACAAGGGACGTAAGGGTCTTAGAGTTTAAAGCTGTGGTTAGGTTTCTACCTTAATTACTTTCTTGTACTTACGGATGTTTGCAAGGGGTATAATCACAAGTATGTATTAGTCCTGTATAGGTCGGTACATTAGCACAGGTCCACCCACACAACACTTAGCAAGCTAAAGAAGATTAATCAACTATATGAAGCGAAAGCACTTGACAGTCTTCCCAAGTGTCATCGAGAACGTTTGGTCATCTTAAGTAATACAACCGGCTTGTCCTTTGCTGCATAAAGGATTGGGCCACTTGCTGCATTTATTCCTATTGTCTTTTATTTACTCGTACTTTGTTTACTTGCTTTATCAAAAACCCCTAAAGATCAGTTTGCTAAGTATTTGTAGAGAATTCCTGATCCATACCACTAGCCAGCCCCTTCTACTCCTCGTTGGGTTTGACACTCTTACTTATCGAAAATACTGCGATACACCCACTATACTTGTGGTCATCAAAACCTAACCACAGCTTTAAACTCTAAGACCCTTACGTCCCTTGTGCAATGGTTTCCTAACGGGGGTTCAGGTTTCTGTCACTCCGGCAACCCCTACGATTAGTAGCCAAATACACAATGCATTCCCCTAGGCCCATACAGGTGAAGTTTCATGTAGTCGACTTCACATGACACCACTAGAAGAAGTACACCACAACTTAAATAACAATCTATGGAATCTTTCTCAACACAACTCCACTACTAACAACATGACTTCTCCCATGTCCTCAAGAACAAAACGAACTACTCACAAGACATCATATGGATCATTATCAGAGATGAAGTAATGATGTATAACAATCTGAACATAAACAATAATTCAACGGTTCACTCAATAGCATCAACTACAAAGAGTAATCAACACCGGGAAAGATTCCCCTAAGAACTAATGCAAGATTCAACCCAATTGTTACAACAATATGGAGATGGTGATGAGGATGCTAATGATGATGATGGTGATGATGATGATGATCCCGATGAAGTCCAGCTTGATGGTGGTGTTGATGGCGACGATCTCCCCTCTCCGATCTCCCCTCTCCGGGAAGGAATTCCCCTGGCAGAAATCTGTCTGCCGGAGAGATCTTTCTCTCTCGGTGTTTTCCGGCCCGCAGAGGCGGCGGAATCTTTCTGTGGTCCCTCCCCGAGTCTTAGGGTTTCGGGAGGATAATATACACTAGAGGGGAGAGCCAGGGGTGGACCAGGGCGGCCACACCACCTGGTGGCGCGGCCCAAGGTGGCATGCGCCAGGGGGTGGTGTGAGCCCCCTGTGGCCCATCTCCAGCCCCCTTCTGGCTTCCTTCGTCTTCTGGAAAAATAGGATTTTCCATGTATTTTCCCGGATTTTCTGATCTTCGCGAATTTTGCCTCCAAACAACACCTTTTCCATCAGAATCCTAACTGCAGCGGTCCATGCTCCAAAAGTCATCAACCATGCAAAAACAGATGAAATAACATAAGTATCGTCTCTTAATATGAAATATATCAATGAATAACGGTAAATTATGATATAGAATAGTGATGCAAAATGGACGTATCAACTCCCCTCAAGCTTAGACTTCGCTTGTCCCCAAGCGAAACTGAGCTCAATAAACATGGCATTAGGTTTATGGAGTGAGGAGTCGATAAAAGAATACGGACAAGAAGCATCACATTCATCAATACATAGATCATAATAGAAGAAAACTCACTATTATATAACTCAACTTGCAATAAGTAAAGGAAACACAATAAAGATAAATAAAGTGAATCATAATTGGTAAAGGCAAACGTAGCTCTTGGTCGAAGAATAGTTGATAATTTGCTGGAGTTCACAAATAACTGGTTTTCAAATGATAGCTTTCAAAGTAGTAAACACCCAGATAAGAACAATGTGTAAAACAAGGAACATAAGAAACATGATTGAATGAATCATCATATGAATGAATGAAACACCACAACTCAAAATACTTGCTGAGATAGAAGGGGATAGGTTTACTGACTCAGCTAAAAAGTAAGAGAAAGGCCCTTCGCAGAGGGAAGTAGGGATTTCAAGTTTCATAAAGAGCTCCCAAAAATTATGATACTTAATAGCTTTCAGCTCTCATTGCCCCTATGATAGGCATCTTTAGATGATTAAGGTTAAAGTGATCAAATATGAGGATATGCTTGACAAGTTGTAAATTGAGGATCTCATGTCCCTTGAATACGAGGGCCGCTCCTCATGCTACTCAAGTTTAGTCCCCGGTAAGTTCTTGTCATCGTAAGCATATGTGTATCATAGAGAACCGCCAACGGGGTACCGCATGCCCGATGATACGGAAGAATCCCCCTATCAAAATGACAAGGCAAGCAGACAGCAAGCATCTTAGCAATCTTCTTATTTACCATGGGAATATGGTGCTTTTTTCTCTCTTTCCTCTTTTCATAATCTCTTTTTTTAAATATCATACTCTTTTTTATAAGAAGAATGCTTCATAGATGCTCGTTATGGTTACGCTGCAGGTTTCCACCATGTCAGCATGGATTAGACCAGCAACCTAGGCGTTTCTTTAACACACATGCATAACTCCATGGACTTACAAGCTCCCCTTTCATTTCACACCGACGACATCCATAGACAAAAGAACATGATATCAACTAGGGTACTAAGTACCTGTGCAATGTTGAAAGCGTTCCCCATGACATCATGGTTCTGCTAATTCACAACTTACAAAGCGCAAGCATATACGCAACATAGGTGAGCACAATGGTTCAAGTTTATTAAATGCAAGAAAAGTAAAGTGTGCCATCAAGTTCGTGAGAGCTTTAATCACTAATTTTCACATAACAAGTTTAATTTGGGAGGTAGATAAAACAAGAATTTACTTGGAATAGCAATAGTGCTAATAGGTAGGTATGGTGGACACAAATGGCATAGGTTTTGGTTTAAGGGAGGTGGATGCACGAGAAGAATTCCCTCTCAGTACAGGTTTTTGGCTAGCAATGCTGGGTAACAAGTATAAGAGTTGAAGGAATCAAACAAACATACAAGTGGTAAAAATAAACATGCAATCTTCCTTGGAAGCACAAAAGATCTTAACTAGAGAATACTAGACTTATGACCAAATCAAGAGAGAAAGATGATGAAATTATTTTTCTTTAGAGTACTTCTATCTTTTCATTCAACTCTTCAAAAATAGTGTTGCTACCGACCGAGCCAGGTTTGCCAAAACCAACGAAATTAACTCAATGATCCCAAAGTGATACCAATACTAACAACAAGATCAATCATATAACCACGAATTGAAAACTAATATAAGCTATGCAAAAGAGTAAATGATAGAACTTCTCATTAATATTCCATAACGGCAAATCACACCAAGGGATACATATCTAACAAGAGAGGGGACACTTCCATAATGCAAACCATCCTACATAATAACTTCTCTATTCATGATATGACTCTACTAAAAAGGTAAAAAGATAGAAGATAGTGATGTGATACCGCGGCACTCCTCCAAGCTTGGAACAAACCAAGGGGATGCCAAACCTGATGACGAATTACTCCTGTGGTGGTGGTGGTAATATTTTCTTAGTTTACGTGAGGAAATCTTCCAGCATCTTGCGAAGCCTATTATTCTCCCATTGAAGCATGTCCACCTTCCTCCTCAAGTCTTGGTACTTATCGCAGAACTTCTTAGTGACTCGTAGGGCTTCCGTTGATGCAGGGCAAGGGACTAAAGGTACTAGCCCCTGCTTGGGGTCTTGGAGATCTTCATCCATAGGCTCCTTTCCTTTATCCTTGGCAGACACCATTGTGCTTCAAAGCTTTCAAAGATAGTTCCTGGCAGAAACAGATCGAAACAAAAACATGACGAAAACACGATATACGAACCTCAGGGGGTCTGGGGGATTATATATTATGAAGTTTCACAACAAAAGGAAGGTACTGGGAGAAAACGAGTCGGAGGCGGAGTCCGGGGTGGACTCACCACCTAGTGGTGCGGCCAAGGGTGGGCCCACGCCACAGGGTGGTGTGAGCCACCCTGGCTCCGTTTCCGTCCCTCTTTCACTTCATAGCTTTCCTTATTGACTAAAAACTCCAAAAATATAGTTGGATTGTATTTTCATGGAACTTTTCTTACTAGAACTGTTACCTATTTGGAAACGGACTCTACAGGTCTCTAAATTTGGTATCTAGTAGATTCTTCCAGAGTCACCACTTGAATAACATCAATATCTTCATCATCATACTCTTATTGCTTGAGTCATAAAACCTTTCACTTCCTTATTACACCATTATCCCCACTACCTGGAAATTTCTTTCACACAAAACTTCACATAGTTCTCATTAGCAACATTAGTATAAATGAAGTGATAAGACCTTTTGAGTTCAATTTCAACTGATAACCATCAAAACATAAGCTACTGTAGCAACTCCTTCTGAAGACCCAAAAAGAATTCAAAAAGAAAATCAATTTGTTCGAAAATCTTCTGTTGCTCAAATCAAAAAGTGCAAAACTAACGAAAGTTAAATAACAACCTGGGGCAGAAGCACAAAAAATTACAGCTCAATACGACATACAGAGATCTCTCACGAATTTTTATGGTGAAGCATAAAAATCTGTTTCGGGACAGCAACTTCCCCAAATATTACTTCTCTCTCATTAGAGGTTGATCTTGACACAAAAACCAAACAAAAGGATAAGGAGAGGTTATTACCGAAGTAATAACTTCCAAGACTCAAAGAAACACAAAAAAACTAAAAGCAAAAATAAATTGGGTTGTCTCCCAAAAAGCTCTTTCTTTATATCCATTAAGATGGGCATGATGATTTGAAAGATGCTCACATAAGAATATGAATTGAGGTGAAAGAGAGCATTAAGAAGCAAAAATACAAACATTTAAGTCTAACCCACTTCCTATGCAAGGGAATTTTGTAAACAAACAAATTGTTGAAACCAGAGGCTACTAGCAGAGGAGGGCAAAAGAAATGCAACATAAAAACTTTCAGCATAAAACAAGGAAACTTTATATTATTGAGATGCATAAGAACACTTTTCCCTCTCTCATAATAACTTTCAGTATCATGCATAAACTTAACAATGTAGATATCACAAGGACCATCATAACAATGATCGCTTATTCTAACAGAAAACACAGGAATACTAGCTCTCATAACACTACTTTGTGAAACAATATTAGAGGTATCCTTACAAAGGATAGTGTGTCCCTCTTCTACATATTTAGTAACAAAGTCTTTAACATTTGTTATTATAGGTTCATCAACCATTTGTTTATTAGGTTCAACAACTTTATTTGTACTTTCATTATACATACTAGCTATCATAGAATGTTTCTTTATCTTAACTGGAAAGACATTTTCTCAATATAAGGTTCAGGTAAAACATGATTAGCAGTATAAACTTCAGTATTTCTTGCAGGAGTACTCTTAGCAACATATTTATAAGGTTCATGATACTTATTCCACTTCTTTTTAGGCACTTCAATGTAGGAAGAAAAAGTCTTAAAATAAGTTGCAATAGCTTGAGTGTCTAGACCATAATCATTTTTAATATTTTGAAAGTCATCAGTTCCCATAAAAGATTCAGTGCATTCATAATCATAATTTGTACCTGATTTCCTTCCTTTGTCATTCTCCCAAGCTTCAGCATTATCTTGAATACTGTCCAGAAGATCCCATTTAGCTTCTTCTTCCATGCGAGTGAATGATCCAGCGCAAGAAGCATCCAATAAATCCTTATCGTGTAGATTTAGCCTTGCATAAAAGTAATTGATAATAATATTGTTGGGGAGCTCATGAATGGGACATTTGAGCATTAGTAACTTCAATGTCCCCCAAGCTTGAGCTGTACTCTCTCCATCAAGAGGCCAAATGTTGTATATTTGATTCCGATCTTTATGAATCTCACTAGGAGGATAAAACTTTGAATAAAAGAGAGGTACTATTTCCTCCCATTCTAGAGCTTGACCATTCTTCAGCAGCTTATACCATTCCTCAGCTCTTCCTTTCAGCGATAATGAGAATAACTTCTTCTTAACTTGATTTATAGTAATACCTGCACACTTGAACAACCTGCAGAATTCGTGTATAAAGAGTAAATGATCATCGAGATGGACAGTTCCATCTCCAACATAGTAGTTATCCATAACACGATCAATAATTCTTGTAGGTATTTTAAAAGCATCATTCTCAGCAGGTGTTGGTTCATCTACTACCTTAGCAGTGGTAGTAGCATTACCAAATAAGAAATTCAGCGAATTATCCATAACAAAAATAAAGCAACTAGTAGAAGTAAACAATACTCATAGTAGAAGTTTCCTTTACCAGTTCCACTCTCCAATAGCGCTTCACTCCTTGGCAACGGCGCCAGAAAATAGTCTTGATGACCCACAAGTATAGGGGGTGTATCACAGTATTTTTGATAAGCAAGAGTGTCGAACCCAACGAGGAGAAGAAGGTGCTGGCTAGTGGTATGGATTAGGAATTCTCTGCAAATACTTAGCAAACGGACTTTTAGGGGTTTTTGATAAAGCAAATAAACAAAGTACGAGTAAATAAAATACAATAAGAATAAATGCAGCAAGTGGCCCAATCCTTTATGCAGCAAAGGACAAGCCGGTTGTTAAGATGACCAAACGTTCTCGAGGACACATGGGAAGAGTGTCAAGTGCTTTTGCTTCATATAGTTGATCAATCTTCTTTAGCTTGATAAGTGTTGTGTGGGTGAACCTGTGTTAATGTACCAACCTTCCTAGGACTAATACATACTTGCAATTATACCCCTTGCAAACATCCGTAAGTACAAGAAAGTAATTAAGGTAAAAACCTAACCATAACTTTAAACTCTAAGACCCTTACGTCCCTTGTGCAATGGTTTCCTAACGGGGGTTCATGTTTCTATCACTTCGGCAACCCCTACGATTAGTAGCCAAATACACAATGCATTCCCCTAGGCCCATATAGGTGAAGTCTCATGTAGTCGATGTTCACATGACACCACTAGAAGAAGTACACCACAAATTAAATATCAAACTATTGAATCTTTCTCAACACAATTCCACTACTAACAACATGACTTATCCCATGTCCTCAAGAACAAAACGAACTACTCACAAGACATCTATGGATCATGATCAGAGATGAAGTAATGATGTATAAAAATCTGAACATAAACAATAATTCAACGGTTCACTCAATAGCATCAACTACAAAGAGTAATCAATACCGGGAAAGTTTCCCCTAAGAACTAATGCAAGATTCAACCCAATTGTTACAGCAATATGGAGATGGTGATGAGGGTGCTGATGATATTGATGGAGATGATGATGATGATGATCCTGATGAAGTCCAGCTTGATGGTGGTGTTGATGGCGACGATCTCTCCTCTCCGGGAAGGAATTCCCCTGGCAGAAATCTGTCTGCCGGAGAGATCTTTCTCTCTAAGTGTTTTCTGCCCAGCAGAGGCGGCGGAATCTTTCTGTGGTCGCTCCCCGAGTCTTAGGGTTTCGGGAGGATAATATATGCCAGAGGGGAGATCCAGGGGTGGACCAGGGCGGCCACACCACCTGGTGGCGCAGCCCAGGGTGGCCCGCGCCAGGGGGGTGGTGTGGGCCCCCTGTGGCCCATCTCTAGCCCCCCTTCTGGCTTACTTTTGTCTTCTGGAAAAATAGGATTTTCCATTTATTTTCCCGGATTTTCTGATCTTTGTGAATTTTGCCTCCAAACAGCACCTTTTCCATCAAAATCCTGACGGCAGCGGTCCATGCTCCATGCAAAAACAGATGAAATAACATAAGTATCGTATCTTAATATGAAATATATCAATGAATAATAGTAAATTATGATATGGAATAGTGATGCAAAATGGATGTATCAGGACCCCCTTATCAGTTGCTCGCTGTGCCGCTGAGCGTCACTGCACCGGCCCATTTAGTTTCCCGCCTTAGCCCGCAGATTCAAATAAATATTTTGCTATTTAAGCTTAAACTAAATTCTATCCACTAGTTTGAAAATCAATTCAGAGAGTTCCACTGAACCAAAATGAATGATTCAAATTTTGCTAGAAAGATAATTAAAATCTCTATCCAAGCCCGTTCGATTTAAATCAATTGGAGTTAGAGATCTCACATAGAAAAAAAATAACAAGACAAAGACTTTTCCACATTCAAACATTTTTCAAAAATCAACCATAATAGCTTTTGAGTTGATTCCAACTCTCAAAAATCACATTTGATAATATTTATCTGAATACGTAATAATATTTAGGTTTCCATGCAGTCACTTTGGACTAGTACCAAAATAATGCTATATAGGCATTTCTAGTCACTTTAAATCAATTAAATAATAAACCTAAACTTATTGAAATGTGAGAAAACATTTAAATCACATTCCCATGCATTATAATATGTGGTGATGACATGTGTCTACATGATGCCATATTTTAATTGGAGAATATTAAATCTTTGTTAATTTTCAATGAGTAGAAATTACTTTTCTCAAATAAAATAAATGAAACTAGTTCATTAAATCTTGTGATGATTGTGGTGATACTAGATCATCAAGTGTGTGCCTAAGTGTACTAAATAGACTAGTTAAGTATTGTTTGGTGATTGTGTGTTTCCGTATGTATTTATAGATGATAGTACCGACCAAGTCTACGAAGAGGAGGAATTATACCCCGAAGAAGACGAGGGGAATTTCAACCACTTCACCAACCAAGGCAAGCTACTATTAGAAAGCTATTGTTAGCAAGCTAGAATTAAGCAAGTTAACCTAAGCATGATGCATTAGGCATGCTTTGGTTATACCTCTTTGATTTATACCTATCCCAAGTTTTACTTGCAAGCTTTACTTTCTTTTACTTTACCAAAGTTCTTTATTTTATTTTATAGATAGCATAAAGAGTATAAAACGTGGCCTATCTAGTTAGACTTAGATGTCATTCTATGGCATGAGATTGAGATTAGCATCCCACCTTAGTGAACACTCTTAACTTAGTAGTTAGAGCTAAACCAAAACTTGATCACTTTAGATGGGAATACTTGGTGAAAATGATTATGAAAACCTTGGAATGATGAGTCATTCTATTGAGATATTTTGACATGTGTTGAGAAACACCAATGGTTTATGATGATGAAAATGTTGAGGCATGAGCCTTAGCCCCTTATAAAAACTGATGGTTGGGTTCGGATGCGATACCATTCCAATTTTACCTTACAACCACAATACCTGAATTGGGTAAGGCTTAGCCGAAGGTTTATATGCATTAGTATGGGTTCCCTCGTGGGAGAGGTTTGAGCTGAGGCTACCTCTCAATGTTGTCAACCTATGTAGTGCCCAGGATGGTAGATGGCCATGGCTTGGAGGCCAAGCTCATAGGAGAGGTTCTTATACTAGGGTGTGTAATTGAAAGGTTATGATTGATTATCCGCATACTAAGTATGATGATTCAGGGTTATCCCTGATGGATGTATCGAATTTTGTGGTGAAAGTGTACCACCTCTGCAGAGTATTAAACTATTCAAATAGCCGCGTCCGTGGTTATGGACAGTTGTAGTGGCCACACTGTGTGTTTTCAGATGTTTTCAAAATTACTTATGAAATGAATTGTGACATGACTTGACCACAACAGGGTTGTGTCTATGACAACTAAGTTCCCACTTAGGTGATTTTAGAACTTTGTTTTATCTTTCTTTGTTTCTAAACTCAGCTTAGGTTTCAAACTTAACATTGCAAATAAACTTAGAACTTAGCAGTCATACTAGAACTAGCTTACTTGTTAGTGATAGTTTGCGAGTACTTAAATAGTACTCATGGCTTTGTCCCAGGCTATTCCCGTAGCCAGACTATGAAGAGGACTATCTGGAAGAAGGACAGCATGACAGCTACTGTAACATCCCAATTTCAGCAACCCTGATTAGTTGCCCAGAATGCAAAAATCAGGGGGAACAAAAACTTTTTCTTGTCTAGTGATGAAGTGTTTTCCTATTGTTTGAATATGTTTATGCTTATGATTGTGTATTAGAAGATATACTCCTTACCTCAACACCAGTTGACAAAAGCTACTTCCCAAAACTGCCTTGGCTTAATTTCCATATTCTCAAATGTTCTGGCATTTCAAAACCTGAGCCAAGAAGCCTTTGCAAACCAACTATTTTAGTAGCTGCTATTGATCAAACTATGGAGAGCTATAGAATACTATCTCTTTTCAAGACAGAACCTTCAAGACAGAACCTTCAACTACTCTTTTCTTTAGGTTTCCCAAAAATTCTTTTTAAAGCTTTTGAATTCTACTCCTGGTAGAGATACTAAGGACTCTCATATTATTCAAACTCCAACCTCTTCAAAATACTTAACCTTCCCTCAAGCCAGGCTTGATGGTAACCCTAGTTTTAGTTTTGCCTTGTTTGTAAGATGAGTTGCCTTGATCTGCTAAGATGAAGTGCCTTGATCTATTGTCTGATGAATTGCTTTGATCTGTTGTTTGACTTGTTTGCATAAGGAGGTAAGTGAGACACCATAGGAGCTCATCACTAGGATCAAGATACTTGAAACCCCAAAATCCTAAGCATGATTACAAAGCTAGATCTGATCCCTAGCTACTGAGTAATCATCCTAAACCCTTAACCAGATCAACTCTGAAGTGATCTACTGTCAGAAGCTTCCTAATCAATGAAGACCAATATCAAGCATGGATCCTTTCAACTCCATCTAAACTTCAACATCATCCACTTTATGATGCTTTGGTACCTTGCAACCCATCAACATCTTCCCCACCCACATTCTAGTCAAAAACTGTAAATCTTCCAAATTTGACTAAGTCTGGAAACTATTTCCAACATCACCTTTTTGAATGCCTCCTTTCCTCAACCCTTGTGCATTTTTGGAAATGCATTTGAACCATCTTGTTAAACATCCTAAGGAATAACAAGGCCCACTATTTCCCTTGGTTAGATCATCCTCCAACCCACTTGTTCTTGATGGTTTTGCAGGCAAGAAAATAACTATTCCTGCAAATCTAGTCAACATGCCTACTTTGACAGAAGCTCACACCATCATCCAACCTTCTATGGACCAACTCTTCACATGGTTGTGTTCTACTCATATATTTATACCAATATATACTTTACTTGTTCCAAGTGGATCTTTGTGCTTCTTAAACCCACAAGGTTTTGAAGGCTAGTTGATAATCTGCTTTGGCTGGCTTATTTTATTCAAAGTTCGAAAGACTGTCTTGGTGAGCTCAAGCAGTATCAAGTTCCAACCTCTACACCATTGCGATCTACATCACTTGGTCTATCCATCCGTATATCCCATGCCCCAAGGGGAGCTTTGAGATCCAAGATCCAATAAGGTTTTGTTGGTATGACAACAACTTTACCCCAGATCCCTTTTTCCTGGTTTTCCACCCAAATCACCTTCACTTCTCAAATCCTAAGGTTGCAAATGATTGCTAAACCTTTTCTACATCATCTACCTTGATCATCAAGATTTATCAAATATTATCGATAATTATTATGGCTCCAAATCAAATTAATCTCTTTAATAGACAAAATCTCCAAAGCTCCCTTCCCAAGGGAAAGTTTTGTTTTGGCCAAAGAGCTACCCCAACTTTTAGCTCAATTGAGATCCATCTATCATACCCTAACTTCCATTGTCAAAAAAAATATTTTTGTAGGGTTTATTATTTCTTTTTGCCTATTCTCTTAAATGGCAGAAATGGAATGATAATTGCTTTAAATACTTTTAAGCCACAATAAGTCTTGGGAAAATTCCCCTAAGTGTGTATTCACATTTGAGACCAGCTAACATAAAAAACTCCAACTGTCCAATTCAAAAATACCAAATAAATTCCTAAAAACCATTACTGCACTATTTGAATAATTGATATAAAGTGCATCTAGAATTCTCTGAAAAATCCCAAATAAATCTTAGAGATGCATCTTAACCTTACCCATCTACCATCATCATTACCCCACTAAGATTAGATTAAAAATCAATAGATACTTCATAAGCATCAAATTTTGCCAAATGAGAAAACCACCCAAACATGAGCTCAAACTCAAACAAAACCCTGGCCAACCACCACAGATCCATCCAGCACCCCCACCCTCTCATCTTTGGTCGACCATCACTGTAGCATCACTGTTCACCTTGTCTTTTTCTTTCGGAGTAAGTGAGATAGAGGAACACATGTGCCAAACTTGTTCCATAAGGGAGCAACAGCAGCCACCCTGCCCACTGCCCTGCTACACCGACCAGGTGACTCACACCACCCCTCCACCGTCCTCCTTGAGCAATCCCAAGCCAGCTCCACCCCACCTCCATGTCCAAAATGGACATTTCCAACCTAGGCCACCCCACCTCAGGTTAAAGGCACCAGAGGCACCGAACTCCCTCCTACGCTCCTCATTTGCCCTCTCACCACTCCATCTACCTCCCCGAACCTCCTCTCCCTCTCATCTTCCCTGTGCTACTCGAGAGAGAGAGAGAGAGAGAGAGAAAAGCTTCGGCCTTCTCCTCAAATCGAGCTAAGCTCCCTCTCCTCTGCTCCTCCATGTTGCATGTCACCGCATTGAGATCCCCTCCACCTTCTCTCTCTAACCATGTCCACTTTTTGGCCCAGGACCGTCTCCTCGAGCTACACCGACAAGCTCGGACGAGCTCGCCTCGGTCGTCGTCGCCCGAGCAAGAACTAGTCGTGGAAGCCATCCCTATCGCCCTCTCCTGGTTCGCCGTTGTCGACCGTGTCCCCCTGTGGCCTCCTCTTCACTAGAGATGACCCCAGTGAGCCTCCCCCTCCGCCTCTTTCCCTTTGCTAGGGTTCCGTCCATGTCACCGCGTCGGGAGCTGGGAGACAATGTTGCACCATCGATCTCCCTTCTAATCCGACGTTCCTCGAATACGCATACCCCTTCGTCTCATCGAGACGCTGACTGGCAGGCCAACCCCGTCAAGTTCAAGCACGTTGGGCCGATTTTACCTCCCTGGCCCAACTCCTCCTCAGATCCGGCCCAGATCTCCTCTCCCTTTTATTTATTTATTCCAGATCTGCATTTTAACCAGTTACTTTAATTCCTAAATAAAATGAAAAAGGCTAGATATTTCCCCAGATACAAATTTACCCATGTAGCCACCTATTTTGCCAATCATGGTGTACCAAAAGTTTGGCCAAAATCCACTAGTATCTTTTTCTGTAGATTTATTTACCAAGATGTACCATTTCTAGTAAATAAATTCCTGAGTGAGATACACATCTCTAACATGGATGAAACCAAGTTCCCCTGATAGCATAACTATAGGCCCAACATGTAGCCTTTATCCTATGCCAAGGTGCACAAGAGTTTGTCCCTTGTAGAAATAACAAAACCAGGAAAAATCTGACTTCAGAAAATTCCATAGATCAATTAATACCGGATTTTGAGTTGGTTTAAACTCTCTATGAGGTGGCCCACCAATATCTATCAAAACCTAGGAGACCATGATTTATTGAGTTCCTGAGGAATTTTACGAATTTAAACACTTGTTCCCATAGTGTTATCACTAGATAAATCATCACAGTAGTTTCACAACTCCAAAAAGGTTGATTCCAATTTCTACAAAAAGTTATTCTAAAAGCCTACCATGTGTACTTGGAATCAAATCAAAAGCTTATGTAGATTAAATCTGGTGAAAAAAGACAAAACAGCTACATAACTGCCTTTACGAATTTCTTAAAGGCATTCTGGTAATTCTTTTGACATAATTCCAACTCTCAGTGAATCATAACCTCAAATCCTACCTACCCGTCCAAGGAAATAATTTTTGGAGATCTAGGACTTTTCTGGTGATTTATCCCCTAACACTAGAGTTTATTTCACTTGAAAAATCATAGCTAATTAACTAAATGTGGTAAAATAGTGAAACCACTTTTGTTGGTTTCATTTTATCAACACCTATCTGTTGGTATCATTTTTACACAATGGTACCCTACAGAATAGGTCCTTGGTCCAAAACCCATCTCTTAGGTAGTTTCTAGACTATAAACCCTAAGGGATGATTATCCCCTTCTCCAAGGCCATCTCAATCTCCTAAATCCAATCCTCTCTAAAACTATTGAACCTTAATTGGAGATTGTTCAATTGCTTTCGGTATGTATGTCTGCTTGTATGCCTTGTGTTGACTGTGGTTTGATTTGTTTGCATATGCTGTCTGGACGACGATAGTTGCGATGAAATCGGAGAGTAGAAGAAGTGGTTATTACTATTGGATCATTATGGTATTCTCAGAAGAAGTCCAGGGACATATTTCCATATTGTTGATCACAGGCAAGCCACCTTCTTGCTCATAATCCTTGCCCTACTATTTTTTACTTATGCATGTTTTACCTACTGTTTGCAAAACTTCATTGTTTTAGTATATGATGATTTTATACTTGGTAAATGGCTTGGCTCCTCCAAACCATTATACCCTTGTACTGTTAAGTACAACCCCCCCTTGGTTTTACCTACTTTCCCCTAGTATAGTAAATGGTGTATAACACCATACCCCTTTGGAGACCCCATTTTAGCCGAAGCCGAACTAGAGGATGGGAAAACCACAAGGAAAAGTTTTACCAAATGTTTTATGATAAAACCTTGGTGAGGTGGAAACTCCCAAGAGTTGTTGAGAAAGAAAAAGGTTTTTGTTTTACAAAATGCTGGAGGAAAACCGGAGGAAAAAGGTTTACAAAAACACACCCGGTTTTTTGTAGTTTGCTAGAACAATTAACCCATGCAACCACATTACCCTAAAATGGGACAGGGCTAGATTTGATGATTGTTTATTCTGGTAAAGGTTGCCTCACAACGACTACAGGGGATAAAAATCCCTGGAGGGTGGGCCTTCTCTAGCTGAGTCCATGTAAAACATTGACTGGAAGAAGGAACAAAGGGTCTGCGGGCCTCCACGCGTTACTATGAGCCCCTCATTGAAAGCGCACACTCGTGAAGTGGAAAAAGCGCTCCGGTTGGCTTGGGAAGTATATAGGGCATCCCGATGTTGAGGGGAAAACACTCATAGGGTAGGCACTTATATTGGAGTGGGATTTCGGAGAGTCTTGGTCGGTTACTCGACCCATGATTGGCGTAGATCAGGGCAGAGTAGTCAGATGGTGTGGATAAAGTGTACAACCTTTGCAGAGTGTAAATCTATTCTAATAGCCGTGTCCGCGGTCATGGACGGTTGGGAAGGTTGCTATAGAGCGGTGCTGGTTTTGTTTTCAAAAAGGATTTCGGAAAAGCAAGGGCTTTGAAAATGTTTTGACCATGAGATGGTCGGAAAGGAGGATGGTTTTGACCAGGGGATGGTCGGAAGGGGAAGGAAAGGAGTTTGGTCATGAGATGACCGGAAGGAAGAAAAAAATGCGTGACCCAGTCCTAGTGTTTTCTAAAACTTTTCAAAAAGGTTTGCAAAATGTTTTACAAAAGTTTTCAACAAAGATATGTAGATGCTATATCTATAGGAGAAACTATTTGTGAATAGAACCTCTCTTGGAGCCCTGCTACTACCACAGCCATATTGCATACCTCTTTGTTATTACTACTTTCTTAAAGTGGTTTGCGAGTACATTCAAAGTACTCACTGGCATTTTCCCTGGCTATTAACTTGGTCAGATCTGAAGAAGAAGGTGACGATGACGACTATGCGAGCTAGGATGTTCTCCCAGTCAGTTGCATGTAGGTTAAGGCATGGCTCGGGCTCTACGCTTGACGAAGTTCCGCTGATGCTGATTGATGTAGCCATAATGGCATATAAGGTATGAAATGTATCCGTTTAAGTAATGGATGTTTACTTTGATACTTGTCGGTTATGTGCCACGACTAACTAATCATGGGATCGTGGTGTATGCATAACAGGGATTCTCGGAGGATTAATCCGGGGGCCCCACAGACTTGGTATCAGAGCCATCCTGACAGTAGGAGAACCTTAGTTAGCATGGTCATTAGACAGGAACCTTATTTTGAAAACCCTGGCTTTCGAAAACTAGTTTCTCAATGAGCTTCAAAAAGTTCTACTTCTCTTACTCTAAGTAAATGGTTTCGAAAATGGTTTCCTCTAACTCTCGTCCAAACTTCAAACCTACGGATTTTAAATAACTAGGATCTAGAACCCGGTGAAGACAATGAGAAAAAGATGAAGACAAGCAACTAGCAGCAAACACAAGGAGACTACAATATCGCTCTACCAGCGGAATCCTCACAATCAGAAGACATCGGGTGTTGCACTATCAAGAAACATCCAAGATATGACGAAGGCTTCATCCGCAAGATCGTGACTCTAACTTGAAGAAAGACGATATCTAGGGTCAATAGTCCTAAGAATAGGATTCCCCTACATCGCGAGTAGTTAAATCCTTGGTCCTTAACGTTGACCGTGTTTTCTTGCCTAAAGTGCCTTATGTGTTGCTTGCTCTGTGTTGTTTGCCGAGGACATTGCGACCCCCTCGCTTTGTTCACCTTGTATGTATTTTTTGGCCCTTTTACACCATGAAAAAAGTGTTTCAAGGATAGATACCCCACTGAGTACCTCAGGTACCCATGTTAGTCATCGCTAACAAAAATCTAGACTAAACTCAGGGGTATATGAACGGAAAAGCATCGCAAGAACCAGGAATTTGACATCGTCAAGTCAGAACAACTCGAAGACTTCACCTCCGCAGGACGGCATCCCTCATCAAACTCACCTCTCAAGACTCGTCGATCACATAGCAATCAGTTATTATTGGTCTATTATAGCTAGAACCCCGTTGAAGCTGGAAGTCAATCCCTAAGGATCCTCAATATCCACAAGAAACCACCAAAAATGTCTACCCAGACAAGAAGTGAAGACCTAACTACGCTGACCTCCGGTATATTAGACCTTCCAACCACCGCAGGAGACTAACTAATCTAGTCGACCCTACCCAAACTAACGGAAAGTTCCTCCCTAGAAGGTCAGAACCACCACTGAAGTCAGATGATTAGGAAGTGTGAAGACAACGAGTCCACTCCACCCTCAAGCAGAAGCAATGCAAGAAATGCCAATGAAGACCGCTTGCCCGACGCTGACTACTTCAACCCTGACTAACTACTAGCAAAAAGAGTCATAAAC
This sequence comes from Avena eriantha, assembly GCA_910589775.1. Lineage (NCBI taxonomy): Eukaryota > Viridiplantae > Streptophyta > Magnoliopsida > Poales > Poaceae > Avena > Avena eriantha. The sequence goes on from OU342741.1 coordinate 231,195,156, forward strand.
CGCTACCTTACCATGAGCTAACTCCATAAGGCTTCGTTAGGAAACCACCATCGCCATGGTTTATATAATAGGTCGTCACTCGAAGACCTCAGCTCAAGACTCCGAGAAGATACAACCTTCCGCTAACATCGAGTCACAACTCCAAGACAGAAGATCCGCACCCCTCCCGGAGCACCTTAGTGAAGCTCTAAGGTGGAAAGACTGCGTCTTTCCACTCAATCTTTAGAAGACTGTCTACCAGAACATACTTCAGAAAATATCTCCGGACCTGAAGTCTTCCTACCAAACAACAACCCGCGAGTTATCCAAAGAGAAACTAACTAAAGATTCTACAAAGTCCCTCCACCAATTCAGCTGAAAACCCACCCGAAGGACCGCCGAACCGCTAACCCCTAGGTTGCATAATGCTTAGAGGACGTGAGACTACAACGACTCCACCAGGATAAGTTTGAATAATAGTAGTATATAAGCCCCGTAGGGCATAGCTTCACAGACGCCTTCTGAAGATCTTGACTCCAGGAGAAAGATGGACGACAGTCTTCCAAACTTCATCCAATGCCTTCAAGAAGGAAGGACATGTTATCCACGAGCTAACCTAGTCTAATCCTATGGGGGAAAGACTGCGTCTTTCCCACAGAAATAGAGTAACTCTTCGCCAGAAGCAAACTTAAGAGTTTCGACCCTAAAATCATTAAATAGGGTAAGCTACGACCCTAAGGAAGAGCTGTGAATCCTTAGAGAGAGGTACACCCAGCTGTACATTCTATCCTCTGACGAGTACCCCATGAAGTTCAACATCGAGATAGTCTGCCCAGTTTAAGACCTTGAGATATAGAGTCCGGAAGGAAAAGAAGGTCAGCCCTCGCAATCGGGACTAGACTCTGCTCAACTCTCCGTGCATCCCGAAAGACTAAAGCTCAACTTCATCGAAGTAGTTACATCTTCCAAAGACGGAGTCCGTAAGATAGTACGCTTGAAACCAGTAGGGCTACCCTTGACTAAAAAACTCCCCTAACCCTACTCTCCTGAATCTCAGGACGAGATTCTTTTAAGGGGGAAAGGTCTGTAACATCCCAATTTCAGCAACCCTGATTAGTTGCCCAGAATTCAAAAATCGGGGGGAACAAAAACTTTTTGTTGTCTAGTGATGAAGTGTTTGCCTGTTGTTTGAATATGTTTATGCTTATGATTGTGTATTACAGATATACTTGTCGTGGTGGTGGCACGGCAGATGCCATGGATAGGCTAAAGATGCGGCCAATGAGTGCTAGGGGAATCCAGGGAGGGAGAACGTGGTGATTCCACGCACGGAAGTTTTTGTATTCTCTCTATCAATGGTATTTACAAGTGCTGTTGAGGCTCTTAGCAAGAAGGAGACGATGTCTCTTACTCCCTACCAACTAGACCTAGAGTTCTAACTTAGACAAAGAGAATGATCGATCCCCCTCTATGGAGGCCCCGGTGCTCCTTACATAGTGGAGCCCGGGTTACAATTCTAGGGCATATGTGGCAGCATATTCGTAGAATATGCTCCTCGCTTAAAGCAAATGCTTCTTTATTCTCTTTAACGGCTCGTCTGGGCTTTGGACGTAACCCGTAGTGTAATCCTTGTCTTTTGGCATCACCAGACATGGGCTACGTCATCCAGCTTTGCCCGCGTCACCTTGGTCGCCCCTGACCCGTTGGTCCTATTCTTTTACTTTACTTTGCTCATGCTACAGCTAATAAAGCCACCTGTTGACCAGATGGGGATTCCTTCTCTTGGAAGCCAAGGTAATCCGGCTAGCATATAGCTAATCTGGCCTACCAAGTCACCTGCAAAACAAATAGACATGGCCAACATACATCTTATGCCGGCCGGACCATAGTCAAAGAGATGCCCCATGGGCCGGGTCACACCGTGATTCAGCCTGCCTTGAGGTGACCCGGTCAGCACTTGCTTTGACCGCCCCATACCCCGGCTAACTCGGCCCTTATACCCCGGTGTTACCCTACCCGGGGGTATCCCCCCAACATTAGTCCCTGAAGCTAGTGCGGTCTTAGCAACTTTTAGTTGTTAAGGCCATAGCAGGTTCCCATATCCGGAGCTTCTTGCTTCTTAGGCCAAGTTACCTCGTAATCCAGAGTTTCTCATCTTGCAATCCTTTGGCTCATTCCGAGTAATTTCTCGCTGGCCAAGTCTCTTGCTCGCTTATCCGAGTTACTTTTCCTTCTCTTGTACGCTTCCCCACATTCTTCATGGAGGGTAATCATCATTTTGCCTCATTTTAAGGGCCTCGCGCATGTGTCGGTTACTATCGCAATGTCAGGAATAACTGTTGTAAATGTCCCTTCACTACAACACCTCGTTAACCGTAACATTACATCACATCGTGGGACCATTTGCTCTTGTAGCCCCTCCTGTGGCCTTGCTTCGATTGGCTGTTCGGGCCGCATACACGCCCGTTGTGCGCAGCGTGTCGCCCGCAAAGGATCCCACGACGCACGTGTTGCGCGGTTAAGTAGGAGGTGTGGGGCGATTTTAGGGGAAGTTCCCCCATTTCCTCTACGCTTCCAAGCCTATCTCTCTTTCACAGCAACCTCGCCGCCACCGCCAGTTTTCTGTTATACTAGCGCCACCGTGACCGCGCTCAGGTAGCCCTTCGCACCTGCGCCACCGTTCCCACTCAAGGTTTCCATCACGGGGCCTTCTGCTTCCCGTTTTCCATCTTTCGTCTACCTCTACTCCGATTACTCCCTCGACGACCTCGAATCCACCATGACAGAGGCGGAGGCAGCGATGGTGATGTAGCAGGAGGAAGGAGCGGAGGGCCACGAACGCGGCTGCTGGGATGGTTCCGTCGTCCACGAGGAGGACATGGATTGGCTCCTCGCCACGCGACGTATCCCCGCCGTTGTCGCCTGCCGCCTCGCCTCCGGTGAAGTCACTCCTTCCCCCAAATCTAGGGAGTACGTTGTCTTTCTTTCGCATTTCCAGCGTGGCTTCAGCCTTCCCACTTCCGATTTTTTATTTGATTTCATTTCTACATACAAGTTGCAACCGCATCACCTCCCCACGAATGCCATTACCTCTCTGTCCTCCTTTGCTTCTGGCATTGAGGGGTACATCAGCCTCTGGCCAACCAAAGAACTTTGGATTAAGTTCTTTGGTCTACAAAGGAACGTAGTTCCAGACAAGCAGCGTGCCCCAGAGGACAAACACTTGACCCAGTGTAGCACCGCCTCCATTTCTCCCCGGAAGAACTCCGTGTTCCCCCAGGTCACTGGAATTGAGTCCTGCAAGGGCTGGGCCCGGACTTTCTTTTATGTTCGGAACACCACCAAAGAGGACCTGATCTGGTTGCTCCCCTTCAAACTTGGCCCTCCTGATACCTCGCGTTGGGAGAGCATTTCGAAGCGGCCCATGGCCCTAGCGAATCAAGTAGAGCGCCGGATCAAGGAGCTACTCAAGGAGAAACTCCGGGGGAGGACATTATGATTACTTTCCTCTGCAGCCGGGTCTCCCCCTCCAGAAGCGAGCCCACATATCTGCTACTTGAGCGTCCTTCTCGACCCTCACCGGACTTCATCCATCGAGCTGGATAACTCGGAGGTTTACCGCCGAGTTAAGTCCATTTTCAATGTGGAGAAGGAGTTCTCCTAGGATTGGGAGTGGGGACTTGAGCCCCTCACTCGGGCCACCCCTCCTCCAAAGGTAAATTTTCCTGTTCTTGTTTTCCGAATCTTCTCTGTATATCGATTCACTTTTGTAACTTGTCAATTGTTTCCTTGTTCTCAGTGATTCCTCCAGCAGCCACTAGAGGATCGTGAGGTGCTGGCGAGCAAGTGGTTACCGGACCGCACCGAGGAGGACAAGGAGGAGCCTGATTCAGAGGTCTTCCTACCTACCCCGGATGTCGTCAAACGCAGCGCTGGTAAGCCCTCTTCTCTGAGGGATTGGCCAGACGATGATGACTCAGACGTTGAGGTCCTAGAGGTATTTGATCCGGTTCCCATATCTTACGCGCATCTGGCTCTGTTCGAATGTTCAGCTAACCCGGACAATCATGTCCACGAGGTTCCTCCCCTTGCCAGTGGTGGCCCGACCCCTTCTCCTTCCCGGAAGCGCGCGGCTACCTCGGCCGCAACTTCGGAGGTGCCGCCGCCCAAGAAGAGGCGGAAAAAATCCAGGGTGAAATCCTCATCCAAGCCAGCCGCCAAGAGCATGGTTCGGAGGGTGCCCAACCCTTGGGCTCCTCCTACCGCGGAGGAGTAAGTCCTTTAATACTGCTACTTGGGATTTTTCCTTTGCTTGCCTTTGTTTCTTATTGATTCTTTCTTTTTGACTTGGTGTTTTTCTTTTTCTCAGAGCTCCTAGGGATATCCCTCAGAGCGGCTCCGGCATTGCCTCCCCACTCCGGAGCAGTCCCTCTCCCCCCCCCCCACGCAACAACGATTATCGCCTGCTCAGCCCTATTCAAGAGGGCTCTGCGGCTACGCCTGACCAGAGCCCACCTCGCCAAGAGGAGGGCAATGTCGTTCCGAGGGGTAGTGGGGTGCCTCTGGATATGGCGTTGCCGGATCTCCATGGTTCCTCGGCCTCCATGGTAGATCTTGAGGTGCTAGTTTCATCGGCGCCGCCCCCAGCAAACCCCTTTGTTCTAGTGCTCCCAGCGTCACCAGCACCAGCACCAGTGCCAGTAACACCAGCAGCAGCAGCAGCGACACCAATAGAATTAGCACCAACAGCACCAGCATCAGCATCAACAGCATCAACAGCAGCAAAAGCCTCCAAGCCTCCCAAGAGAAAAGCAACATTGGCTCCCTCCGGGTCTACCACTTCCATAGTAGATATTTTTCAAACAGTTCCTCCACCTTCTAGGTCAGCAAAGAGAACTTCTTCCGGGTCTACCACTTCCGGGTCAGAGGCCAACCAACAGCTGGTTTTGCATACCGCCCCGCTGCAGCTCAATCCACCAGGCGAGAGGCCCACGTGAATGGTCTTGTGATGAATTATTCTCCGAGCGGCGAAAGCTACAGTCCACTGCTCCTTGAGTATGTGAAGAACTTGAACAACGCAGAATTTGTCGACCCTCAAGATGATCTGCCAGAGAAGTTCGGCCTAGCCAAGTTCAGCACCCAGATGAACTCTGCTACCAAGGCTATCTCCTTAGTCGGCCGGATGATGGAGGTAATTCTTTTTCTCTACTGTTGATGTTTTACATAACTAAGAACCTATAGATATAGCCCCTACTCCCCGAGCCTCCGAGGGAATAACTTGTTATTCGGTCAGATGCTTCTTATAGAACTTAGCTTTTGTTCATAATGACATTAAATTTTAGTATAGTTAGAGCCAGGTCTAGTTCCCTTGGCCCGTATCTTATGCACTTTGAATATCCACACACCAAGATCCAGGTTAAGTTCCACTTGGCCCGGATCTTGTATAATTCGAATATCCACACACCTAGAGTCAGGTTAAGTTCCACTAGGCCCGGGTCTTGTAGACTTCGAATATCCACACACCTAGAGCCAGGTTAAGTTCCGCTTGGCACGGATTTTGTAGGATTCGAATATCCACATACCTAGAGCCGAGTTGAGTTCCACTTGGCCCAGATTTTGTAGAATTCCAATATCCACATACCTCGAGCCGGGTTAAGTTCCACTTGGCCCGGATTGTAGAATTCGAATATCCACATACCTAGAGCCAGGTTAAGTTTCACTTGGCCCGGGTCTTGTAGGATTCGAATATCCACACACCTAGAGCCGGGTTAAGTTCCACTTGGCCCAGATTTTGTTGACTTTGAATATCCACACACCTAGAGCCAGGTTAAGTTCCACTTGGCCCAGGTCTTGTAGACTTCGAATTGTTTTTACTCTGCCTTTGAACTTTGCCATTTCCTTGCTTATTTCAGATTACCACGGACCGCCGATCCGCTGAGTTCCAGCGCCTGCTGGACTCCTATAAAGACATTCGCGCGTGTTATGGTAAAGTCCTGGTGGAGTACCATAATAGGTGTAATTTTCCATTCTTCGTCTTCCGTATTTATTCGAACTTCTTAGGATCCATATGAATTTGTTGTCCGAATCATGAAGCCAAGGTGGAAGCTAAAAACAGAGTCATGTAGAAGACCCTCGCTGAAATCAAAGGTAAGTTTATCTCCTCCACACGATCGCTGTATTTTCCTTCCTTTATCTGGTGGACACTTATACTTTGGGTCCTCCGGTTCATTATTCTATTGCAGTTTCTCTCGAGGATTGTGTCACCATGCCTGAAATGATGACTCATTTCCTCGAACAAGCAGGGAAGCATGAGGCTGAGCTGAAAAAAAAACATGCAGAGATAGCACGGCTCCAACAGCAGGACTCGAAGATCACTCGGCTGAATGCCGAAATTTAGAGGCTTAAGTGCCTCCATCAGTCCAAGTTGGAGAAGGCCGACCAGGAGTTAACCGAGGAGAAAGACCATCTAACCACGCAAATCTCCAAGGATAAGAACCTATTGGAGGAAGCCGACGTCAAACTTACGTCGGTGACCACCGAATACGAGAAACTCTAGGCCCATAGTGCCAACGTTGATTCCGAGCTTCAGCGACTTCTCTTCCAGATCTCGTGTGAGTTTCTTCCCTTGCTTGATTTTCTTTCCTCCAGATTTGGTCCTTTTGCTCACTATTTTTCTTCTCATTCTTAGGAAAATTTCCAGAAAGTGATACACTCGGTGCCTCTACTGTACGCCAGTCCCGCGAACAGCGTGGTATCCTTGTTGCCCCTAGTGCCGAACCAAATCCGTATACTACGGTGGATCTCCTAGCGAGTCTCAGCGCTCGCCTTGACGTAGTGAAGAACCACGGCGCAGATATTATCCCAGCAGAAACATGTATGTTCAGCTGCCTTTGGTCCAGTGAACCCATTCCAAAGAAAGCCTTGCCTTTGATAGCCAAGTTAATGGAGTGCGACACGCAGCTGCATCTGTGGCGAGAATCTGCCGCACGGGCTGGGGCCAACATTGCTCTGAAATTTGCTCTATCATGGTACGAAGGAATTGATCTGGCGTTGCTCACTCGCATGCTCACCGGGTTGCTCTGGCGTTGCTCACTCGCATGCTCACTCGAATTGATCTGGCGTTGCTCACTCGCATGCTCACTCGAATTGATCTGGCGTTGCTCACTCGCATTGCTCTGAAATTTGCTCTATCATGGTGCAAGGATCCGGATTGGATCGCGCGCCGCAAACCCTGTACCAACAAGCTTATCCAGTACTCCTTCTGCCATGCTTGGAATGAGGGGCTGAGTTATCTCGATGCCGTTGATGAAGAAGTTATCTTTGGAGATGAAGAGGAAGGGAGCAAAAGTGAGGGCTCCGAACTGGGCGATGAGACTGAAGACCCGGAGGATACTGAGCTCAACCCGGAGGACGAAGCCGAGGCTAGCGCCCCTCCCCCACACTCCAAAGTACCTCCTTCATCGACGGATGATTCGTTTGCTGCTCCTGGTCCTTAAAAACACTGGTCACATTTATCAGATCCCCGGAATTCCGGGCGTAAATGTATTAAATACTTTGGTTTGGTTGTGCTACAATTTAAGTTCTGAACTAAGTTTTATTGTTGGATTATCGTGGGTAAAGTTCCCGAGTTCCATTTTCTTGTTCCCCCAATTTTTGGCTCGGCTCGCGTCTACCTTGATTCGGTTTTTCGACTTACGAGTCCAAGGTTCAAAAAATTGACTTAAGAATACTTGAAACCTTGAGATTAGCTCAAAATGATCTGGCATTTTAGTGACAAATAAACCAAGGGTTAGTAAAAAAACTAATGTCGGCCTGCTTAAGTTCTTTCCCTTAGTCGTTTTTATGTGCTTTGCCATTCCAAACTTGTTCTCTTGCTTGCCATGAAGCCAATTCGTGTTGGACAGTAGCAAAGTAGAAGAGTTTGGTTTTTGGTGCTTACACATTACTAATCCAACTAAGGTATAAGCGACTTCACCCAGCCGACATAAAAAATACGAAAATAAGAAACAAGCATTGTAGCAGTCCTTGAGTCTCTGCTCGGGGTGGCAAAGTTTTTATTGATAAGCTCATCGCCGACATATATACCGACGTATGAGTAGCTCGGATACATTCACCTCTTAGGTGTAGAAAGGACGAAGTAGTGCTACGTTCCACGGTCGTTTGGATTCCTCTCCGGACATGTCCGCCTTGTTCTTTTCCTGGGGTTGTGCATTAATAAGATAGTAGGAATCATTGTGCATCTTGGAGATATTCCCAAGAGGCAATAATAAAGTGGTTATTATTATATCTTTATGTTTATGATAAATGTTTACATCCCATGCTATAATTGTATTATTAGGAAACACTAATACATGTGTGTTTTGTAAACATAAAAGAGTCCCTAGTAAGCCTCTTGTTGAACTAGCTTGTTGATTAATTGATGATCATGGTTTCCTGATCATGGACATTGGATGTGATTAATAACAAGGTTATATCATTAGGAGAATGATGTAATGGACACACACCCATAGTAAGCGTAGCATAAAGATCAAGTCATTAAGTTCGTATTGCTATAAGCTTTCAAATGCATAGTAACCTAATCCTTCGACCATGAGGTTATGTTAATCACCATCACCAGATGGATACTTTGATGACATCAAACACCGCTTCGTAACTGGGTGGTCATAAAGGTGTCATTGGGTATTCTGAAAGTATGTGTTGAAGCGCATGAACCAAGATTGGGATTTGTGCATCCATATGATGGATAGATATGCTCTGGACCCTCTCGGTGGAATGTCATCTAGTTAGCTTGCAAGCATGTGACTAGGTCACAAGAGATGACATATCACGGAACGAGTAAAGAGTACTTATCAGTAACGAGGTAGAACTAGGTATGGAGATACCGATGATCAAACCTCGGATAAGTATAGTATCGCGTGACAAAGGGAATTGGTTTCGTATGTTAATGGTTCTATCGATCACGAAGTCATCGTTGAGTATGTGGGAGCCGTTATGGATCTCCAGATCTCGCTGATTGTTATTGATAGGAGATGTGTCTCTGTCATGTCTGCATATTCACGAACAGTAGGGTGACACACTTAAGGTTCGAAGTTGTTGTAAGTAGATATGGAATGTGCGTTGGATACCGAATGTTGTTCGGAGTCTCGGATTGGATCCGGGACATCACGAGGAGATCCGGAATTGTCCGGAGAATAAGATTCATATATTGGGGATCATTTTCTGAGTTAGGAAATGTTCCGGAGTATTTGTATGAGGTTTCTAGAAGGTTTCGAAATGTTCCGGAAGGTTCTAGAAGATTTCTTGGAGTTTACTTGAAAACCAAGAAAGGATCAAGGAGTCCTTGTGGGGTAAGACAAGGATTCGTGGGGGGGGAGGACTCCTCCCCCCACCTCCCAATCCGCCGGCCATAGGAGGAAGGGGAGTCCTACAAGGACTCCCCCTCCCATGGCGCCTCCCCCCTTTAAATAGAGGGGTAGGGGCGCCCCCTCCAGGCCCTCCTCTACAACACCCAATCTCCGCCGCCTCTCTCCTCCTCCTTTCTTCTGCACAGGCATAGGCGAAGCCCTGCAGAATTCTCTACTCCACCACCACCACCATGCCGTCGTGCTGCTGGGATTCCGTGGAGAAGATCTACTACCTCCACTGCTCGCTGGAACGAGGAGAGGAAGGTCTGCTTCGACTCCACACGTGTGACCGACTGCGGAAGCGCTGCCGGAACGCGGCGCCGGAAGGATCGTCCACTCGATCTTGAGATCGGCAAGTGATCGACTACATCAACCACGAGATCTAATCTCGTTAACGCTTTCGAGTCTACAAGGGTTAGTACCGATCTATCTCGTTGCTCATGTCTAATAGATTAGATCTTGGCTTTTATCTAGATTTGATCTGGGTTTTGTTCCATCTTGCGGTAGAATTTTTTTGTTTTCCATGCTACGAACCCATCAGTGGTATCAGAGCCATATCTATGCGTAGATCTGTTGCACGAGTAGAACACAATGGTTTTGTGGGCGTTGGTGCTTGTGTCGTCTTTTGCTTTGTGTACTTTGCATCTTGCGGCATGGTGGGATGAAGCGGCTCGGGCTAACCTTACATGTCATCGCACATGAGACTTGCTCCACGCTTGACGTGTAACTTGCTTTGCACAAGTGGCTTTGCGGGTGTCTGTCTCTCCCACCATAGTATAGATCCAATTTACACTTTGCACTTGATAGCATTTGTATCAATGTTGTGGTTCAGTTTCGTAGGTAAGATCCGTTATTGTTCGAAAGCCCCAAACCACGTAAAACATGCAAAGAAAATTAGAGGCGTCTAACTTGTTTTTGCAGGGGTTTTGTGATGTGATATGGCCATCATGTGATTGTGATTATATTTGATGTATGCAATGATCCTTGTTGTAATATGGCAACCGGCAGGAGCCTAATGGTTGTCTTTAATTATGTTAAGACCTGCGTGTCTATTCATCTTGTAATAACTTTATTCCAAGTAGTTGTAATAGTTGCTAGTGATGATGGACAACCATGAAGCGGCGCCACTGACCTTGACGCAATGCTGGTGATGATGGAGATCATGTTCGTGCTTTGGAGATGGAGATCAAAGGCGCAAGAAGAAAGGGCCATATCATATCACACTAATTATGAATTGACTGTGATGTTAATCCTTTATGCATCTTGTATTGCTTAGATCGCGACGGTAGCATTATAAGATGATCCCTCTCACTAAATATCAAGTAATAAAGTGTTCGTCCCTAGTTGGCACCGTTGCTAAGACTCGTCGTTTCGAAGCATCTCGTGATGATCGGGTGTGATAGACTCTACGTGTGCATAACGGGTGCAAGCCATATTTGCACATGTGGAAACTAAGGTTGACCTTGACGAGCCTAGCATGTACAGACATGGTCTCGGAACACGGAATACCGAAAGGTAAAGCATGAGTCATATGGATGATATGATGAACATGTTGATTGTTCGCCTTTAAAGCTACATCATCTCACGTGATGATCGGACTTGGTGTAGTGGATTTGGTTCGTGTAATCACTAAAACAACTCGAGGGATGTTGTTTTGAGTGGGAGTTCATTTGTAATTTGGATTAGTCGAACTCAATTTATCATAAACACAATCAAAGTGAATTTGCATAGTTTGTTGTAGTCATTGGCATCCGTTCACCACCTTACGCTTAGTTATAGTTGAGATAGTGGAACTATAGAAATTCTGGATATTTACTTTACGAACTGGTATCGTATTGTTTTGAATTTCAATTTAAAGTTTATAAGTCCTATTGCAAACTTTCAGCAAACTCTATTTACTCCATGAAGTTTAATAAGTAGTATTAAATCAAGAGTAAGAATTCCAATGTTAGTATCTAAAGTATCATGTTTGCCTCCATGATTATTGATACACAAAAGATTGTTTTTAATATCAAGTTTATCTAAGAGCTGAAACCAATGTTTCAGAAACCATCCTGGTATTGCGATATCTAAAACAATGTGTTGGTTACAACATGATAGAGTATACGTCCTCATATTTGATGAGAATTTGTGAAGGTTGGAGACGCTAGTCGTCCTAATCCTCCAAAAGGTTTTGAAAAAGAAACATTATACTCGCAATTCACCTTTATAAGCTATATCAGCTTGATAATGAAAGTTGTCATGATAAGGATGAATAGAAGATGTAAGTAAAATGTTTACTACACTAAAAGATTACTAAAGAATGGAATTTTGAAAGAATGCCAAACATTTGATGATGGTGATTACTACACTAAAAGTGACATCGTTGTTTAAATTATATTTGAAAGAAAACATGAAGAAACTCCATGTTGATGGAATTTTGGAGTCTTTTGATTTTGATCAATTGACGCATGTGAGACTTTCCACGAGATAATTGAAACTCCGTCCATGGGACAGAGAGGAACGGATGACTAGCTTATTGGAAATTGAGCATGCTGATGTGCATAGTCCATTATGTGTAGCCATATGCGATGGATCTTTTTGCTTCATATGCTTTCTCCAAAAATTTGAGTGAATATATATATGTATATTTACTTAATAAGGAGGAAGTATGAAAACATTTGAAAGTTGTTCAAAGACTTTCAAGATGAAGTTGAAAATCATTGTAACAAGAAAATAAAGGGTTTATGATTCGATCATAAAGAAAGATGTTTGAGTTACAAGTTTAGCAAAACACCTAAGATTCGAGGAATCGTTCCATGGATTTGCATTTCCCAAAACACCATAGGAGTATGGAGTGTTCAAGATATGTAATGAAACCTTGTTTGACATGGTAAGATCAAAGGTGTCATTTATAAAACTACCATTATATATTAAAGATTAAAGCTTTAGTGACTACCGCTTTTACACTGAAAAGAGCTCCATCGTGATTCGTTGAAATGACACCATATAAGTCATGGTTTGGGATAAAACCCAGGTTGTCCTTTCTTAAATTTTTGGTATGCTAGGCATAAGTAAAATATTTACAACCAAAGTCGGATAAGCACGTCTTTGTAGGTTATTCCAAAGAATTTGTTGGGAATTTCTCCATAACACTAAGGACAAAAGAGTTTGTTACTTGGAACGTCATGTTTCTTGAGAAGGAATTTTTCGTGAAAAGTTAAGTGGGAGGAAAATAGAACTTTGATAAGGTTGTTGAACCTTAGCTATATGTGCTAAGTAGCGCAGCGCCGGAAAGTGTCCCGGTGACGGCCATAATGCTCATGTCTCTCGTGATTACAAAAGGTGTGATCTCGGAGATTAGAGTTCCTATAGAACCATGTGGGTCGGTAAGAATCAAATAGTAAGATTTGATAAGCAAGTCATTATTGTTTTGACAATGATGAACCGAGTACATGCAAAGAAGCGATGATGAGCCCTGACAATACCAATCAATTGGATCTTTCCACTTGCCTGTTCGATGCGGGGTGGGCGACTGCGACGACATCTAACCGGATATTCTTTTCTTAGCAGAATCTCGCAAACGCTCCTTCAGCAAAATTTGTCCCATTATCAGTTATGATGATATGGGGATAGCCGTACCTTAGGATTATATCCTTGAGGAATCTTACTATTGTTTCCCCATCACATTTCCGAATTGGTTTTGCTTCAATCCATTTGGTTAACTTGTGAACCATGACCAGAATATGGGTCATCCCTCCTTTGGCCGGCTTAAATGGTCCTACCATATCTAGGCACCATACAACAAATGGCCATGTAATGGGGATATTTTTCAGCTCCGACATTGGTAGGTGAGTTTTCGTGGTGTATCTTTGACAACCATTGCATTTTCTCACCAAGTCCTCTACTTTCTCCAAAGCACTGGGCCAATAAAATCCATGCCGGAAAGCTTTTGCTACTAAGGCCCTTGAGGAGGCATGGTGGCCACATTCCCCTTGGTGAATATCCCGGAGCATGTCAAGTCCTTCCTCCGGATCAACACATCGCTGCAATACTGCTGTCACACTTCTTTTGTATAGTTCGGCGTTGATAATTGTATAGGCCTTTGCCCTTCTTTGGATCTGCCTTGAGCTTATTTCGTCATCCGGCAAGATTCCCTCTTTCAGGAAATCAAAAATTGGCTTGGCCCAAGTTGGTACAGTCCGGACGGGAAATGGTTCCTCATCAACTTCCATTGCATCCACCAACATAACTCCTGCCGGATCAAACTGAACAGTCCCCGGGTTTGTTGAGGCAGTCCCTAGGTCTGCAGAAGCAGTCCCCAGGTTTGTTGAGGTGCTCCCCCACTCTATTTCCATAGGTGCAGCTCCTGATCCGGAGAGCGTCGGGATGTAAATGGAATCTGACTCGGGTGAGGGTGTGATAGATGGTTTCCTCAGGTGCTCCAAGGCGACATTCGGTGGGATTGGCTGCCGGGACGAGCCTAACTTGGACAGCGTATTTGCCGCCTCGTTTTCAATTTGGGGTATGTGATGAAACTCACATCCCTCAAAAAACCCACTTATCTTTTAAAGATGGAATCTATACAAGGCCATGTTAGCATCCAAGGCATCCCAATTTCCACATACTTGGTGCACCACCAAATCGGAATCTCCAAAGCATTGTATCTGACGTATCCCTACTTCTTTTGCCGCTTTGAGTCCATGCACCAATGCTTCGTACTCCGCCACATTATTCGAGGCACTGAAGTGGATTTGAAGGACATATTTCAGTTGATCCTTCTTGGGCGAGGTACGCACTACTCCAGCGCCCAACCCATCTTTTAGTTTTGATCCATCGAAGTGCATTTGCCAATAATTGGAGTCCGGCAAGGGTGGCTTGTACTGCATTTTAGCCTAGTCCACAAAGAAATCCGCCACGGCTTGTGACTTGATTGCATCCCTTCTGTCAAATTGTGGTGCATAGGGAGCTAACTCGATTACCCACTTTGCTATTCGGCTGCTTGCGTCTTTGTTACTCATGATTTCCGAAATAGGTGCCTCACATATCACCTTGATGGGGTGTTCCTCAAAATAGTGTTTGAGTTTCTTAGCCGACATATATACATCGTACGCCATCTTCTGATAGTGAGGATAATTCTGCTTCGAGGCTGATAATACCTCACTCAGATCGTCCACCGGCCTTTGCACGGATTTTCCCTCCTCCTCACGCTCCACTATGATTACTACACTTACGACTCGGTTGGTCGCGGCTACGTAGAGCAACATTGGCTCCTTAGGTAGTGGTGCGGCTAGGATTGGCGCAGTAGATAACATCTTTTTCAACTCTCGAAATGCTAGGTCCGCCTGTGGCGACCATGTGAACTTGTCTGCCTTTTTCATTAGTTGGTAGAGGGGCAAGGCCTTCTCTCCCAACCGACACACGAACCTACTTAACGATGCCAGGCAACCAGTAAACTTCTCCACATCGTTAAGGCATTTTTGCAGTTCCATTCTTTCTATGGCCCGGATTTTTGTCGGGTTAGCTTCAATGCCACGGCTAGACACCAAAAAACTGAATAACTTTCTGGCGGGTATGCCAAAGGTGCACTTCTCCGGGTCCAGCTTCATTCGGAACCTTCTCAAGTTCGTGAATGTCTGTCAGATATCATCAAGGAGCGTATTGCTTTCTTTGGTTTTTATTACCACATCATCCATATAGACTTGCACATTCCGACCTATCTAATCATGTAAGTATTTTTGCATGCATCGCTGGTATGTTGCTCCTGCATTACGTAATCCAAATGGTGTACGGGGTAATAAACGCAGTCTTTATTTGATCATCCAGATTCAGGGGTATCTGGTGGAAACC
Source organism: Avena eriantha (assembly GCA_910589775.1). Taxonomy (NCBI): domain Eukaryota; kingdom Viridiplantae; phylum Streptophyta; class Magnoliopsida; order Poales; family Poaceae; genus Avena; species Avena eriantha. The sequence continues at coordinate 231,210,368 of OU342741.1, forward strand.
ATAATACGCATCAATGAATGATAGTAGCTCACATCCGGCCATTGAGTCTATGACTTGATCTATTCTAAGGAGTAGAAATGGATCTTTGGGACACGCCTTATTCAGGTTTGTGTAATCAATGCACATGCACCATAACACAGCTACGTTCGGATCATCTTTATTTTTCTCCACTAGCACCAGGTTCGAGAGACAATCCGGATAAAGTACTTCCATGATAAATCCGGCCGCTAGGAGCCTGGCTATTTCATCTCCAATGACATTCCTTTTGTCTTCAGTGAAATGACAGAGTGTTTGCTTTACCAGCTTAGGCCCGGGTCTTACATACAATGAGTGCTTAGCCAACTCCTCGGTACACCTTGCAGATCCTGAGTAGACCAAGCAAAGATATCCCGATTCTCACGGAGGAAGTTGACGAGCTCGCTTTCGTATTTTTTGCTTAACCCGGCACCAATAGTCACGGTGCGCTCTGGGAACTGATTATTGATTGGCACTTTCTTCGTGTCCTTAGTTGCTTGGAAGGATACGCTCCCGTGCGGGTTGGTCAGGGCCTGCATATGTTGTTGCGCGGGTTGAGCCAGTGTCGCCACCTCTAGTATCTTCCTTTTTTCTTGAGCTATCACGAGTGACTCGGTTAAATTAGATCCGGCTAAGGCGCACTCGATCGAACGCCGGAAGTCCCCAGATACAGTTATCACGCCCCTTAGTCTGGGCAACTTCATTGTAAGGTAACTGATGTGGGTAGTTGCCATGAATTTGTTCAGCGCTGGCCTGCCGAGTAACACGTGATAAGCGCTCTCTAGATTCACCACTTCGAATCCCAAGTTCTCAGTACGGCAATTGTCTCTTGTGGCGAATAACACGTCAACCCGAACCTTACCAATTGGCTCACAAGAAATACCCGGTACAATGTCATGGAAGGTGGTCCTCATTGCTTGCAACATGTTCTCTGTTATTCCCAACTTGTGCATGGTATCCTTGTACATAATGTTGATACTGCTGGCATTGTCAATCAATACCTTGGAAAACCTTACATTGAGATTCGGCCCGATGAACGTCGGATCCAGGACCAGAGCATAGGTTCCTGGGCTTGGCATGATCTTTGGGTGGTCCTTTGCACTCCATATAATCTCCTAATCCGCATAGGGCATATACCTCACTATTGCTGGCATTACTGCGTTCACCTCCATATGCCGGTGCTGCAAGCTTTTCCGGTCATTCTCTTCTACGGTGAACACACAGTAGCTTTGATGATGTTCCCTGTACTCATTTATTCCCTCATTCTCGTTGTAACCTTGACCTTGTTGCTGGCTATTGCCTACTTGATGTACCGCATCCCTTCTTTCCGGATTTTCGTACCTCGGAGGAGGTGGCGGCAACATCAGTTGCTGTCCATTTCCCCCTGTCAGTAACGGTGACCATGGTGCTCCATTTCTAGGTGCTTCGTTCCGAGGTGCCTAAGCATTCCCCAAACTTCCCTGTTCTAACTTTCTCATCCATTCACATTGTCGGGTTGTATGATTCGCCGAGCTATTCGGGCTTGGCGTATGGAACTTTCAAGGTTGATCCAGCATGGACTCAAATGTATACCTCGGTCTATCCTTCCGTTCTTGACATTGCTTCTTCTGCTCTGGGGTCCAAGGTTTTTTCCCCTCGTTTTTCTGCTGCCAGTTTTGCCCTCCAGTTTTCTAGCGTTGGTTGGCTCCGACATTGGAATGATCCCGGTCTACTGCCGCGACCTGTTGCGAGTTATACCGGTAATCCAGATGCTCATCCCTTCTCTTTCCTTGAAAATCATTCCTCCTTGATGATCTGGGGCCATCTTGGCCGTAATACTCCTTGTTTGCCTCGCTCGACATTAGCCGGGGTTGCGTTGGATCTCCCAAGGCATACGAATCCGCGATCTGGATTGTCTCAGCCAAGGTAGTTAGCATGTCTTGCTGTAACCTCTGCCACAACATACTTCCATATCTGCATCCCTGGGCGAACCATGCAACAGCTTGTCAATTACTCCCTCGCACGAGTTTCGCACATTGCACCACCAAGTCAGGAAATATCTATCTGGCTCATTCGGTCTCTGCTGACACAATGCAAGGGTCTATGGCCTATTGGGTCTCTTGTACGTGGTTGAGAAGTTACTAACGAACAGCTCCTAGAAAATCCAACCAACAGTTGACACTCCCTGGTGGCAAATTGTTTAGCCAAACAAGTGCTGGTCCTTCCAGCATTTGTGGCACATATCTTACCGCCCATCTCAAATTTCCAGTTGCAATCTTGACCGTTGTGGCATAGTCAATCAGCCAATCCTCTGGCCTCGTACTACCATCATAAGTTCGGGTTCCTCTGGTCAGCTGAAAGTTCGGCACTAGTGGCTCGTTCATGACCCGGGGCCCAAAGCATGCTGGACCCGGTGGACCTTGTATCTCAATTTGCTTCGACCTATAAATCCTATCCAATTTCAACCTTGCATCATCTGGCTGCAAGTTTCTGCTCCCTAGCCTTAACTCAATTGTGTGGTGATCCGGTCTGGGGTATTTGTCGTTGACCATAGCCAAATAAACATCATTGTATCTTTCCTGATCCGGACGAGAATTATGTTGTTGTGCTGCTTGTCCCGCGCTCCCCTCTTGCCGAGGTGCGCGATGTTGCTGCGTCCGAGGTACATTTTGCCATGTTACCACGGGATCACGTTGTTCGGTGATGGCCCAAAAAATATCGAGCTTGTTGGGGAACCCCAAGAGGAAGGTATGATGAGCACAGCAGTAAGTTTTCCCTCAGTACGAAACCAAGGTTATCAATCTAGTAGGAGCAAGGAAACACCCAAAGGCGTTGCTAGCTGAGCCTTGGCAGGGCGCACTACCGATGCCAGCAGCAACATGGTGACCTGCACAACACAACCACATAACTCTATCCCCAACTTGCGATGAGGTTGTCAATCTCACCGGTTTTGCTAAAAACAAAGGATTTAACGTATCAAATGGAAGGAAGTAATAGTTTGCAGAAAGTAAACACAAAGCAGTAAATAATTGATTGTAGATTGAATGTAAAAGAAAGGACCGGGGTCCATAGTTCACCAGACGTGGCTCTCCTTAAGATAGATAACATGCTGGGTGAACAAATTACAGCGGGGCAATTGACAAACATTGAGAAAGCATACAAGCATATACTAATCATCTTGACTCCTTTGAGATTCGATTGGGCATTACAACATTATACATAGACCGCCATCCAACTGCATCTATGACTAATAAGTTGCAAGTAACATATTATTGCATTACGAATTGCATGTAAAGCAAACAATACGATAGTTCTATGAGCAAAGGATTGTTGTTTTCTCCCTAGTAGCAACAACACATCTAGTACCTTAGAGATTTATTTCACTTCCCCGGATTACCAGAGGCATGAACCCACTATCGAGCATAAATACTAACTCTTGGAGTTGCTAGCATCTACTTGGCCAAGATAGCTACTAACAACGGAAAGCATGCAAGATCACAAATAACAAAGACATGATAGAATCAATAATCAATCTGAAATAGCATCTCAATATCCATCGGATCCCCGCAAACACAACATGTAGGATTACAAATAGATGATCTTGATCATGAACGGAGCTCACAATAGCTCAACATGATAGCACAAAGGAGGAGAACCAGCCATCTAGCTACTACATGGACCCGTAGTCCAGAGATGAACTACTGACGCATCACACCGGAGGCTTGCATGATGATGAAGAAGGCCTCCAGGGTGAATTCCCCTCTCCAGCAGGGTGCCGGGAAGAGCTTCAGAATCTTTCGTGGAATTTTGATCGGGTCCTTAGGGTTTCCGTATCAGAGGCAATATATAGGCGGAAGGAGAGGTCGAGGGGGTGCCTCGGCTGGCCACACCACCCCCTGGCGCGGGCCAAGCCTGGCCGCGTGGCCAGGTGGTGTGGCCGCCCTCTGGACCTTCTCTGTCTCGTATTCTGGCTCCAAGTGTCCCCCGGTAAAATAATGACTTTGGCTTTTGTCCCGTCCAATTCCGAGAATATTCATTTTCTGACTTTCCTGGAACCAAAAATAGCAGAAAACAGGTAGCTGGCACTATGGCTCTTGTTAATAGGTTAGTCCAAGAAATCATATGAAAAGTACTCCAAAATGTGGACAAAACACAAGAAAGTAAATAAAACCAAGCATGGAACATCAAAAATTATATTGCAATGTATCAACATCACCAAGCTTAACTCATGCTCGTCCTCGAGTAGGTAAGTGATAAAAAGAAAGAATAATTTTTGAGGTGACATGCACCATCATAAACTTGATCAAAGTATTTGTAAACATTCAAAGCTAGGATCATAGTACTTCAATCATAACATGAAAGATAAAGTTCTAGCAATAAGACAAAGAAACTATGTTGCAACATGAAAAGGCACAAACAAAAGATTCATGAATAACAATGCTTTGCAAGACGTTTGTTTGTTTCACATAAAGAAAACATAGCATAGTAGCATTCAGCTTGTCCCTCATTGAGTAGCAAATATAAATGCATAGGACACCTTCAAAGTTCATAAGAGTGACTAGATACAAATAGTTTAAAACAAGCAATATCAAGGTATGCATCAATCAACTAGTCTTGGGACAATGCACATAGAACTAAGAATGGCCACTATGCTCTCAAAGTAGGTGCATAAAGGTAGAAGGTGGAGACTCAATATAATGGTGGAAGAAAGGCCTTCATAGAAGGAAGCAGAGATTCAAGTTTCATAAAGAGCTTCCAAAAATTATGGTACTTATACCTTTCAGCTCTCATTCCCCCTATCATAAGCATCTTGAAGTTATTAAGGTTAAAGTGAACAAACTATGGTGTACATTCTTGACGAAGTATAAGTTAGAAATCTCATGTCCCTTGAATATGAGGGCCGCTCCTCATGCTACTCAAGTTTAGTCACTGGTAAGTTCTTGTCATCGTAAGTACATGTGTATCATAGAGAACCGCCAATGGGGTACCCCTTGCTCGATGATACGGAAGAATCCCCATATCAAAATGACAAGGCAAGCAGACAACAAGCATCTCAGCAATCTTCTTATTTACCATGGGAATATGGTGTTTTTTTCTCTCTTTCCTCTTTTCCTAATCTCTTTTTTTTCTTTTTCTCTTTTTTCTCAATATAGGACACTTTTTTATAAGAAGAATGCTTCCTAGACAGCTCATTACGGATACGCTGCAGGTTTCCACCATGTCAGCATGGATTAGACTAGTGTCCCAGGCGTTTCTCTAACACATATACATAACTCCATGGACTTACAAGCTCCCCTTTCATTTCACACCGACGACATCCATAGACAAAAGAGCATGATATCAACTAGGTACAAAGTACGAGTGCAATGTTGAAAGCGTTCCCCATGACAGCATGGTTCTGCTAATCCCCAACAAATAAGTGCAAGCATATACAACACAGAGGACACAATGGTTCAAGTTTATTAAGGGCAAGAAAAGTAAAGTGTGCCATCAAGTTCGTGGGAGCTTTAATCACTAGTTTTCTCATAACAAGTTTAATTTGGAAGGTAAACAAAAACATGAATATACTTGGAATAGCATATGCTAGTAGGTAGGTATGGTGGACTCTTTGGAATGACTTGGTTTAGGGAGTTGGATGCATTGGTGGAACTCATACTTGGTTCTGGAGGCTAGCAAAAGACTGGGAGCGACAAACTAAGAGAGCAATAATGGCCATAATCATGTAGAGCGACAAAACATCATTGATCAAAGCATAAAGTGATATTACAAGTTGAAAACTAAAGGATCATAAAGGCTATGGTGACTTGGGATAGTCATAACATGGTGTGAGCATGCGCCAAATCAACCCAAATAAAGCATCGCATGATTTATCCAAGGCACATTAAGCAATCTCAATTGTTTATAACAAGTCATGCTACAGCAAAGAATACTAAGCATAAAGCCAAAACAATATCAAGCATGGCATGACAAAGCATATGCCACAATAAAAAATAAGCTCTCTTTACCACTTAAGCATGAACTTTCCTACTCTTTTCCAAACCAAACCAAACTTTTTGAAAACCAAAGTATGAAAGAGGGGGTCCAACCAATTTATTCAGCAAACTAAGAAAACGAAGCAAATAAAAAACCAAAACGAAAACGAAGAAGAAGACGCTCCAAGAACAACACAACTGTGCATCAAACAATAAAAATAAAGCGTTTGGAAGAAACCTGGGATTTTTATTGATGATGAGGGGGATGCCTTGGGCATCCCCAAGCTTTGACGCTTGTACTTCTTGGATATTTCTTGGGGTGACACGCGTGGAATCCCCAACCTTGAGCTTTAGTCCATCCTTCATCTCACTACTCATTCCTTCCATACACCTAAAAATTTTCCTTCATACAAAACTTCACACGATCTTTATTAGCAACATTAGTGCACTCAAGATAATAAGTCTTTGGGTTCAGTTCCAACACCAATTAAACTTTCATTAAAACAAAAGCTACTTTATCACTTCCCTCAAAAATCTCAATTCCCCAAAAGAACTTAAAAAGGAACCAACAAGAAGCAAATGCAGAAAATGGCACAAATCTGTCAAAACAGACCAGCAGGTAAAGACGAATTTTTTCAAAGACCTTCTGTTGCTTAAATCAAAAAGTTTTGAACTACCAAAAGTTAGATAACAACCTGGGGCAGAAGCACAACAATTCATGCCTCAAAAGGACGTACAGAGATTTTACATGAATTTTTATGGTGAAGCACAGAAATATATTTCGGGACAGCAACTTTCCCAATCATTACTTCTCTCTCATTAGAGGTTACTCTTGGCACAAAAAGAAAATAAAAAGGATAAGGAGCGGTTATTACTGAAGTAATAACTTCGAAGACTCATCGAAAACTTTTAGGTTATCTCCCAATAAGTACTTTTCTTTAACGCCTTTAAGTTAGGCATAAGAACCAAGAAAAAGAATCAAGTGTTCTCCAATGAAGCATTAAGAGAAAATTTTGTTTTCATAGGAGAGGCAAAAGAAATATTCTCTCTCTTCTTAGGGAAGTGTTCAATACCTTTCTTGAGTGGGAGTTGATATTTAATGGTGCCTTCTTTATATATAATGGCACCAACAGCTCTAAGAAAAGGTCTTCCCAAAGTAATAGGACAAGAAGCAATGCAGTCAACATCCAAAACATAGAAATCAACGGGGACATAGGCACTGTTAACCATAATAAGAACATCATTAAGACTCCCCATGAGTTTCTTTTTTGCGTTATCATCAAATAACAATCTTCAAGTGGTGGCAAATCAAGCATATCATGAATGCTTCTAGGCATAATAGAAACACTACTATCAAGATAACATAAAGCTTTGAAATCAAAATCATTCACTTTCATATTAATGATGGGTTCCCAACCATCTTCTTGTTTTCTACGGATAGAAGCTTTGTGTTTCATCTTTTCATCTTTAATCTTTATGAGTGCATCAGTAATGTGTTTTGTAAAGGCCATGTTCATAGCACTAGCATTAGGACTTTTAGCAAGCTTTTGTAGGAACATAATAACTTCAGAGATATTGCTGACGTCGGATTGAGGACAAGTATGCCATGAGGGGGTCCTCGAGGCGTGTGGAAGAGAGGGGTGTGAGACGTACGGTGTTCCGGGATGGTGAGCACACAAGTTTACCCAGGTTCGAATCCGCCAGCTTTGGACAGATCCTACTCCTGCTAGCAATCCAGTAATACGGCAGAGCCAGAATATGGGTTACAAGGGGTTCGCCTATGCGAGTTGAGATTGTAGACTATTGGGTGTCTTGAGTGTTGCCCTAAAGGCTCTCCCTAGGACGGCTTATATAGATATCCGGCCTAGGGTTTACAGGAGAGATCTATCCGGCTACGACTAAGAGTCGGTTATAGAGTACATCTTGAACTACAAGTAACATTATGGGCCTAAGTCGGTAAGTCTTCTAGGCCTTCCCGTAGCTGGATTGGACTCTGTCTTTCTCCCTGACTGGGCCGCCCGTGAAGCAAAGCCCTAACCCAAAGTGGGACACCCTGGTCAGTGAGGAACTGTGAAGATACCCAGAAAGTATATCGCCAATAGCAGCCCCTGGAGGCCTCCAAGATCCAAAGTCAGATTTATCATCGTCTAGCTTGATCTTCGGCTTGCAGAATCTTGAAGGGTTCCTGAAACTTCACAACAAAAGATACGATCTGGGTCTTAAAAATAAGTCGGACCTATCAACAGGTTACTCGGATTTTCCAGCTTGATTTCAAACTAAACTAGAATTTGGTCTCTAACACCACCTGACACAAGTCATGGTCAAGTCACGTCATCTGACAGACATCCTGTCAGCACGACTGTTGGTGGGTCCGCGGTTCACGGAACCGAGGCACCGTTTCAATGCGTGCACGGAGATCGAGGCGACGTAATCATCGCGTGGGTCCTTCCCAGTTCCTTCCACGACGTGTGGTGGTTACGTTGTAGAATTTGCACGAATCTTGGCGTGGTTAGGTGGATATAAGGGGTTAGGATTTTCTCCTTCTCTCTTCACCTATTCCCTTGCCTTTTCCTTTCCTCCAAATCTCCCCCGCGCACAGAGCTCCTCCGTTTGCCCCAAAAAACTCCCAGCGCCGCCCATCCTAGGTCATCTGCCCGCCGGAGAAATGCCTTCTTCCTCTTTCGGCTTGGCGGTAGCGGCGGCGACGGCGGCGACGGAAGCGGTGACGGAGAAGGAAAGCTTCCGCGGGGTCTGGATCCCCAACGTGCTTGACGACAAGAAGCTCCAGAACATGGAGAATGAAGGGCTCCTCCGCGCCGGCGACTGGCGGAGCGGCTTTGAGGAAACCGTCCCCAACCCGCGCGCCGGCGAGCGAGTCCACTTCGGCACCCACCTCGGCAGAGGTTTGTCGTTTTCTCCCTCTGAGTTCTTCTCCGAGGTGATTGAACATTTTGGTGTCCAACTCCACCATCTTCCTCCCAACTCTCTACTAGAGATGAGCGCTTACGCTTCTTTGTGTGAGGGCTTTCTCGGCATTAAGCCGAGTCTGACCTTATTCCGCTACTACTTTCATGTCCGGAGAAATTTTATTACTACCGGTGTTCCTTATATCACCGGTACCATTAGCTTTTCGCTTAGACGCGAGCGCGCATATCCCAAAATCCTAGCTAGTGACTCGGTCAAACAGTGGCCAGCCACATTCTTTTACCATAGGGATATTCCGGCTCCCGACAAAGCTACTTCTTTGCCGGCTTTTGTTGACAGAGCTGCCACGGCCCAACCGTCTTGGGACGAGGCCACTCCGGCTCTCAGTGACGATCTGATCCTCACTAAGATGTGGGTCGAATATCTGATCAAACATAAGGGACTGAAGGGATCCGATTTGGTCCAATGCTGGGTCTCACGCCGGATCCAGCCTCTTCAGTACCACGGAGATCGACTGATGCACTCCATCACGTCGTCCAAGAAAGACTCCCTCCACATCAGCCCCAAAGCCTACACCACGCAGGGCTATATAAGCTAGATCAAGTGGCTGATCAGGGAGCAGATCGAGAGGAGGATCCCAGAGGTTTCTCTAGATATGCATACGGCGGAAACCCCGTATTGCCGGTAAACTTCTATCAGTACACCTTTTATGTGTTTCAATATTTGAGTTATACTGCAATACTGATATGTTTTCTTCTTTTCAGCTTGCTGACCTCCCCGAGTCAGAATTTTCTCTGCTTGAAGGATATCCTCCAGAGTTTTCTCAGGAGACAGAAGTGGTACCATTGTTGGACCTTGCGCTCAAGAAGCGCAAAGCTCCAACAGTGGTTGTTGGTACAAAGGAGGTGCCCGTCGTGAAGATGTAACTTTCAATCACAACTTCCGCCTTTGAACTTTACTCAAATTTCCTTCCGAGATGTAATGTTTCTGACTTTACTACATTCTCAGAGCAAAACCGCTCATCAAGGGCAAGGGGAAGGGAACTTCTTTGAAGCCCCTGCGACAGACGAAGCTTACCATAGCTTCTCCTGATGTGGCTCCTCCGAATCCTGCCCCTCAACCTTCCGCAACGCCGGTGATCATCCCTTCCCCGGTCGTCGTACAAGATCCGGCTCCTTCAACGGATCCTGCGATCCTTGAATCGCAAACTGACATCACCATGGGTGAGTCAGGTTTAGATAAGGGTGAACCCTCTTTGGGTAATGATCCCTCGGTAGAAACCTTTGCCAAAAACATTCTCAGCAATCTGGGACTTGCCAAGTTTGGCATGTCCCGGAAATCTGCTGAAGAGATCCAGCGGCTGGCCAGGCAATGCCTAGAGAAAAGTACCTTATTTTCCGAAGAAAAAGCGCAAGAAGTAGAGGACGTCAAGCACTCTAATCTTCTTGAACAAGTGCTTCTTCGCAACGAGAGGATCAGGTCCGAGGAGCTTCCTACTGCTCCTATGACCCCTCTGACTCTCGCTGAGAAGGTTGCAATTGAAGTGAATGCGAGTTTGGAAAAGCTCACTCGCGAACAATATGTAAGTCGGAATTCCAACTCCTGTTTTTCCTTTATTTCATATCATATCCTCTACCCCCAAGCATGAAGTAGGATAAATAATCCGGGTTTATGCTTCCTTACGATGCCAAAGAACGAACTAGTGTAGCCCCCAAGGCTCGTGCTAGTATTAGTAAAAGTATTAGCCTGAGTCTTTAGTAGCTTTCTAACTTTGGGTATTCTGACTTACAGAAAGTATATTCCTATAACCAGGATTTGTTGAAGAATGTCTGTGATAAGCGGAGATAGATCAGAGCTCTCCGACTTAAAAATGATGAGCTTAAAGTTGCCAAGGATGAGGCCAAAGGTAAACATTCCGAGACTCAAACCTTGTCTTTGTGTTTTCAATGGCGAATTGTTTCGTTGAATTGTTGTTGTTTTTGACTTACAGCACTGGTGAAACAATCCTGTGCCAGGATTGAAGAGGCTGAGAACCTCAATCCTGATTTTGTCTATAGGTCCTCTAGACTTGATAGACTCTACTTCCTCTGAGCCCCGCACCCACTGGATTACCCAAGTCGGTGACCTGCTTCATGACTTCCGCAAATCCCTTGAGGACATTGGCGAAGCTCTCAAGATTCCGGACATGCATAGCATGTCGGATTTTCAGGTGCGGGACAAGGCCAAAAGCCGCAACTTGTCCAGGATTGGAACATGTCTTACACGCGGACTGCGGCGCAAAACACTCTCACCATGGTCATGAGCTACCATGGAAACATGGAAATATGGCAGGTAACCAGAGGGTACTGCAAAGTAGATGAAGACGGCCAGGAGCAGGACATTCAAGCCATCATGGACTCTTGCGCCGGATATGGGTGTCACGTGGCTGATTTGACCAGCTACGAGACTCCTTTCTTTACCCGCGTGGACACTCCACCTCCGCCTCTAGAAGATTCAGCAGAAGTCTCCGACGATGAATGCACCACCTCGGATGTGGGCATCTCGGAACGATACCAAGGCGGCGTATCCAGCGAGCCGATAGCTCCTTCCTCTCCTGCATCATAGATTAACAGAAATATTTGTGTTATTCTGAAAAACATGATCGGCCTGTATATATGCAGTACTATAATTTTGCTAGTGCTAAGCTTTTGATCTATTCAGCACTTTTGGCTTTAAATTTTTGTGTGCCTGAAATGTTTACACAAGGACTTGTATTTTTTCGTCTATACTTATCGTTTATCTGGCTTTCCGCCTCGCCCCTGTCGTGAGCCGTCTAAATCTTCTGCCGGAAACTTTGCCGAGCAACGGAGCTCAATCGCTAAACCAGTTTAAACTCGGAAACAAAGACGGCTTCCAGTACCAACAATTCACTACTCGGAAAATACCCGCATCCAGCAATTAGACAAATAACCAAAGTAAAGACTAGAAATTTTAGAGTTATACCCGAGGGTAGCAATTTTAGAATCGGAAATCTAAACCAGAATGACCATGAGCATAAAGTACTTTCAAGCATTCTGGGATTTTCGACTATGACATGATCATTTGGAAATAAGATGGTAAAAAACTTCTGAGAAAAACTTGAGGCAACCAAAACTTTTATTTCTCTCAGAGCATGTACATATATATGATTACAAAGAAGGATAAACTAAGAATAAAAGGGACGTAGTTGAGCAATATTCCATGGTATGTCTAACTCGTCCGATTTGTACTGCCTCTAGCTCTCTTTCTCTTCTTAGTAGCAGGTCTTTCTTTGACTGGCCTCATGTCAGTTAAGTAGTACAATCCATTGTGCAATACTTGACAAACTAAAAAGGGCCCTTCCCATACTGGGGAAAGTTTGTGCTTTCTTTGTTACACAAGTCGGAGAACCAAATCACCTTTATTGAAAGATCTGTTTTGGACTCTCTGGCTATGATACTTGCATAACTTCTGCTGATAGGCTGTAGATCTCATTTCAGCAACAACGCGAACTTCTTCCACTAAGTTGAGATCATTTTGTCGAGAGATCTTGACATCCTCTTCAATATACGCGGCCACTCTAGGAGAAGTATGAATTGAATCACTAGGAAGAACTACTTCTGCGCCATAGAGCAAGAAGAAAGGTGTGTATCTTGTTGACCTGTTTGGAGTTGTTCATAAACTCCATATTACAGAGGGTAATTCCTCTGCCCAAGCCCCCGCAGCACGTCGTAGTGGTGCCTCGAGTCTCGGTTTTAGGCCTTGTAGGATTAAACCATTTGCTCTTTAGACTTGTCCATTAGCTTGTGGATGTGCGACTGACGCAATATCAACCAGATATTTTGCTCGTTGCAGAATTCAGCCAATTCTCCCATAGAGAAGTTACTCCCGTTGTCCGTGATAATGCTATGTGGATAACCATACCTGATTATAACATCCTCGACAAATCTTTTGGGTGTTGCTACATCACAACTAGTGACAGGTTTAGCCTCAATCCATTTTGTGAATTTATCCACCATCACTAAGAGGTGAGTAAATCCACTTGGAGCTCGTTTAAATGGTCCTACCATATCAATCCCCAGACTGCAAAAGGCCATGTTATGGGTATTGTTCGCAGCTGATCAGCCGGAACATGAGCTTGTTTGGCATACTTTTGGCAGCCTTTGCACGTCTTGACTAATCGTTCGACATCTGCCTGAGCTGTAAGCCAGAAAAATCCGTGTCTAAAAGCTTTTGCCACTAAAGATTTGGCTGCAGCGTGGTGACCACACTCGCCTTCGTGGATTTCACTTAATATTTCTACTCCTTCTTCCGGAGATACCCAGCGCTGAAAAACCCCAGAAACACTCCGTTTATGGAGCTCCCCTTTAACAATAGTATAGGATTTTGCTCGTCGGATAATCTGCCGGTTCAGAACCTCATCTTCGGGTAATTTGCCATCTACCAGATAATCTAGTAAGGGTTGAGTCCAGCTTGGAATTACAGTCAGAACTGCTATTAGAGGTGAGTCAGATTTGGTCGGATATTCCTCATCTACTCCCTTTATTGAGGGAACTTTGAGGTGCTCTAAAAAAGCGCCATCCGGGACCTCTTTCAGTGCAGAGCCTATCCGAGCTAGTGCATCCGCTTCCTCGTTTTCTGCTCGAGGGATGTGTTGAACCTCAAACCCTTCGAACGATTTAGATAGATCATCCACGACAACTTTATATGCTGCCATGTGTTTATTTGCATTACAAATATCCGACACTTGTTGGGCAACAAGATCCGAATCTCCATAACACATCAAACATCGGATGCCAATATCCTTAGCAATCCGGATTCCATGCAGCAGTGCTTCATACTCGGCAATATTGTTTGTCGATGTGAAGTGAATGTGCAGAACGTATAGAAGTTTATCTCCTTGGGGTGATTTGAGCACCACGCTAGCCCCCGAGCCCCCTCGAGCCTAAGACCCATCGAAATAGAGGGTCCAGTATTCCGACTCAGGGAGGGTCATTTTTTCCTTTGTCTCTGTCCAATCAGCGACAAAGTCGGCAAGGATCTGGGATTTGATTGCTATTGGAGGTTTATACTCAATGTCAAAACCTGAAATCTCTATGCCCCATTTGGCGACGCGTCTTATGGCATCACTATTGTTGATTATATCTCTCATGGGAGCTGTGCTCACCACGCTAATTGGATTCTCCTGAAAGTAGTGTCGTAGCTTACGAGATGCTAGAAAAACACCGTGAGCCAACTTTTTATAGTGTGGGTACCGTTGTTTTGATTATGTCAGGACCTCACTGATAAAGTAAGTCGGACGATGCACCAGGTGTTCCTGATTTTCCTCTGGTCTCTCCACCACCATGACGATACTAACGACCTTATTTGTCGCAGCAAGACAGAGCAACATCGGTTCCTGAGGTTCTGGCGCTGCAAGGATAGGAGCAGATGAGAGTACTTTCTTCAGGTGTTGTAGTGCAGCTTCAGCTTCATCAGTCCAAACAAAATCCTTGGTCTTTTTCAGGAGTTTGTATAATGGTGCGGCTCTTTCACCAAGCCGGCTTACAAATCGACTGACCGCAGCAATGCAACCAGTTAATCTTTGTACGTCCTTCAGGCGAGTTGGCCTAGACATATTGAGTATAGCCTTCATTTTGTGCCGGTTCATCTCTATGCCTCTTTGAGATACGTGAAACCTAACAATTCTCCGGCTGGTATTCCGAAGAAGCATTTCTTCGGGTTAAGCATGATGTTGTATTTTCGTAGATTGGCAAATGTTTCCTCCATGTCGGAAATCAGCGTTTCCTTCTTTTTGGACATCACTGCGATATCATCCACGTATGCATGTACATTGCGTCCGAGTTGGTCATGGAGGCAACGCTGCATCGTGCGCTGGTATGTAGCTCCTGTGTTCTTCAGCCCAAAGGGCATCGTAACAAAATAGAAGGTTCTGAAGGGGGTTATGAATGAAGTTTTGACTTTGTCAGATTCCTTCATCCGGATCTGGTGATAACCGGAATATGCGTCGAGAAAACAGAGGAGTTCCGAGCCTGCCGTAGAATCGATAACTTGATCAATTCTAGGTAGAGCGAACGGATCTTTTGGACAAGCATTGTTCAAGGCAGTATAATCAACACACATCCTTAAATCAGTGGTGTCCTTTTTAGGGACCATTACAGGATTGGCCGACCACTCAGTGTGGATGACCTCTTCTATGAATCCGGCTAACTCGAGCCGTGCTAGTTCCTTAGCTATTTCCTTACGCTTTTCATCGCCAAAACATCGTAGGGACTGTTTGACGGGTTTAGCATTCGGGTTTACATTTAAAGAGTGCTCGGCAAGTTCCCTAGGTACTCCAGTCATGTTACATGGCTGCCATGCGAAGATATGTTGATTTGCTTGGGGGAAGGGCATGGCCACGGCAGTCGCTGCCAAAGGCAGCGATTGATATAATCGAGGGCGATAGCTGGCGGCCATCTACGGTGCGAGATGGGGGCGGATGCACATGGATTTACCTAGGTTCGCCCTCGGAGGGTAAAGACCTACTCCTGCTAGATTAGATTGATGGAGAGAGAGTTACAGGGTTGACGAGCTCGGCGTCTAAGCAGCGAGTCACTTGAAGGCGTGTATGATGGAATGTAAGTACACAAGCTACCCTAGGGAGGCTTATATAGGGGGTACCTCGCTAGGGTTTTATAGTATACAACCGAACTAGTTATGGATTCAGAGGCTTTTGACCTAATCCGACTGGGCTTCAGTTATGCTCCTGGGCCTTTAGTCTCCAGTCGCCAGGCCTTCTTCCTAGACGCATTCCAGTCGCCGTCTTGTAGGCCCACTCGCAAGGCCTTCGGCCCACCCAGAACATTCTGCTGGGCTTACCCCATTCGGCATATCCCCATCATCAGCATGTATACAAAAGAAAGAATAAAAAGAGCTAGTGAGCAAAGAGCAAATAGGCATATACCACTCCATTGTAGTATGAAAAAGATACACTTTTGCGATTTTGAATCCCAAGAGAATACGTTGACCCTAAAAACACTTGGGACTACCTCGCTAATTCATTCGGTCAAACTAAATACTTTTACATCATGTTGAGATTCATCTTTTATGAACTGTTAATCACTAAGGTGTGGAAGCCTGCTAATACTATTCAGATGGTTCAAGTGAGGTACTACTCATGATCTTATTCCTATTTATCGTATATCATAAACACATGCTACATCTGCCTCATTTATTTTATTGACTCAGCTTCATGAATACGAGGATCACATCCATTAAGCTAAAACTTGCTCGAGACGAGCAAGAGTCTAAGCTTGGGAAAGTTGATGAGTGCATATTTGCATCATTTTTTACATTATTATTTTACGTTGTAGATGTATGATCTTGGTATTTTATGGCGCTCGCACGCACATTTTATGTCTGTTTTCACCAGGATTAGGACAAATGATGGATCCAATGGATACAATTCTTAGAGTAGTTGTACTATGGAGAAAAGGAGTAAAAAACAACATAAATCGCTTATTTGGGAAATATTAATAATACTAGAAGAAAACAAGAAGCGAACAAGGGAGGCAGAGAGTCCAATGACCAACTATACGACCGAAGCAATTTTTCCGGCCGTATAGTTTGCGCCGCCTCCGCCTCGTCTAATAGTTTCACCCCGTGCAATTGGTTTGAGGGGATGACATACAGAACACCCAGAATTCGCAAAAAACTCACCTCTAGAAGGCATCTTGAGGGGGAACTCATCCGCCAGGGATCCATCTTCGCCCAACGCAAATCCGGGAGGCTAAGGCACTGATCTTCATCAACCACCGCTACATCACCACCATCTCCATCCATCCCATCTACATCTTGTCTAGACCTTTTGTAACTCCCGTACTCATTGTGGATTTATAAAAGTACTATTCACCTATGATTGTTTCCATTAGCATTGTTATGATGTTGATTGCCTCCATGTCTGAGTAGATCTCTAGTTCTTGGGGAGATGGAGAAACCCTAGCATATGATTAAGGTGAGATAGAGCTTATTATGTTATACATCATCATGTGTATATGTTAATTGTCTTCATATTGATATTGTGAGTTGTGCACCTCCTTAATATTTGCCTCTTACGGGGACTAGATGAAGGGGATTACTTGTTGGTAGACGGAGGGATGATAGCACTTACTGTGACTATAAAGTTGTTGTTATTCTTTACGTACTAACTTGGGGAATCAAGGAGAACTCATGAAGCCATGTCCATGCCACGGGAGAAATCCCTTAATAGCGCGGTAATGCGATGGTTGTCGGTTACTGTCTGTTGTGGTTATGTGGACGATGTGTGCAGCCGTTGCTGGCAAATCTTTCATATATGGAGCTCCTCCCACGTACATACACATTATGAGAATATTCATTACAATAATATTGATTGCCTAGTCTAAATTGCTAACGGTGTATCCACTATTCCCTGAGAATGCCTTTCCCTATTGTAGTTCCAAAGTTCTATTACACACGCGGTTCTTACTTTCTGCATTAAGTTTTGCTTTACTTTAAATCACCTTGTTTAACCAAAAACCCAAAAACAACTCTACTTTACTTGCATCTTAAAGTTATTTCTTAAGTACTTTGTTTAGTTATAGTTAAAAGAATTTTAGTCTTTCGCCTACTGCTCCCTGTGGGATCTATATCTTTATTTCTGAACTAGATACAAATGATCTATGCAGTTGCAGTCATCATCTACTCGATTTCGTTCGATTTCCTCGCACACAAGTGATCTATGGTATGTTTCCCCTCTGATCCTGCAATTACTTTTTGCAAATTCATCTTTGATCTATTGTCATTATCAATCTAGGGTGAGACCTAGTATGAACCAATTGCTATGATTTACTTGCCTAGATTATTATCTTGAGGAGATTCTTTAGTGTGTTTTGATGAGGAATATATTATACTTACTGTTGTTGGATCAAAAAGTTATATTTTTTCCTTTCTTCAATATTTTAGATGATGAACACAAGGAGCCAAACTCGTGATCATGCCACCTCTAGCACTTCTCGGGCTACCCCTCAGGAACGCATGGGGATATGGTTCAGGGATGAGGCCCATCGTGATCGCTTCAACAGGATCAAGAACCACGAAGTGAAGGCCACCAAGTGGGCTTTCCCCATTATGTTGAACCAACTCGGTATTTCTGATGACTTTAATTTACTTTGTAATAGAGCTGGCCTGCAAAACTTTATGTACAATGATGTACCTACTTATCGCCGCTTAACCATTGAATTCCTAAGTTTGTTGCAAAGTACCGTTAAACAATGTCAAGGAGAGGACACATAATGAATTCACGAGACTCAATGAGGAGGACATCCTAGTCCTCACAAAGGCTTCTTACATCAACTGCAACCTATCACTCAACTTGGGCGCCATCCTTGTGCGCTACCTGGAGCACCAAGCCTCCCAAAGCCAAGGGCCAATCACAGGAGGAGGCGTCATCACCGTTCTTGTCGATGCCCTAGACATCAATCTAGGTGAGTTGCAACCCGTACTAGGTGAGACACGTGTTGGTTTCTCCACCTTGAGGGCCTGTGGAATGCTCACTAGGAGAGGTGGTGCTTATTACCTGCATATTGCTAGAGCTGGGCGTATCTACCCTGCTCCTATGTCTAATGGTCTTTTCTCTATCGATGAAGGACGTTTTCTATATGATTTGCAGGTTGAGCAACACCAACCCAAGGAAGAGATTTCGGAGGAGGATGAGGACCAAGAGGAGGACCAAGAAGTTCCTTATCAAGATGAGCAGCCACAAACCCGATTCACCACATACCAAAATTTCCAAGGACTTGGAGGGACTATGGAGAGGATGCATAGCCTCTCTTTGAACCTCCGAGAATCAACAAGTAACCTCTTAACTCAATTTGTGAACTGGAGTAATGAGTTTTCCCACCACCACAATGATTTGAAGGGCTTGCAAAATCCTATGCTTGGGGAAGTTTCCTCATGTATCTTTATTTGGCGTTTATTTGCTTTTATTTATTTCGAGGTTGCATTTTTATTTGAGTTTATAAGCACTCGTGTTGGTTTCCCCAATACTTTATCTTTAGTTCTTTCTATTTTGCTTTCAAAATTTTCTAGCCAAGCTTTGCCACCAATTTTCTATTCTTTAAAGTTCCTCTCTTAAAAATCAGAAAAAGATTTCTCCAGTTTTCCTTATTTTCCCTCTTTCTTTTCTTTCCACCTCGAGGTCTTCATATGTTTGCAGGAGAGTGATCGACTTCGAGTTACCAAGAAACAAATAAAAAAGGAAGAGAGAAGTGGAACCAAACATGAGAGGTATGCCTTATGACTCCCAACTTTTGAAGTTTGAGAAACCCATGCTAGTTAGTAGTAAATGTTGAGATATTACATTGGTGGAGTGAGTCTTTCTATCATAGTAAGAATTTTCGTTTGCATGGGTATTTAATTGGGCTCATTTTGTTCCAGCTCTCGTAATTAACCAGGTCTTGCCTAAAAATTGGTAAACATTGTAATAAGAAAAGTCTCACAATTGAAGGCTTGGGTGTTGTAGTGCTTAGTCTTGATGGCTTATTTCTAGACACTCAACACCACTAAAAATGTTGATTGACTTGATAGCTCTCTTTGAAAGGATTTGTTCGACTGAATTAATGTTTAGCGGTTTTCGTAAGCATGCAAAAGTTTGACTTGTTAATCATAAGAATGATATAGCTTTACGCGTGTCAAACTTCATGGGATGCCAACAACTCCAGTGGCCTATGAACGATCTTCATGGAGGAAACTCCTAGATTTTGGCTATGAGTTGATTAAACACTTGTACCAGTGATGCTATAGTGGGTAAGATTCTTGGCACTCCCGGGTAGCTGTAATCATGATGGAATCACTCCTCTGGCTATTATGAGTAATCATTATGCAAAAGGAGCAAAAACCTTAGTGATGCCACGAGTGTCCATGACAGCCCGATAAACTAATAAAAATCTTTGGCATGCTCTCAATTACTTAAAAACTGAAATTCTTGAAGGGCAATGAATAGAAAAGTAGTGCTTCCAAAGTCTTGATTCATTAATGTGGGAGAATTGTGATACTCTAGTATATATGCTTTTGATGACAACCCTCACACTCTTAATTTACATGATTACACTTTACTGTTCAAAGGCAAGCCTATGAGTTGATTACTTGACATGGAATAAAGGTTACTCATTTGAATCATCCATGTTTACAAAATTTTTGTTGCACTATATGGATGCATGAAACCCATATGATATTCTTGCCATTAATCTATCTATGTTGTAGTTTTTCATATTTATAAAGTGGAGGAAACATGAGACTACTAATCTTGAGTAAGATCACCATCTCGTTATTTTAGTTTAAATGCTGAGTTCCTTTTTTATTTTGGTTTTCTTGCTCTAGGACGATCAAGTTTAAGCTTGGGGAGGTTGATGGCTCTGAAATATAGCCATCTACGTCCACATTGAAACTGGATATTAATCATATTCTTGATGAAATATCTCTTTAAACCCTGCCACTAATGCTAATATTCAGAGGGGCATGCAACCCTTTATTTTGTATTTTTCTTGCACAAATAATGTCGTTTAAAGGAGGGAATCACTACATTAAAGTCAAAGATACGAGATTTCCAACAACCAGAAGAAACCAGGAGCCGAACAACAGAGGCAAATGCTTTAACGACCAACTATACGACCGAAGCAAAAATTCTGATCGTATAGCTCCAATCGTATAGTTGGCGCCGCTACCTTAGGGCAAATAGAACAACTTTCCTGAAGGGGCCCCTATATAAGGAAGCCTCAGGCGACGAGAAAACAAGCCAGACCTCGCCAAAAATTCTCTGCCACAGATCACCAGCCGCCTCCAGATCTCTAAACCCTTCTCCATCTCCATAGCCATATTCCACCACTTGTAATAGTAGATCTCTTCTCCGATTTGCGACATTGTAAGACTATTACTATCAATCTTATGATTTTCATTACAATGTTTGTGATTGTTGATCTCATCTCTATGTGTGAGTAATTCTCCTTGGGCTAAGGGCTTCGGCCTAGCCATGTAGCAATTGTGCATGTGATTTATCATAGATGGGATCGTGTATTACTTTGTATGACATGATGATTATTGTATCCTATCTTGCCTCAATCCAAGGACTTGTCAGGTACCCAAGACCCCGAGGTTTGAGGCAGGTATAGGGAGTATGAGTTATGACTGATCTGTAGGTTGGGAACCCCAGTAACAAAAGGTGTAGTATGGCTGTATGTGAGGGACTTGCTTGGGATTAACGGTGACATCACTATGCATATCATTAGTTATCTTTCTTCTATGGATGAGACTAGTAGGTTATTGCTATAAGCGGTTGTGGAGGCAATAGAAATTATGGATGCACTGCCCACATATAATTTAGCTTGCCCTAACAAGTACACACATACTTTATTTCTATCTTTTATTTCCATCAGATGTTTTGCACAGCTACAGGTGAAATCGAACGGCCTAGGCCATCTCTCTCCATCATCGAAAACACCAAAAATACCCAAGCTGTTGGTCCGATAAAAACACAAAAGGAATTCTAAAACTCCCAAAGGTCCATTAAAGTAACTTCAGTACGCATTCGCTTCCCGAGGATTCGATAACCTAGGTCTACTAGGGAAAAAGAAGCTATACTACATCTGTAATTCGGATCGAAGGTATCATCGACGTAGACTTGAATGTTGTGACCAAGATGGCTTTTGAGGCAGGCCTGCATACACCACTAATAGGGGATTGTTGGTTTGCGGTACCAAACTTCCCGGGCGAGCGTATCCCGGTACCCGAGTTGTCATCAATCTCGTGGAGGGGCCGTAGTAGAATCGCCAATTGTCCAGAAGGGCCAAATGGGGGGGGGGGTGAATACAAATCTAACGGCCAAACGGTCGTTCGAACCAGACAAAAAATGGTTGAACTCAAATATCGTTGTTAGGTCAACTCTTCTTGGCCCGCCCTATCAGTATTCCCCGTTATCTTTTGCGGTCTTGGACTAGTTTACCCCTGCATGGACGAGATCCTTGAGTGGACCAGATCTATTTCTTTCCTCTACTATGCTCTTCTCCCCTGCTCCCCTCCCCATAACCTTTGCTCAACTTTGGCCGCTCGTCTCAGATCGGAGCTTGCACTTGCTCTAATTTACGTCCCCGCCATGTCCGGTAAACCTCCCATGAATCTAATCGAAGCTCACAACCGTCATCGTCACATCGTCCGCCATACCCGAGATTTGCGTGCCCGCACTAATATCTCGCCTCTGGCTAGTCCTTCTCGCATGGTGGAGCACGTCCCGTCGGGCGATCCTGGCCGGCGACCGGCCTCTGGCAATTGCGTGCTGACGTGCACCCCAGTCATGGTAGCCCTGGTACAGCAGTTCGACGACCACGCTCTCATGGCCACCGTGCTGGCCGTCCGTCCCGCCATGTTGCCGAGAGATTTGCTGTTGGCTTTCAGGTATCGTTTTGGGATTAGACGAAATGAGGTCAAGATTGAGGTATGCGCGCCGCCATTGGATTTTTTCATCTGGTTCGAGCACAGCTCAGACACTGAGCGTGTTCTACATTCTTCCCGTTCTTTCGAGTGTTGTGGGGAGAAAATAATCTTCATGCATTGGCATCGCGCCTATGGGTGGGACGATCGCTTGGGGCATCTTCATTTCATCTCCAAACTTGGCTTTGACGGCCTCCCATTGGATGCTTGGGAGCCGGAGGCCCTCAAGCAGGCCGTCAGTAGGCTTGGCGGCGAGCTGGTGGAAATCGTGCCACCGAGTGATAGATGGGTCATCAACGTAAAGGCATGGCTGAAAGATCCTGACGTCGTTCCTAAGATGTACAAGGTGCAGATTCCAAGAAGGGCAGGGTGACAACTTTGCTAGAAGCACCCGGTCATCATCCACCTGGAGGAGGTTCTGGAATCGGTACATGGCATTCAGGGCCCCAAAGAGGCTGCCAGGAAGCATCCTCGTCGCCTGTAGTGTTGGCCTGGAAGGACCGATGGCACAGGACCATGGCCATTTCGTGACGGTGCACACAGTTTCGGTGGGGGAACTGGGCTTGGACAAGTTAGTGGTTCTGATTTCCCTGGAGTGAAGACAGAGCTCTAGTGAATTGCCGTGGTATGTGTGGCTAATGAATTTGTAGTATGGAGAGCATAGCAGGAAGTTAGCATCGACTAAAAATGTGTAATAGTTTGAATTGATATAGCACATGTGGGTAATGAATTTGAAGTAGTATGTGTGTGTACTAGTTTGAATCGATGTAGTATGTGTGGGTAATGAATTTGATGTAGTGTGTGTGTGTGTAATAGTTTGAATCGATGTAGTTGAACACCGTGCTTTATAACTTCTATGAATAACCAAGGACAACCCCATGAAAAGAGGGTGGTCTAGCAATGAGCAATGTCAATTCTGTGGATGCCAGGAAAATGTAGTCCATCTCCTCTTCAAGTACAAGGTAGCTAGCTATATTTGTAACACGTTGAACGGTAGGACGATTTTGCAAACAACACAAGACAAAGGAAAATGGTTTACATCACAGACAGTAGACACAAAATCTGTAGTCTGGGATAAAAAATGCCAGTTAACTAGATTTAACCACGACTAGTAATTGAAGGAAATAGATACTTGATAGTATTTTCTTACAACAGTAGTACTTCCATACAAAAGGGTCTTGTACCTGCACAAAAGTGGGCTAAACTTCCTACTAGTTTATAGAACAATTCGTCAACATTTCATCTACAAAAGCCATTCTTCAATCTGAACTTAACTATTCTACACTAAAGAAACTGCAGATCTTCACCAGAAAAGTTGGCTAGCCAATTGCCTTGAGAGGACATAAGTTCTTTGATCATTTAACCCCAGACTGATCTATTGCCTTCCCGCCAAACTACAAGAAATCTGCATCATTCATGCATGACCGCTTTGCGTGCGCTAGTCCTGGTTCAGTTGGACCATCCGCGCCGCCACAACGATTTCTTTGAAACTGAAATTCAGCATCTTCTTCTTGGGATCATAGGTCTGTGCAAACTGGAACCTGAATTCTGGCACTGAGCTGATGCCCGCCACTGGCTCCGCTGTCAAACAGTCCAACATGTTGAGTGTAGACGCTTGGTCGCCGCCACGGTACGGCCTCCGATGGTGTGTTGGATCGAGTGTCTTTGCCGCAGATGGCTTGTTCCTAGCCTCCCCCACTGCGGTAAGGTAGCCCGCGCCGAAGCATGGACGCGAGAGTTCCTAGACCGTGGTGCTGTCCTGTTCGAGGGTGTGTACCCTCGGCGGCGTGCTCTCATGAAAGATTTGATACGTACCTTGTTCCCACTTCCTAGAGCATGCCGTAATGCCGCCGCGCGATTTCTCCACATCGCTCTCTTGGCCCTGTTTGCAGCATCCGGTGCCGCCGTCGCCGCGGCTGATTCGTCGCATTCGGCAAAATCATCCACCTGGCTAGGCAATGGGAGACCGGCCTTGAAGTAGAGCTTCATGGCCTCCCATAGTGTGGCGGCTGATTCGTCGCATTCGGCGGCTATCGTGGTGTTGGCGGCTGCTTAGGCAGGGCCATGTTACCCTAGGTGGTGTGGCGCAGAGGAGCTGCGCAAGGTGAACTGTGGTTTGTCGGAGAAGGGGAGTGACAGACTGACAGTAGGCTTGGACTACAAGCACGCGTGAAAATAATCATCTCCCATTTCCTTAGAGGGTAATAATTCGACACTCATTGCATTAACCACTCAATCTGTATTTCCCTTCTCAGCATAAGAGAGCGAAGGTATTAAAAATATCGGTCGTGGCTATCCACCTCATCGGGCAATGTACCAAGACAGGTAGGAGACCAAGTTTAATTTTAGAAATGTTGACGACTGTGCCCTTATGTTTATATGATATTATTTCTATGCCAGTATGTACCGTCGAATTGTAGCAAGACCATCAGAAATAGGGGATGATGACGTGGCGTGTTTTGTTTTTTAAGGGCATCAGAAACAAGGGATGACGATGTGGCATGTTTTCTGACTGGCAGGCCTCCACCTTCGACGGCGTGCATCCCAGGTTCGAGGGCTGGTGCCGCCCACTGACACATTATTGTGGAATTTTCCATGTTTTTTCGCAATCAGCTCCACTCTGCTCCGCACCTCTACTCCTGCCGTCGCCACTCTGTTCGGTATGGCACCACTCTCGTCCTCCCCTTGGGCCGTCGTCCTCCCGCCCTCCCCTCCCTGCCATCCCCTCATGTCTCCTCCCCTCCCTGCCCTGTCTCCTTGCCGTCGTCCACCGCCTAGGCACGTCTAGAAACGAAAACCAAGAGTCAGCCATTGGGTTAGGCGCCCAACGAAGCTGGTGATCTGGATCCCACTCGGAGATGGATCCCGCAAGGCTTGAGAACACAGGGATGGGTCCTGCGCGGCTAGAGAGCAAGGAATCTCCTTCAAGCCTGGAGAGCACAGAGGAGAATGAAACATGGGAAGAGGAAGCAGGGTGCAGAGCTTTGGAGGTATGGAGCCCGGAGAAGGTGTCGTGCGTCCACATTGAAGGGTAAGAACTGTGATTCCTTTTTTGCATACCCCAATTAGCGTTTCTAGTCCAGTGGTGATGGCAAGGATATGTGTTGGTAACCGCAGGACGTCTGTACAGCTTGTCCTTGAGCATGATGCTTTGTCAAGAGAGTATGAAGAAACTGAAATGTGTGGCGGTGCGGATGATGATGAGAAAGCATATCCAGACGTGGCTGTTGACCCTGATACGATGGAGAGTAGGGAATATTTGGTTGATTTGAACTTTGAGCCTGACTATGGGACTGATGAGGAAGAGGAATGTGAAGATGTGGAAATGGGATGTAGATACGACGACGAAGACGAGGACATGCCAGTGATACACTTTGATAGGGAAAATTCTACAATTGATGAGGGGACTGTCTTTGAGAATGTGGAGGACTCTAGATATGTAGTTGCAACCTATGCAATCAGAGTTTGGTTCAAATTTATCATTGAAAACAGCGACCAAAAGAGATTTAGGGTGCATTGTAGGGAACATAATGTGTGTAAATGGAGATTACATGCATCTCCAATGCGGGGTGGACACCCATTTTAGGTTGCAATAGCTACATTTAGTTTCAGTCTTTCTCATATTTATTCTGCTGATAATTTGCTCTGAATTATTTGGATTCTTATTGAATGTAGATCAAATTAAACACGAAGACACACAACTGCCCTAATACTTCTTTAAGTGATAAAATTAGATAACCGGCGACTACCAAGTGGATTGTTGCTACTGTACTTGACTAGGTGAGGCAGGATCATAACATTGGACCTACTAAACTCAGAGCAAAGATTAGCAAAAAGTTTAATGTTCTAATTCCTTACCATAGAGTCTTTGATGGGAAGGATATGGCTCTAGACTTCATTCAAGGCAAGTGGAATGATAGTTTTCACATGTTGTATAGTTTCAAAGCTCAGGTAGAGAAAACATCACCTGGTAGTGTTGTTGACATCGATTACGAGGTTGTGAAAGGAAGAGAAAAGGTCTCGAGGGGGGTTAGGTATAAGCAGGCAGATAAGAAATGCTTCAGGAGATGTTTGCTCTGCCTGAAGGCATGCTAGAAGGGGTTCCTAGATGGCCGCATGCCATACTTGGCAATAGGCACAACTTCTTTAACAGGGAAGTTTAGGGGACATGTTGCTTTTGCTTGTTCTTTGGACGCGCATAATTGGCTTCTACCCATAGCTTATGTTGTTCTTGAGGGTGAATCAAACGAAAGCTGGACATGGTTCATGCAGAGACTACGGTCAGTAATTGGTCACCCTGAAGGCTTGGTGGTACACATTGGTGCATGCAAGGGTCTTGAGAATGTTGTTGATGCTGTTTTTCCTGGGGACATAGGGAATGCATGCGGCACCTCTCTACTAACTTCACGAAGAAGTTCAAAGGAAAGATCTTTGAAGAGGACTTGTGGCGATCAACATACACATACACCCCAAGCACGCATGCTACTTACTTGCAGAACATGTATATAGTGCCAAATGTGAAAAAATACCTTGAAGAACATCACACCAAGCTATGGGCCAGAAGCAAGTTTGGTGAGTTAAGCAAGGTGGATTTTGTTTGCAATAATTTGGCAGAGAGTTTCAATGATAAGATTTCGGGCATGAAGACACTTGGAATTGTTATTTTGTTGGGTGCAATAAGACAGTGCATAATGGTGAAGATAGATTTAAGGCAAAGAATTTGTGCAAGAAAATTGTTAGGCCATAAAATAGTTCCAAAGGTGGTTATGTTACTGAATGCAACAACCATGGCAATGAGAACGATAAAGATGAGGATGGTCAGAAGTTCTAGAACATTGCCTGAGGTTTATGCAAAATACAAGCATGGAAGTGAACGAAGGTACACTGTAGACATTGGAAACAAGACTTGTTCATGCAGGCAGTGGCATATTACTAGTCTTCCATGTCACCATACAATATACTTCATCTTAAAGCTTAGAGGTAGCGGAGCTGAAATAGAGAACTATGTCGACAACTATTTCTCCGTGGACAAGTTTGCTGCAACTTATGCAGAAAATGTACCACCTATGGCTGATGAAAATGATTGGGAGATTGTCGATCTAGGGTTCGAACTGCAACCACCAGTTCTTAGGAGGCCACTTGGGAGGCCTAGAAAGCTAAGGATCAAAGCCTTCATCGATAAAGGTTCAAGGCTGGGAGCTAGGAAAAGGAAATGCAAACGTTGTGGCGGATTCGGCCATATCAAGAGGTTGTGAAAAACCCAGTTACACATGATCTTTTCCCTGTTCACACCCTGGTGGTAGAAAATGAGGCTTCTCAGCCAGAACTGGAGGAAGAGCAGCGCGGAGATGAAGAACTTGAGGAAGTGCAGCAGGTGTAGGAAAACGGTGATGAGCACTCAAAGGAAATCATATGTAAGTAGCCAATTTATGAAGAAGTGGAGGTGTCAGCGACAAAAGGGTGTGAAAAGAAACAAAAGGGTAAGCGGAACAGGGAGGAAAGGTATGGAGGTGTATTAGAATATGAAGAATTTGCTGGGGTGATTGAGAATGTTCTTGAGGATCTTTCGGCTAACTGCAGGAGAAATAATAAATCCCTGCCAATTTCATCTTTGTACGATTCTCCAGATGAAAGGTAAGCTTAAAAATTATTTTATTTTCCATTTTATCATTTTTTTATCCTCATCAACTTTTGCTTAATGCAGCGTGGGCTAGCAGACTAATAAGAGGAGCAGAAAGATGCGGGCACAGTAGTGTCGTATGTTGAATTATATCATTGAAACTAAACTAGTCGTGTCGTCTTTATTTATATCTGGCACGTGCAGCGTGTCTGTGATGGGGTCATGTGGACCAGATTGCAATTTTTTAAATATTATTACATTAATTTTTTACATGCGTATGGATGCAACTACTAGTTCCCATCTCCCTTGGATTCCCATCTCCTCTGGCGCACTCTAGAATTATGGTTAGCAGAGTCAGCGTATTGTCCCATCAGACATGAACGCAATGACTTTGTTCAGAATTTGACGACTTTTGATTAGTTTGAAAGACAGAGAACTCTGAAACATGGTCAATATATGCCATCAGAAACTATTCCTCAAAAAATATCATTACTCCCTTCGTCTAGAGCTAAGTGACTTGAATTTTTGTAGATTCGTATGTATCCAGACATGTTTTGGGTATAGAAACATTTAAATATCTAAAAAAAACTAAGTCAGTTACATCTGGACAGGAGTACTACACTATTACAACATGCTTGACCCCTTCTCCTCTGGCGCACTCCAAATTTTATGGCTGCGCCATCAAGTGCTAGGAGCAGAGTCAGCGTATTGTCCCATCCGATATGCCAGGAACACGCGAACTTTATTTTCAGGATCGAACGAGTTTTGACTAGTTTCAAAGACAAACACAACTAAAACATGGCCAACATATATAGATTATGACAATAATCGACTATGACTCAAGTGACCCAGATCCAAAGAGGGCATTAAGATACGGTACATAGATTTAATTTATGCTTAAGTGGCCCTAATCGACTATGACGCTCCCGCAGTCTCCATTATTGATGACGTTGTCCGCGTCGCCGTCAGCCTCCTGCGCGTCGGAATCGAAGCCGACGTTCCCGACAGCGTTCCTCCTCCTAATGGAATCTTCATGGCGCGCCACATTGATAATGGTGGAGTTCATACACCCAGGCACTGCCTAGAAGCGCTGCCTCCCTTCGGGGTTGCGCAGATCCGGGTGGATCTCCCGCTGGTCGGTTCCACACAGCTCAATTAACTCAACCTGCTCCTTCTTGAACAATTGTCACCAGTACGCGCTCGTGCGCGAGTACCGTGCCATTGCCCTCTTCCGCTCCGGCAGCTGGCAGCGGCGCTCCTCGATCTGCCTCGCCAACGCGTTTTCACGCAAGAGCGGTGCGATAGGAACACCGGCATAGCTTAGCTCGAAGCCGGCCGGAAGCCTCGCGAATGGCGGCACGAGTATGTCGTAGTGGGCGAACATATGAGCTCGTGCAAGCTGAGTTTGGGCCTCTCCCTCTCCATGGCGGCAATGAAGGAACATGATCTGAGCTTCGGCCCTGAGGTTAAGGGGATAAGGGCAAGGACGTGGGCCCGGTCGTGGTTGCCACTACCAATCAGCTCGCAGAATAGACTTCTCGCAGATCGCCCTCACGAAGGACATCCTTATCGTCCACGCACCCCCATCCAACGACGCCTAACAATCAGGGATAAGGTCTTCTAGAAGCCCGGAGCGGTTGCTGGTTAGCTCTGCATCCCGATTGTTAGTGGCCAACGGATGTCGTTGACAATAATACACATTTTAATGACAATGGTGGATCCATATGTGGTTTTTGAAAAGAACACACATGCAATAAACTCTGGTGGATCCATATGTGGTCTGTGAAAAGAACACACATTTCAATGACACCGATGGATCCATATGTGGTTTATGAAAAGAACATACATCTAGTGACTCTAGATGTGGTTAATGAAAAGAACAGACATGCAATGACTCAATCTGTGTTTAGTGAAACGAACACACATGCAATGACACTGGTGGATCCATATGTGGTTTGTGAAAAGAACACACATGCAATGAACTCTGCTGGATCCATATGAAATGACACTTGTGGATCCATATGTGGTCTGTGAAAAGAACAAACATTTCAATGACAATGGTGGATCCATATAAGTTTTGTGAAAGAACACACATGCCATGAACTCTGGTGGATCCATATGTGGTATGTGAAAAGGTCACACATGCAATGACACTGGTGGATCCATATGTGGTCTGTGAAAAGAACAAACATTTCAATGATATTGGTGGATCCATATATGGTCTGTGAAAAGAACACACATGCAATGACACTAGTGGATCCATATGTGGTTTGTGAAAAGAACACACATGAAATGACACTGCTGGATCCATATGTGGTCTGTGAAAAGAACACACATGCAATGACTCTAGTGGATCCATATGTGGTCTGTGAAAAGAACAGACATGCAATGACACTGGTGGATCCATATGTGGTGTGTGAAAAGAACACACATGCAATGACAATGGTGGATCCATATGTGGTATGTGAAAACAACACACATGCAATGACTCTAGTGGATCCATATATGGTCTGTGAAAACAACTGACATGCAATGGCACTGGTGGATCCATATGTTGTCTATGAAAAGAACACACATGCAATGACAATTGTGGTTCCATATGTGGTCTGTGAAAAGAACACACATGTAATGACACTGGTGGATCGATATGTGCTCTATGAAAAGAACACACATGCAATGACAATGGTGGATCCATATCTGGTCTGTGAAAAGAACACACATGCAATGAACTCTAGTGGATCCATATGTGGTATGTGAAAAGAAAAGATATGCAATGACACTGGTGGATCCATATGTGGTCTGTGAAAAGAACACACATGCAATGACACTAGTGGATCCATATGTGGTCTGTGAAAAGAACACACATGCAATTACACTAGTGGATCCATATGTGGTCTGTGAAAAGAACACACATGCAATGACACTGGTGGATCCATATGTGGTCTATGAAAAGAACAAACATTTCAGTGACACTAGTAGATCCACATATGGATTCTGAAAAGAACACACATGCAATAACACTGGTGGATCCATATGTGGTCTGTGAAAAGAACACACATGCAATGACTCTAGCTATGGTTTGTGAAAAGAACACACATGCAATGAAAATGGTGGATCCATACGTGGTCTGTCAAAAGAACACACATGCAATGACTCTGGTGGTTCCATATGTGGTCTAGGAAAAGAACACACATGCAATGACACTGGTGGATCCATATGTGGTCTGTGAAAAGAACATACATGCAATGATACTGGTGGTTCCATATGTGGTCAGTGAAAAGAACACGCATGCAATGAAAATGGTGGTACCATATGCAGTCTCTGAAAAGAACACACATGCAATGACAATGGTGGTTCCATATGTGGTTGATGGCCCAAAATATATCGAGCTCATTGGGGAACCCCAAGAGGAAGGTATGATGAGCACATCAGCAAGTTTTCCCTCAGTTATGAAACCAAGGTTATAAATCCAGTAGGAGAAAGGAAACACCCCAAAGGTGTAGCTAGCTGAGCCTTGGCAGGGCTCACTACCGGTGCCAGCAGCAACGTGGAGACCTGGACAACACAACCACAGAACTTTGCCCCCAACTTGCGATGAGGTTGTCAATCTCACCGGTTTTGCTGAAAACAAAGGATTAAATGTATCGAGTGGAAAAAAGTAATAGCTTGCAGAAAGTATACACAAAGCAGTAAACAGTTGATTGTAGATTGAAAGTAAAAGACAGGACCGGGGTCCATAGTTCACTAGTGGTGGCTCTCCTTAAGATAGATAACATGTTGGGTGAACAAATTACAGTAGGGCAATTGACAAACATCGTGAAATCATACAAGCATATACTACTCATCTTGACTCCTTTGAGACTTGATTGGGCATTACAACATTATACATAGACCGCCATCCAACTACGTCTATGACTAATAATCCACCTTCAGGTTATCATCCGAACCCCCTCCAGTTTTAAGTTGCAAGCAACAGATAATTGCATTACGAATTTCATGTAAAGTAAACAATACAATTGTTCTATGAACAAAGGATTGTTGTTTTCTCCCTAGTAGGAACAACACATCTAGTACCTTAGAGATTTCTGTAACTTCCCTAGATTACCAGACGCATGAACCTAGTATCGAGCATAAATACAAACTCTTGGAGTTTCTAGCATCTACTTGGCCAAGATAAATACAAACTCTTGGAGTATCGATCACCAACGGTAAGCATGCAAGATCACAAATAACAAATACATGATAGAATCAATAATCAATCTGAAATAGCATCTCAATATCCATCGGATCCCCGCAAACACAACATGTAGAATTACAAATAGATGATCTTGATCATGTACGGAGCTCACAAGATCTAAACATGATAGCACAAAGGAGGAGAACCAGCCATCTAGCTAATACATCGACCTGTAGTCCAGAGATGAACTACTCACGCATCACACCGGAGGCTTGCATGGTGATGAAGAAGGCCTCCAGGGTGGATTCTCCCCTCCGATAGGGTGCCGGTAAGAGCTTCAGATCCCTCCTGATCTAGGGATGGAGATGACGGCGGCTACAGACACTTTCGTTGAATTTTGATCGGGTACTTAGGGTTTCTATATTGGAGGCAACTTATAGGCGAAAGGGGAGGTCGAGGGGGTGCCTGGGGCTGTCAGACAACCACCTGGCGCGGACTAGGCTGGGCCGCGCGGCCAGGTGGTGTGGTGGACCCCTGGACCCTCTTCGTCTCGTATTCTGGCTCCAAATGTCTGTCGGGGAAAAACTGACATTGGCTTTTGTCCCGTCCAATTCCGAGAATATTCATTTTTTGACTTTCCTGGAACCAAAAATAGTAGAAAATAGGCAGCTAGCACTATGTCTCTTGTTAATAGGTTAGTCCAAGAAATCATATGAAAAGTACTCCAAAGTGTGGACAAAACATAAGAAAGTAGATAAAACCAAGCATGGAAAATCAAAAATTATGGATACGTTAGCAACGTATCAACATCCGCAAGCTTAACTCCTACTCGTCTTCGAGTAGGAAAGTGATAAAAAGAAATAATAATTTTTGAGGTGACATGCACCATCATAAACTTGATCAAAGGATTTGTAAAACACGGATAACTGGGATCATAGTACTTCAATCATAACATGAAAGATAAAGTTCTAGCAATAAGACAAAGAAACTATGTTGCAACATGAAAATGCACAAACAAAAGATTCATGAATAACAATGCTTTGCAAGACGTTTGTTTGTTTCACATAAAGAAAACATAGCATAGTGGCATTCAGCTTGTCCCTCATAGAGTAGCAAACATAAATGCATAGGACACCTTCAAAGTTCATAAGAGTGACTAGATACAAATAGTTTAAAACAGGCAATATTAAAGTTATGCATCAATCAACAACTCTTGGGACAATGCACATAGAACTAAGAATGGCCACTATGCTCTCAAAGTAGGTGCATAAAGATAGAAGGCGGAGACTCAACATAAAAGTAAAAGAAAGGGCCTTCATAGAAGGAAGTAGGGATTCAAGTCTCATAAAGAGCTTCCAAAAATTATGGTACTTATTAGCTTTCAGCTCTTATTGCCCCTATCATAAGCATCTTGAAGGTGATTAAGGTTAAAGTGACACAACCTAGAGGATATGCTTGACAAGTTATAAGCCGAAATCTCATGCCCCTTACTTACGAAGACCGAACCTCATGCTACTCAACTTTAGTCACAAGTAAGCTCTTGTCATTGTAAGTACATATGTATCATAAAGAACCGCCAATGGGGTACCCCTTGTACATGATACAAGAGCTATCCCATAATCAAAATGACAAGGGAAGCAGACAATGGGCATCTCAACGATCTTTTTATTTGCTATTTGCATAGGTTTTTATTGAGGATGCTTCATAGAGTGATCATTATGGTGATGCTACAAGTTTCCACCATGATTAGGCATGGCTTAGGCTAGCGGCCCATGCGTTTCTCTAACACACATACAAACTCCATGATCTGACAAGTTCCACTTTTATTTCACACCGCCGGGATCCATAAGCAAAATAACATGATATCAACGGGGTACAAAGTACAAGTGCGATGTTGAAAGCGTTCCCCATGATACATGGTTCTGCTAATTTCAACTTATAAAGCGCAAGCATATACGCAACAAAGATGGACCCAATGGTTCAAGTTTATTAAATGCAAGAAAAGTAAAGTGTGCCATGAAGTTCGTGAGAGCTTTAATCACTAATTTTCGCATAACAAGTTTAATTTGGAAGGTAGACAAAAACATGGATATACTTGGAATAGCATATGCTAGTAGGTAGGTATGGTGGACTCTTTGGAATAACTTGGTTTAATGAGTTGGATGCATGCGTGGAACTCATACTTGGTTGTGGAGGCTAGCAAAAGACTGTGAGCGTAAAACTAAGAGAGCAATAATGGCCATAATCATGCAGAGCGACAAAACATCATTAATCAAAGCATAAAGTAATACTACAAGTTGAAAACTAAAGGATCATAAAGGCTTATGGTGACTTGGGATAGTCATAACATGGTGTGAGCATGCGCCAAGTCAACCCAAATAAAGCATCAAAGGAGAATACCCCAATACTATGCTTTAATATGCTAAAACAATGCATGATTCATCCAAGGCACATTAAGCAATCTCAATTGTTTATAAGAAGTCATGCTACAACAAATAATGCTAAGCATAAAGAAAAAACAATATCAAGCATGGCATGACAAAGCATATGCCACCGTCAAAAACAAGCTCTCTTTACCACTTAAGCATGAACTTTTCCTACTCTTTTCCAATCCAAACCAAACTATTTGAAAGCCAATGTATGAAAGAGGGGGCCCAACCAATTTATTCAGCAAACTAAGCAAACCAAGCAAACAAAAAACCAAAGCGAACACGAAAAAGAAGACGTTCTAAGAACAACACGACTTTGCATGAAACAATAAAAATGAAGCGTTTGGAATAAACCTGGGATTTTTATTTATGAAGAGGGGGATGCCTTGGGCATCCCCAAGCTTTGACGCTTGTACTTCTTGGATATTTCTTGGGGTGACACGTGCGGCATCCCGAAGCTTGAGCTTTAGTCCATCCTTCATCTCATTACTCAATCCTTCCATACAGCTAAAAATTTTCCTTCATACAAAACTTCACACAATATTTATTAGCAACATTAGTGCATTCAAGATAATAAGTCTTTAGGTTCAGTTCCAACACCAATAAAACTTCCATTAAAACACAAGCTACTGTAAAACTTCCCTCAAAAAGCTCAATTCCCCAAAAGAACTCAAAAAGGAACCAACAAGAAGCAAATGCAGAAAATGGTAGAAATCTGTCAAAACAGACCAGCAGGTAAAGACGATTTTTTTCGAAGACCTTCTGTTGCTCAAATAAAAAGTGTTGAACTAGCGAAAATTAGACAACAACCTGGGGCAGAAGCACAAAAATTCACGCCTCAAAAGGACGTACAGAAATTGTACACGAATTTTTACGGTAGAGCACATAAATCTATTTTGGGACAACAACTTTCCCAATCATTACTTCTCTCTCATTAGAGGTTACTCTTGGCACAAACAACAAATAAAAAGGATAAGGAGCGGTTATTACAGAAGTAATAACTTCCAAGACTCATCTAAAACTTTTGGGTTATCTGCCAATAAGTACTTT
Source organism: Avena eriantha (assembly GCA_910589775.1). Classification (NCBI taxonomy): domain Eukaryota; kingdom Viridiplantae; phylum Streptophyta; class Magnoliopsida; order Poales; family Poaceae; genus Avena; species Avena eriantha. The sequence continues at coordinate 231,246,014 of OU342741.1, forward strand.
TCTTTAACGCCTTTAAGTTAGGCATGATAGTTTAAGGAGATGCTCACATAGGAAATATGAATTGAAGTAAAAGAAAGCATCAAGAAGCAAATTCAAAACACATTTAAGTCTAACCCTCTTCCTATGCATAGGAATCTTATATGCAAATAAATTCACAAAGAACAAAGCGACATGCATAGGACGATAAAATGAGAGTAGCTTCAAAACTTTCAGCAAACAGAGAGATGTTTTAGTACCATGAAAACTTTTACAACCATATTTTCCTCTCTCATAATAATTTTCAGTAGCCTCATGAATAAACTCAACAATATAACTATCACATAAAGCATGCTTTTCATGATCTCCAAACACTAGAGCTTTATTATAAACATTTTCAAAAGAATCCTCAGGAACAGAACATTCATCCTCCTTTAGTAAGCATGGGGGACAATAAAATATTGTAGGGGGTAAAGAGTTACTCTCATTAGAAGGTAGGAATGGGTAGACGCATTCTTCATCCTCATGATCATCACTTTCCTCCTCTTTTTCATCCAATGAGCTTCCAGTTTCAGCAATTTCTTCTTCCATAGGCTCCTGCAACGCATTAGTCTCTCCTGCTGGTGGAGAGCATCTATTAAGATATTCAAGAATATAGCCATTTTGTTCCTTGTAATTATCAAAGAAAAATTGAAGTATATCATAAACCTCATATTTATAAGGTGCACCATCAGTATTTTCAAGCAAATAAGCTAGTTCGAATGCACCCTTCCAAGAAATAAATTCTTCAATTTGTTCCACATCATAAAAGTCATAATTTCCCTTAACATAAGAAGATATGGTAACATCATAATTATACTCACATTGAAAAGGGAGGTGTTTATGACTCTTGCAGCAACAAGATTTATCAAAGCAATAAGTAACATTATAAGTAGAGTACATGTTTCTAGCAATGGTATACAATTTATCAATTTGTTCCCATAAGTGTTTCCCTTTTTGTGATAAGTGGTGTTCCTTATAATAATAGTTTTGTTCTTCCGTGAACCCACCTTGCCTATTAGATCCAGTTTCAAAGAAACCAACCATTGATAGAAAGGATGATAAAGCAAGACAATAATAGACCAACGAAAATAACAACTATAGTAGGAACTATTTTTTTGTATTTTTGAAAAAAGAAACAAGCAAACAAAGCAGAAATAAAACTAAGCAAAACAAAAACAACAAAGTAAAGAGATTCGTTATGAGGGACTCCCTTTGTGAAGATGTCCTTGACTCCCCGGCAACGGCACCAGAAAAAGAGCTTGATGGCCCAAAATATATTGAGCTCATTGGAGAACCCCAAGAGGAAGGTACAATGAGCACAGCAGCAAGTTTTCCCTCAGTTATGAAACCAAGGTTATCAATCCAGTAGGAGCATGGAAATACCCCAAAGGTGTAGCTAGCTAAGCCTTGGCAGGGTGCACTACTGGTGCCAGCAGCAATGTCGAGACCTGCACAACACAACCACAGAACTCTGCCCACAACTTGCGATGAGGTTGTCAATCTCACCGGTTTTGCTAAAAACAAAGGATTAAACGTATCGAGTGGAAGAACGTAATAGTTTGCAGAAAGTACACACAAAGCAGTAAACATTTGATTATAGATTGAAACTAAAAGAAAGGACCGGGGTCCATAGTTCACTAGTGGTGGCTCTCCTTAAGATAGATAAATGTTGGGTGAACAAATTACAGCGGGGCAATTGACAAACATCGAGAAAGCATAAAAGCATATACTACTCATCTTGACTCCTTTGAGACTTGATTGGGCATTACAACATTATACATAGACCACCATCCAACTGCATCTATGACTAATAATCCACCTTCAGGTGATCACCCGAACCCCCTCCAGTATTAAGTTGCAAGCAACATATAATTGCATTACGAATTGCGTGTAAAGTAAACAATACGATTGTTCTATGAACAAAGCATTGTTGTTTTCTCCCTAGTAGAAACAACACATCTAGTACCTTAGAGATTTCTGTCACTTCCCCAGATTACGAGAGGCATGAACCCAATATCGAGCATAAATATTAACTCTTGGAGTTGCTAGCCTCTACTTGGCCAAGATAGCTACTAAGAACAAAAGCATGCAAGATAACAAATAACAAAGACATGATAGAATCAATAACCAATCTGAAATAGCATCTCAATATCCATCGGATCCCCGCAAACACAACATGTAGAATTACAAATAGATGATCTTGATCATGAACGGAGCTCACAAGATCTAAACATGATAGCACAAAGGAGGAGCACCAGCCATCTAGCTACTACATGGACCTGTAGTCCAGAGATGAACTACTCACGTATCATACCGGAGGCTTGCATGGTGATGAAGAAGGCCTCCAGGGTGAATTCTCCCCTCTGGCAGGGTGCCGGGAAGAGCTTCAGATCCCTCCCGATCTAGGGATGGAGATGACGGCGGCTATAGACTCTTTCGTGGAATTTTGATCGGGTACTTAGGGTTTCTGTATCGGAGGCAACTTATAGGAGAAAGGGGAAGCCGAGGGGGTGACTGGGGCGGCCAGACCACCCCCTGGCGTGGGCTAGGCTGGGCCGCACGTCCAGGTGGTGTGGTGGCCCCCTGGCCCCTCTCCGTCTCATATTCTGGCTCCAAGTGTCCCTCGGTGAAAAACTGACTTTGGCTTTTGTCACGTCCAATTCCGAGAATATTCATTTTATGACTTTCCTGGAACCAAAAACAGCAGAAAACAGGCAGCTGGCACTGTGGCTCTTGTTAATAGGTTAGTCCAAGATATCATATGAAAAGTACTCCAACGTGTGGAGAAAACATAAGAAAGTAGATAAAACCAAGCATGGAACATAAGTCTGTGAAAAGAACGCACATGCAATGACTCTGGTGGATCCATATGTGGTATGTGAAAAGAACATACATGCAATTACACTGGTGGATCCATATGTGGTGTGTTAAAATAACACACATGCAATGACACTGGTGGATCCATATATGTTCTGCGAAAAGAACACACACGCAATGAACTCTGGTGGATCTATATGTGGTCTGTGAAAACAACACACATGCAATAACACTGGTGGATGCATATGTGGTCTGTGAAAAGAACACACATGCAATGACACTGGTGGTTCCATATGTGGTTTGTGAAAAGAACACACATGCAATGAAAATAGTGTTTCCAAATGTGGTTTGTGAAAGGAACACACATGCATTGACTCTTGTGGATCCTTATGTGATTTGCTAAAAGAACACACATGCAATCACATTGGTGGATCCATATGTGGTCTGTGAAAAGAACACACATGCAATAACACTGGTGGTTCCATATGTGGTGTCTGAAAAGAACACACATGCAATGAACTCTGGTGGATCCAAATGTGGTCTGTGAAAGGAACACACATGCAATGACTCTGGTGGATGCATATGTGGTCTGTGAAAAGAACACACATGCAATGACACTTGTGGATCCATATGTGGTCTGTGAAAAGAACACAGATGCAATAACACTGGTGGTTCCATATGTGGTCTCTGAAAAGAACACACATGCAATGAACTCTGGTGGATCCAAATGTGGTCTGTGAAAAGAACACACATGCAATGACTCTGGTGGATGCATATGTGGTCTGTGAAAAGAACAGACATGCAATGACACTTGTGGATCCAAATGTGGTCTGTGAAAAGAACACACATGAAATGACTCTAGCTGTGGTTAATAATAATAACACACATGTAATGAAAATGGTGGATCCATATGTGGTCTGTGAAAAGAACACACATGCAATGAACTCTGGTGGTTCCATATGTGGTCTATGAAAAGAACACACATGTGTTGGGGATATACTTTCCGGGTATCCTCACAGTTCCTCAATGACCAGGTGGCCCACTTCGGGTTAGAGCTTTGCTTCATGGGCGGCCCAGTCAGGGTGAAAAGACGGAGTCCAATCTGGCTACGGGAAGACCCAGAAGACTTACCAACTTAGACCCATAGTGTTACTTGTAGTTCATGATGTACTCTGTAACCGACTCTTAGTCGTAGCCGGATGGATCTCTCCTATAAACCCTAGGCCAGATACCTATATAAGCCGTCCTAGGGAGAGCCTTTTAGGGCACACCTCAATAGTCTACAATCTCAACTCGCATAGGCGAAACCATTGTAACCCATATTCCGGCTCTGCCATATTACTGGATTGCTAGCAGGAGTAGGATTCGTCCAAAGCCAGCGGATTCGAACCTTGGTAAACTTGTGTGCTCACCGTCTCGGAACACCGTACGTCTCACACCCCTCTCTTCCGCACACCTCGAGAACCCCCTCATGGCGTACTTGTCCTCAATCCGACGAATGTTGGCGCCCACCGTGGGGCAAGTGAGCTTCGGATCTGCGTTCCGAGCGGAATCTGCAAGAATCGGAATAGACGAGACTATCGCCGTCGGTCGCATCCTCTACGCCAGCGACGTCCCTATCATCGTTCTCGATGAGACCTAGATTCTGGCTAGGGAGGCCGTGACTGCCTACACAATCATGTCTTTTGGCGAGATCGATGTTTACATTGGTTTTGCTGAATCCGCCCCACCCACCCCAGCGGTGATGATAGAGGCAGAAGAATCTTCTGGGTCCCCTTTGTCCGCAGAGGCGTCAGAGTTCGGATCTTAGAAAACCCTAACCCCACCTAGCCCGCACCAGTTGCGGAGATAGTGGAGAAATCCGAGCCTGAGGAAGACTAGGCGGTCCAAGTCGAAGCTGGAGTGGATCACCTTGGAGAGGCCAGATCCTAGATCGACCCAGCCGTGGAAGTCAAAATTCAGGAGGAGCAGATCAACGACACTGATTCCAGCTCTGACGAAACCGGGACAGACAGGCCTTTCCTAAGGTACACACTGCGACGTATGATAATGCAAGATGCAAGCGTAGATGCAATTCTCGAAACCATCAAATAGTTTCGACATGGCTGATCGCGAGAGCCACAGGTACCTCAGGGAGCACGCGTCGCACTTCGTCGGATATGTGGGATCCGGATCTGGCTCTGCCGATGCTGGAGAAAAAACCAACTCGGTGCTGGAGGCAATTGGGACAAACGCCGACGTACCCGCATCCTCGGATGAATCGATGATGTCAGCGGATTTCCGAAAGTTCTCCCTGGAATATAAAGAGCAGTATAACTCCAAAGCTGTAGAAGAAGGAGAAGCTATGGATGAAGGATCCGGGGAACACTCTCCCAAATCGCAGGATGACATGGAAGTCGGAGATAATCCCGAAGCCCATATGTCTGAAAGTACCGATCAGAGCTTGACTCCGAGAAACGAACCCAAAGCCGTCTTTTCTACCGGCGCTGCCAAGAAGGCAAAGAAGAAGAACAAGAAAAACAAGACCCGGGCAAAAGACCCTCTAACGAGATATCCTGTCAAATAACCCAGGCCCAGAACAGGTTTGATTGGGCATGAAGCTACTCACCAAGGTTCTGGAGCAACAGATGGCTGGGAAATCCAGAAGTGGAAAACTGGTCTCGAAATCCGACCAATGTCACATAGACTCAGCCTAGAATGATATAAGGCCCCAGTGTGTTCTGGAACAGCATCACTGTTCCGACCGACGGGAATACAACTACTCCAGAACCGGATCATCAGGACAGCACCATAGATCTGCGCGTGATTGGAGCAACGTCGCTCCAGCGGCCGAGCAAGATGCCATTGCTGCACTGTATCCGAGGAACCCTCGCCGACGAGATTCGAACAATTGAAGGGGAGAAGATAAAGAGAAACGTCGGGAGGAGGATCATCAAAGAATGCCACCTTGTATACATACAAACCGTCCGACTGAACCTCGTCGTAGTGGGAACAACGGACAAAGGAACGACGGAAACCATGCCGGGACAAGCCGGCAGGGGGCTCGTCGTAGTGAAGACCCTCCTCGGAACCGGAATAATGACGCTCCGGACAGAGGCCGGCGATCAGCCGGAAACAATCCAGCTGTCCCACCCTCTCCACCAAGTAGTTATCACAACGACTCTCAAGGGGGACAAGGAGGATGACATGGCAGAGGAGGTGGTGGCAGAAGCTGAAGTCCGGCTCCAAGGCACCGCAGCCACAACCGACATTCGGGACGATCTCTATCCCCGAATGACGCAAGGCACAGGATCAATTCCAACATAGAGGCGCGGCGCTACGAAAATGATGATATCTACGTGGGCCCAAAGTGCTTCGGACCACGCATCAGAGCTACAAGATTACCGGAAGAATTTGCTATCTCAAGACATATCCAAGCCTACGACGGCATTGCTCGGCCAGATACCTGGCTACAGGATTTTTTCCAAGCTTGCTGCATCGCCAAAGGCGGAAACAGCCTGGTCGCGAGCCGATCTCTCCCACTTATGTTGCGGAAGACGACATCATCATGGGTTAATGAACTTCCGGAGAACACCAACCACAACTGTTATGACATGCAAAGTGCGTTCTTTCGTAATTTCAAAGGCACATATCGGAGGCCCTGTACGGTCGGAGACCTGCAGCATTGCAACCAGAAGGTCGGAGAAACTTGCCGGGATTACCTCTGATGGTGGATTGGTACCAAGAACTCCTGCAAAGGAGTAAATGATCAAACTGTGATTGAAGCTTTCATCGCAGGTCTCCCAATTGGTCTACTGCGCCATCGCTTGAAGTGTGACAAGGTCACTGATTTGGGAGAGATGATAGAAACAGCGAGCAAGTATGCAGATGCCGACAACAATGCAGAGGGATTACTCAATGTCCTAGTTGTGCCATAGTCGGCAAAACAACCAAAGCAACAGGCTCAGAAGCGCAAAAACACCTCGGAAGAAAAACCCAACTCGGAAACGGCAGTGGTCACTGCTACTTTCGGGTCTGGAGGACGAGGAGGTGGGCGTGGAACTTCAAGAGTCCAAGGTAGAGGAGACCAGCAACCAAGCAAAACCTACTCTTGGGCCGACATTGCCAATAACCATTGTGTGCATCACCTAGGCCCCAATAGGGGCTCGTCTCACACCAACACCGAATGTCGTTCCAATGACGACATCAAAAGAAATGACACCACGAGCTACAAAGCTAAGCGGAAGAAGGGAAAGAAGAATCCCAAAAAAGAAAAAGAGACCAAGGAAGATTCCGACATGGAGGAAGCTGATGCTTCAAATCCCAAGCCAGAAGGGAAGAAAAACTTTCCCACCAAGAAAGACACTTATGTCACCTTCCTCGGATCTCAACCAGCAAAGGTCAAGAAAGCAGTTCTACATGAGCTCAACGCGATAGTTCCGGTTGTCCCCCAATTCTTGGACTTGTCGGAAGTGGCAATCACATTTGACTACGCTGATCATCCGCCTAAGTTGCACAAGCGAGGAAAATACGCCTTAATCGTCAATCCACTTATTGACGGTTATGGTTTCTCCAAGACCCTCATGGATGGCAGCAGTAGCATCAATATTCTGTATGTCGAAACGCTACGCCGGATGAAGATCTCGGAGACCCAGCTGAACCATAACTCTATGATTTTTCACGGAGTTGTCCTAGGAAGACAAGCCAATTCCCTGGGAGAGATCACTTTGGATGTTACCTTTGGAACTCCAAAGAATTATCGGACGGAGGCACTTTCCTTCGAAGTGGTCCCATTCAAGAGCGCCTACCACGCTATATTCGGATGTCCGGCTTACTGGGATTTTATGGCTCGTCCGTGTTACATTTAAAATATGATGAAAATTCCAGGTCCCAACTGCGTGATCACCATCAGGGGAGACCCGAAGAAAGCACGAGAGTGCGAGGATGGAAATGCCGCCTTTGCCAAAGCCGTGCTGCACGTCCAGGAGTACTAGGAGATCAAGAAGAGCATAGATCCGTCCGAGATGCCCGCAACGAAGAAGGAGGTGACAAAGCCAAATCCGGAGTTCAAGGCATCAAAAGAGACGAAGAAGACGCTGTTGAAGGATGATGACCCCTCCAAGGTGACCCAGATAGGATCAGGCCTAGGTAGCGCATAGGAAAGCGCGCTCGTCAAGTTCCTCCAAGCAAATCAAGATATCTTCGCGTGGCAGCCATCTGACATGACCGGAGTACCTAGGGAACTTGTCGAGCACTCTTTAAATGTAAACCCGAACGCTAAACCCGTCAAACAGTCCTTACGACGTTTCGGTGATGAAAAGCGTAAGGCAATAGCTAAAGAACTAGCACGGCTCGAGATAGCCGGATTCATAGAAGAGGTCATCCACACTGAGTGGTCAGCCAATCCTGTAATGGTCCCTAAAAAGAACACCACTGGTTTAAGGATGTGTGTTGATTATACTGCCTTGAACAAGGCTTGTCCAAAAGATCTGTTCACTCTGCCTAGAATTGATCAAGTTATCGATTCTACGGTAGGCTCGTAACTCCTATGTTTTCTCGACGCATGTTCTGGTTATCACCAAATCCGGATGAAGGAATCTGACAAAGTCAAAACTTCATTAATAACCCCTTTCGGAACCTTATGTTTTGTTACAATGCCCTTTGGGCTGAAGAACGCAGGAGCTACATACCAGCGCACGATGCAGCGTTGCCTCCATGAACAACTTGGATGCAATGTACGTGCATACGTGGATGATATTGCGGTGATGTCCAAAAAGAAGGAAACGCTGATTTTCGACTTGGAGGAAACATTCGCCAATCTACCAAAATACGACATCATGCTTAACCCGAAAAAATGTTTCTTCGGAATACCAGCCTGAAAATTGTTAGGTTTCATCGTGTCTCAAAGAGGCATAGAGGTGAACCGGGACAAAATCAAGGCTATACTCAATATTTCTAGGCCAACTCACCTGAAGGACGTGCATAGGCCAAAATCGTTGCTGTAGTCAGTCAGTTTGTAAGACGTCTTGGAGAAAGAGCCGCACCATTATATAAACTCCTGAAAAAGACCAAGGATTTTGTTTGGACTGACGAAGCTGAAGCCGCACTACAAGACCTGAAGAAAGTACTCTCATCTGCTCCTATCCTTGCTACGCCGGAACCACATGAACCGATGTTGCTTTATCTTGCTGTGACAAACAAGGTCGTTAGTATCGTCATGGTGGTGGAGAGACCAGAGGAAAATCAGGAACAGCTAGTGCAGCGTCCGACTTACTTTGTCAGCGAGGTCCTGACAGAATTAAAACAGCGATATCCACATTATGAAAAGCTGGCTTACGATGTTTTCCTAGCATCTTGTAAGTTACGACATTATTTTTAGGAGCATCCAATTACCATGGTGAGCACAGCTCCCATGAGAGATATAATCAATAATAGTGACGCCACAGGACGCGTCGCCAAATGGGGCATAGAGCTTTCAGCTTTTGATATTGAGTATAAACCCTGGACAGCAATCAAATCCCAGATCCTTGCTGATTTTGTCGCTGATTGGACAGAGACGAAGGAGAACATGATCCTCCCTGAGTCAGAATATTGGACCCTCTATTTCGATGGGTCTAAGCCTCGAGGGGGCTCGAGGGCTGGCGTGGTGCTCAAATCACCCCAAGGAGATAAAATTTTATACGTGTTGCAGATCCACTTCATAGCGACAAATAATATCGCCGAGTATGAAGCACTGCTACATGGAATCCGGATTGCTAAGGATATTGGCATCCGACGTTTGATGTGTTATGGAGATTCGGATCTTGTTGCTCAACAAGTGTCGGATATTTGTAACGCAAATAAACACACGGCAGCTTATAAAGTTATTGTGGATAATCTATCTAAATCATTCGAAGGTTTCGAGGTTCAACACATCCCTCGAGCAAAAATGAGGAAGCAGATGCACTATCTCGGATAGGCTCTGCATGGAAAGAGGTCCCGGATGGCGCTTTTTTGGAGCACGTCAAAGTCCCCTCGATAAAGGGAGTAGATGAGGAATATCCGGCCAAATCCGACTCACCTTTAATAGCGGTCCTCGCTGTAATTCCCAGTTGGACCCAACCCTACCTTGATTATCTGGTAGATGCCAAATTACCCGAAGTCGAGGTTCTGAGCCGACAGATCATTCGACGAGCAAAAGCTTATACTATAATTAAAGGTGAGCTCTATAAGCGGAGTGCTTCTGGAGTTTTTTAGCGCTGCGTATCTCCGGAAGAAGGAGAGGAAATCTTAAGAGGAATCCATGAAGGCGAGTGTGGTCACCACGCTGCAGCTAAATCTTTAGTGGAAAAAGCTTTTAGACACGGATTTTTTTGGCTTACAGCTCAGGCAGATGCCGAACGATTAGTCAAGACGTGCAAAGGTTGCCAAAAGTACGCCAAACAAGCTCATGTTCCGGCTGATCAGCTACGAGCAATACCTATAACATGGCCTTTTGCGGTCTGGGGGCTTGATATGGTAGGACCGTTTAAACGAGATCCAAGTGGATTTACTCATCTCTTAGTGATGGTGGATAAATTCACCAAATGGATTGAGGCTAAACCTATCACTAGATGTGATGGAGCAACAACCAAAAGATTTGTCGAGGATGTTATAATCCGGTATGGTTATCCGCATAGCATTATCACGGACAACGGGAGTAACTTTTCTATGGGAGAATTGGCCGAATTCTGCAACGAGAAAAATATTCGGCTTGACATTGCGTCAGTCGCACATCCATAGGCTAACGGACAAGTCGAAAGAGCAAATGGTTTAATCCTGCAAGGACTAAAATGGAGACTCGAAGCACCACTACGACGTGCTGTGGGGGCTTGGGCAGAGGAATTACCCTCTGTAATATGGAGTTTACGAACGACACCGAACGTGTCAACCGGATACACACCTTTCTTCTTGGTCTATGGCACAGAAGAAGTTCTTCCTAGTGATTTGATTCACACTTCTCCTAGAGTGGCCGCGTATATTGAAGAGGATGCCGAGATTTATCGACAAAATGATCTTGACTTAGTCGAAGAAGTTCTTTCAATTAAGGCGATTTGGTTCTATCAGCAGAAGTTACGCAAGTATAATAGCCAGAGAGTCAGAGACAGATCTTTCAATAAAGGCGATTTCGTTCTCCGGCTTGTGCAGCAAAGAAAGCACAAACTTTCCGCAGTATGGGAAGGGCCCTTTTTAGTTAGTCGAGTATTACACAATGGTTCGTATTACTGAACTGACATGAGGCCAGTCAAAGAAAGACCTGGTACTAAGAAGAGAAAGGGAGCTCGAGGCAGTACAAATCCGGATGAGTTAGATAGACCGTGGAATATTGCTCAGCTACGTCCCTTTTATTTTTAGTTTATCCTTCTTTGTAATCATATATATGTACATGTTCTGTGAGAAATAAAAGTTTTGGTTACCTCAAGTTTTTCTGAGAAGTTCTTACCATCTTATTCCGAATGATCATGTCATAGTCGAAAATCCCAGAATGCTTGAAAGTACTTTATGCTCATGTTCGTTCTGGTTTAGATTTCCGATTCTTAAAATTGCTACCCTCGGGTATAACTCTAAAGTTTCTAGTCTTTACTTTGGTTATTTGTCTGATTGCTGGATGCGGACATTTTTCGAGTAGTGAATTGTTGGTACTAGAAGCCGGCTTTGTTTCCGAGTTTAAACTGGTTTAGCAATTGAGCTCCGTTGCTCGGCAAAGTTTCCGGGCAGAAGGTTTGGCCGGCTCACGAAAGGGACGAGGCGGAAAGCCAAATAAACGATAAGTATAGGCGAAAAAAGTTCAAAGTGATTTCGTAAACATTTCAGGCACACAAAAATTTAAAGCCAAAAGTGCTGAATAGATCAAAAGCTTAGCACTAGCAAAATTATAGTATTTCATATTTACAGATGCATCATGTTTTTTCAGGGTAATACAAATATTTCTGGCAATTTATGATGCAGGAGGAGATGAAGGAGCTGCAGGCTCGGTGGATACGTCGCCGTGATATCGTTCTGAGATGTCCACATCCGAGGTGGTGCGTTCATCGTTGGAAACTTCTGCTGCTTCTTTTGGAGGCGTAGGCGGAGTGTCCACACGGGTGAAGAAAGGAGTATCGTAAGTGGTCAAATCAGCCACATGACACCCATATCCGGCACAGGAGTCCATAATGGCCTTGGTGTCCTGCTCCTGGCCATCTTCGTCCACTATAGAGTACCCTCTGGTCACTTGCCATATCTCCATGCTTCCATGGTGGCTCATGACCGTGGTGAGAGCGTTCTGTGCTGCGGATTGCGCGTAGGACATATTCCAATCCTAGACAAGCTGCGACATTTCCTTTGCCTTGTCCCGCACCTAAAAATCCGACATGCTATGCATGTCTGGAATCTTGAGAGCTTCGACAATATCCTCAATGGATTGACAGAAGTCATGAAGTAGGTCACCGACTTGGGTAAGCCGGTGGGTGCGGGGCTGCACGGAGGAAAATTCCATCAAGTTCAGAGGACCTATACACAAAACAAGTTAATAAAATCTGACATTGAAAGAAGTCAAGGAAAGTGGAAAACTCAGACAGATGGAACGTACCGAAAATGACGTCGTCAATTTTGGTCTTCTCTTCCCGAATACTCTGGAGTTCAGCCTGGAGCACCTCAGAAAGGTCCCTCTCTCTGCACAACTCGTTATTGAGGTCCGAGATTTTCTGATGTTGAGCAGCAATCTTGCGATCACGCTCATCAGTAGCCATGGAGGAGGACTCAAGAACTTGAGCTATGCTCTTCTCATGATCCGCTTTGATCTTATCCAGCTCTTGGAGAAGTTCCTTGTTCTCCACCACTAAAGTTTTGAGGTTCTCGGCCTCTTCAATCATGGCGCAGGATTGTTTTACCAGCACTGTAAGTCAAAAAGAACAATAGTTCAGAAAAATTCAACTACGAAAACATCAAAGACAAGGTTTGAGTCTCGGAATGTTTACCTTCGGCCTCATCCTTGGAGACCTTAAGTTCAGCATTTTTAAGTCGGAGAGCCTTGATCTCTCTCCGCTTGTCACAGATATTTTTCAACAAATCCTGGTTATAGGAACATACTTTCTGTAAGTCAGAATACCTAAAGTCAGAAGTCTACTAAAGACTCGGGCTAATATTTTCACTAATATCAGCATGAGCCTCGGGGACTACACTAGTTCATTCTTTGGCATCCTAATGAAGCATAAAACCGGGTTATATATCCTACTTCATGCTTGGGGGCTAGAGGATATGATATGAAATGAGGGAAATACAAGAGTCAGAATTCCAACTTACATATTGCTCGCGAGTGAGTTTATCCAAACTCACGTTTACTTCAACAGCAACCTTCTCGGCGAGAGTCAGAGGGATCACTGGTGCTGTTGGAAGCTCACCGGTCCGTATCCTCTCGTCGCGAAGGCGCACTTGTGCAAGAAGGTCGGAGAACTTGATGTCCTCTGCCTCTTGTGCTTCTTCTTCAGAAGATAAGTTTCTTTTCTCCAGGCATTGCCTGGCCAGCTGCTGGATCTGTTCCACAGATTTCTAGGACAAGCCAAACTTGGCAAGACCCGGATTGTTGAGAAGGTTTTTGGCGAAGATCTCTGCCGAGGTATCATTACCCGAAGAGGGTTCACCCTTATCTGTATTGACTCACTCATGGTGACGATAGTTTGTGATTCAAGGACCACATGCTCCGTTGAGGGAGTCGGATCTTCTGTGAAAACCGGAGAAGGAATGATCACCGACGTTGCGGAAGGTTGGGGGGCAGGAGTCGGAGGAGCCACGGCAGGAGAAGCTAAGGAAAGCTTCGTCTGTCGCAGGGGCTTCGAAGAAGTTGCCTTCCCCTTTCCCTTGATGAGCTACTTAGCTCTGAGAATGTGATAAAGTTGAAAACATTACATCTCGGAAGTAAAATTCGAATAGGGTACGAAGGCGGAAATTGTGTTGAAAGATTACCTCTTCACAATGGGCACCTCCTTTGTGCCGACAACCACTGTCGGAGCTTTGCGTTTCTTAAGCGCAATATCCGGCAATGGGACCAGTTCCGCCTCCTGAGAAAACTCCGGAGGATATCCCTCGAGAGGCGCAAGTTCCGACTCGGGGAGGTCAGCAAGCTGAAAAGAAGAAAACATATCAGTATTGCAGTATAACTTAAAGATTGAAACACATAAAAAGGTTTGTTGATAGAAACTTACCGGCACTACGAGGTTTTCCGCCGTATGCATATCCAGAGAAACCTCCAGGATCCTCCTCTCGATCCGTTCCCTTATAAGCCATTTAATCTGGCTTATATAGCCTTGCGTGGTGTAGGCTCTGGGGCTGATGCGGAGGGAGTCTTTCTTGGATGACGTGCTGGAGTGCATCAGTCGGTCTCTGTAGTACTGAAGGGGCTGGATCCGGCGTGACACCCAGCATTGGACCAAGTCGGATCCCTTCAGTCCTTTGTGTTTGATCAGATATTCGACCCGCCTCCTAGCAAGGATCAGATCGTCACTGAGAGCCAGAGCGGCCTCGTCCCAAGACGGTTGGGCCGTGGCAGCTCCGTCGACAAAAGCCGGCAAAGCAGTAGCTTTGCCGGGAGCCAGAATATCCTTGTGATAAAAGAATGTGGCTGGCCACTATTTGACCGAGTCACTAGGTAAGATTTTGGGATATGCGCGCTCGCGTCTAAGCGAAAAACTAATGGTACTGGTGATATAAGGAACACCGGCAGTGATTGAATTTCTCCAGACATGAAAGTAATACCGGAATAAGGTCAAACTCGGCCTAATGCTAAGAAATCCCTCACACAAAGCAGCATAAGCGCTCATCTCTAGAAGAGAGTTGGGAGGAAGATGGTGGAGTTGAACACTATAATGGTCCATCACCTCGGAAAAGAATTCCGAGGGAGGGAATGACAAACCTCTGTCGAGGTGGGTGCTGAAGTGGACCCGCTCGCCGGCGCGCGGGTTGGGGACGGTTTCCCCAAAGCTGCTCCGCCAGTCACCGGCGCGGAGGAGCCCTTCTGTCTCCATGCCTTGGAGCTTCTCATCATCAAGAACGCAGGAGATCCAGACCCCGCGGAAGCTTTCATTCTCCGCCATCGCTTCCATTGCCATCGTCACCGCCGCTGCCGCCAAGCCAGAAGAGGATGAAGAAGCCATTTCTCCGGTGAGCAGGTGACCTAAGATGGGTGGCGCTGGGAGTTTTGGGGGAAAGCAGAGGAGCTCTGTGCAAGTGGGGGAGATTTGGAGGAGAGGAAAAGGCAAAGGAACAGGTGAAGAGAGGAGGAGGAGAATCCTCACCTCTTATATCCACCTAACCGCGCCAAGATTCGTGCAAATGCTACAGTATAACCACCACGCGTCGTGGATGGAACTGGGAAGGACCCACACGATGATTACATCGCCTCGATCTCCGTGCACGCACTAAAACGGCGCCTTGGTTCCGTGAACCGCGGACCAACCAACGGTCGTGCTGACAGGATGTATGCCAGATGACGTGACTTGACCATGACTTGTGTCAGGTGGCGTTAGAGACCAAATGCCAGCTTAATTTGAAATCAAACTGGAAAATCCGAATAACCTGTTGATAGGTCCGACTTATTTTTAAGACCCGGATCGTATTTTGTTATTGTGAAGTTTCAGGAACCCTTCAAGATTCTGCAAGCCGAAGATCAGGCTAGACGATGATAAATCCGACTTAGGATCTTGGAGACTTCCGGGGGCTGCTGTTGGGGATATACTTTCCGGGTATCTTCACAGTTCCTCACTGACCAGGGTGGCCCACTTCGGGTTAGAGCTTGGCTTCACAAGCGGCCGAGTCAGGGAGAAAAGATGGAGTCCAATCCGGCTACGGGAAGGCCCAGAAGACTTACCGACTTAGGCCCATAGTGTTACTTGTAGTTCAAGATGTACTTTGTAACCGACTCTTAGTTGTAGCCAGATAGATCTCTCCTGTAAACCCTAGGCCGGATATCTATATAAGCCATCCTAGGGAGAGCCTTTAGGGTACACCTCAATAGTCTACAATCTTAACTCGCACAGGCGAAACCCCTGTAACCCATATTCTGGCTCTACCGTATTACTAGATTGCGAGCAGGAGTAGGATCCGTCCAAAGCCGGTAGATTCAAACCTGGGTAAACTTGCGTGCTCACTATCCCGGAACACCGTACGTCTCACATCCCTCTCTTCCGCACGCCTCGAGGACCCCCTCATGGCGTACTTGTCCTCAATCCGATGACAAAATGCAATGACACTGGTGGATCCATATGTGGTTTGTCAAAAGAACACACATGCAATGACACTGGTGGATCCATATATGGTCTACAAAAAGAACACACATGCAATGACACAGGTGGATCCATATGTGGTCTGTGAAAAGAACACACATGCCATGACACCAGTGGATCCAAATGTGGTCTGTGAAAAGAACACACATGCAATGAGACTGGTGGATCCAAATGTGGTATGTGAAAAGAACACATATGCAATGAAATCTGGTGGATCCATATGTGGTTTGTGAAAAGAACACACATGCAATGACACTGGTGGATCCATATGTGGTATATGAAAAGAACACACATGCAATGACACTAGTGGATCCATATGTGGTTTGTGAAAAGAACACGCATGCAATAACATTGGTGGTTCCATATGTGGTTTGTGAAAAGAACACACGTGCAATGACACTGGTGGATCCAAATGTGGTCTATGAAAAGAACACACAGGCAATGACTCTTGTGGATCCATATGTGGTCTGTGAAAAGAATACACTTTCAATGACACTGGTGGATCCATATGTGGTGTGTGAAAAGAACACACATACAATGACACTTGTGGATCCATATGTGGTATGTGAAAAGAACACACATGAAATGACACTGGTGGATCCATATGTGGTATGTCAAAAGAACACACATGCAATGAACTCTGGTGGATCCATATGTGGTCTGTGAAAAGAACACAGAAGCAATGACACTGGTGGATCCAAATGTGCTCTCTGAAAAGAACACACATGCAATGACAATGGTGGTTCCATATGTGGTATGTGAAAATAACACACATGTGATGACTCTGGTGGATCCATATGTGGTAAATGAAAAGAACACACATACAATGATACAAGTGGATCCATATGTGGTCTGTGAAAAAACACACATGAAATGACACTGGTGGATCCATATATGGTTTGTGAAAAGAGCACACATGCAATTACAATGGTGGTTCCATGTGTGGTATCTGAAAAGAACACACATGCAATGACTCTGGTGGAACAATATGTGGTAAATGAAAAGAACACACATGCAATGACACTGGTGGATGCATATCTGGTCTATGAAAAGAACACACATGAAATGACACTGGTGGATCCATATGTGGTTTGTGAAAAGAACACACATGCAATGAACTCTGGTGGATCCATATGTGGTTTGTGAAAAGAACACACATGCAATGACACTGGTGGATCCAAAAATGGTCTATGAAAAGAACACACGTGCAATGACACTAGTGGATGCATATGTGGTATGTGAAAAGACCACACATGCAATAACAATGGTGGTTCCATATGTGGTATGTGAAAAGAATAGAGATGCAATGACTCTGGTGAATCCATATGTGGTCTATTAAAAGAACAGACATATAATGACACTTGTGGATCCATATGTGGTCTGTGAAAAGAACACACATGCAATGACTCTGGTGGATCCATATGTGGTATGTGAAAAGAAGAAACATTTCAATGACACTGGTGGAGCCATATATGGTTTGTGAAAAGAACACACATGCAATGGCATTGGTGGATCCATATGTGGTTTGTGAAAATAACACACATGCAATGAACTCTGGTGGATCCATATGTAGTCTGTGAAAAGAACACACATGCAATGATACTGGTGGATCCATATGTGGTATGTGAAAACAACGAACATTTCAATGACACTGGTGGAGCCATATATGGTCTGTGAAAAGAACACACATGCATTGACATTGGTGGTTCCATATGTGGTCTGTGAAAAGAACACACATGCAATAACTCTAGCTATGGTTTGTGAAAAGAAGACACATGCAATTACAACGGTGGATCCATATGTGGTTTCTGAAAAGAATACACATGCAATGAACTCTGTTGGTTCCATATGTGGTCTGTGAAAAGAACACACATCCAATGACACTAGTGAATCCATATGTCGTGTGTGAAAAGAACACACATGAAATGACACTGGTGGATCCGTATGTGGTCTGTGAAAAGAACACACATGCAATGACACTGGTGGATCCATATGGGGTCTATGAAAAGAACACGCATGAAATGACTCTGGTGGTTCCATATGTGGTCTATGAAAATAACACACATGCAATGCCACTGGTGGATCCATATGTGTTATGTGAAAAGAACAGACATGCAATGATACTGGTGGATCCATATGTGGTCTGTGAAAAGAACACACATGCAATGACACTGGTGGATCCAAATGTGATCTGTGAAAAGAACACACATGCAATGGTCATGGTGGATCCATACGTTGTTTGTGAAAAGAACACACATACAATGACAATGGTGGTTCCATATGTGGTTTGTGAAAAGAACACACATGCGATGGCAATGGTGGTTCCAAATGTAGTAAATGAAAAGAACACACATGCAATGACACTGGTGGATCCATATATGGTCTATGAAAAGAACACACCTGTAATGACACAGGTGGACCCATATGTGGTCTGTGAAAAGCACACACATGCAATTACTCTGGTGGTTCTATACGTGGTATGTGAAAACAACACACATGCAATGACACTGGTGGATCCATATTTGTTCTATGAAAAGAACAGACATGCAATGATACTGGTGGATCCATATGTGGTCTGTGAAAAGAACACACATGCAATGAAAATGATGGTCCCATATGTAGTCTATGAAAAGAACACACATGCATTGACACTAGTGGATCCATATGTGGTCCGTGAAAAGAAAACACATGCAATGATACTGGTGGGTCCATATGTGGTCTATGAAAATAACACACATGCAATGAACTCTGGTGGATCCATATGTGGTCTGCGAAAAGAACACACATGCAATGACTCTGGTTGATCCATATGTGTTATGTGAAAAGAACAAACATTTCAATGACACTGGTGGAGCCATATATGGTCTGTGAAAAGAACACACATGCATTGACATTGGTGGATCCATATGTGGTCTGTGAAAAGAACACAGATGCAATAACTCTAGCTGTGGTTTGTGAAAACAACACACATGCAATGAACTTTGTTGGTTCCATATGTGGTCTGTGAAAAGAACACACATGCAATGACACTAGTGAATCCATATGTGGTGTGTGAAAAGAACACACATGCAATGACAACGGTGGTTCCAAATGTGTTCTATGAAAAGAACACACAAGCAATGACAATGGTGGATCCATATGTAGTTTGTGAAAAGAACACACATGCAATGACAATGGTGGTTCCAAATGTAGTAAATGAAAAGAACACACATGCAATGACACAGGTAGATCCATATGTGGTCTGTGAAAAGAACACACATGCCATGACACTAGTGGATCCAAATGTGGTATATGAAAAGAACAGACATGCAATGAGACTGGTGGATCCAAATGTGGTCTGTGCAAAGAACACACATGCAATGAAATCTGGTGGATCCATATGTGGTCTTTGAATAGAACACACAAGCAATGACACTGGTGGATCCATATGTGGTCTGTGAAAAGAACACACATGCAATGACAGTTGTGGATCCATATGTGGTCTGTGAAAAGAACACACATGCAATGACACTTGTGGTTCCATATGTGGTCTGTGAAAAGAACACACATGCAATGACACTTGTGGATCCATATGTGGTCTGTGAAAAGAACACACATGCAATGACACTTGTGATTCCATATGTGGTCTGTGAAAAGAACACACATGCAATGACAATGGTGGATCCAAATGTTGTAAATGAAAAGAAAACACATACAATGATATTGGTGGATCCATATGTGGTCTGTTAAAAAACACACATGAAATGACACTGGTGGATGCATATATGGTTTGTGAAAAGAACACACATGCGATGACTCTGGGGGATCCATATGTGGTAAATGAAAAGAAAACACATACAATGATACTGGTGGATCCATATGTGGTCTGTGAAAAAACACACATGAAATGACACTGGTGGATGCATATATGGTTTGTGAAAAGAACACACATGCAATGCCAATGGTGGTTCGATATGTGGTATGTGAAAAGAACACACATGCAATGACTCTGGTGGAACCATATGTGGTAAATGAAAAGAACACACATGCAATGACACTGGTGGATGCATATGTGGTCTATGAAAAGAACACACATGAAATGACACTGGTGGATCCATATGTGGTTTGTGAAAAGAACACACATGCAATGAACTCTAGTGGATCCATATGTGGTCTGTGAAAAGAACACACATGCAATGACACTGGTGGATCCAAAAATGGTCTGCGAAAAGAACACACATGCAATGACACTGGTGGATCCATATGTGGTATGTGAAAAGAACACACATGCAATGACAATGGCGGTTCCATATGTGGTATGTGAAAAGAACAGACATGGAATGACTCTGGTGAATCCATATGTGGTCTATGAAAAGAACAGACATATAATGACACTGGTGGATCCATATGTGGTGTGTGAAAAGAACACACATGCAATGACACCGGTGGATCCATATGTGGTCTGTGAAAAGAACGCAGATGCAATGACTCTTGTGGATCCATATGTGGTCTTTGAAAAGAACACTTGCAATGACACTGGTGGATCCATATGTGGTGTGTGAAAAAGAACACACATGCAATGACACTGGTGGATCCATATGTGGTCTGTGAAAAGAACACACATGAAATGACACTGGTGGATCCATATGTGGTCTGTGAAAAGAACACACATGCGATGACTCTCGTGGATCCATATGTGGTAAATGAAAAGAACACACATACAATGATATTGGTGGTTCCATATGTGATCTATGAAAAAACACACATGAAATGACACTGGTGGATCCATATATGGTTTGTGAAAAGAACACACATGCGATGCCAATGGTGGTTCTATATGTGGTCTGTGAAAAAAAACACACATGCAATGACTCTTGTGGAACCATATGTGGTAAATGAAAAGAACACACATGCAATCACACTAGTGGATGCATATGTGGTCTATGAAAAGAACACACATGAAATGACACTAGTGGATCCATATGTGGTTTGTGAAAAGAACACACATGCAATGAACTCTGGTGGATCCATATGTGGTCTGTGAAAAGAACACACATGCAATGACACTGGTGGATCGAAAAATGGTATGTGAAAAGAATATACATGCAATGACACTAGTGGATGCATATGTGGTATGTGAAAAGAACACACATGCAATGACAATGGTGGTTCTATATGTGGTATGTGAAAAGAATATACATGCAATGACTCTGGTGAATCCATATGTGGTCTATGAAAAGAACAGACATATAATGACACTAGTGGATCCATATGTGGTGTGTGAAAAGAACACACATGCAATGACACTGGTGGTTCCAAATGTGTTATGTGAAAAGAACACACATGCAATGACACTGGTGGATCCATATGTAGTCTGTAAAAAGAATAAACATTTCAATGACGCTAGTGGATCCATATATGGTCTGTGAAAAGAACACACATGTAGTGACACTAGTGGATCCATATGTGGTCTATGAAAAGCACACACAGGCAATGACTCTAGTGGTTCCATATGTGGTCTATGAAAAGAACACACATGCAATGACACTGGTGGATCCATATGTGTTCTATGAAAAGAACAGACATGCAATGATACTGGTGGATCCATATGTGGTCCGTGAAAAGAACACACATGCAATGACAATGATGGTTCCATATATGGTCTGTGAAAAGAACACACATGCATTGACACTAGTGGATCCATATGTGGTCCGTGAAAAGTAAACACATGCAATGATACTGGTGGGTCCATATGTGGTCTGTGAAAATAACACACCTGCAATGAACTCTGGTGAATCCATATGTGGTCTGCGAAAAGAATACACATGCAATGACTCTGGTGGATCCATATGTGGTATGTGAAAAGAACAAACATTTCAATGACACTGGTGGAGCCGTATATGTCTGTGAAAAGAACACACATGCATTGACATTGGTGGATCCATATGTGGTCTGTGAAAAGAACACACATGCTATAACTCTAGCTGTGGTTTGTGAAAAGAAGACACATCCAATGACAATGGTGGATCCAGATGTGGTTTGTGAAAAGAACACACATGCAATGAACTTTGTTGGTTCCATATGTGGTCTGTGAAAAGAACACACATGCAATGACACTAGTGAATCCATATGTGGTGTGTGAAAAGAACACACATGCAATGACAACGGTGGTTCCAAATGTGGTCTATGAAAATAACACACATGCAATGACAATGGTGGATCCATATGTAGTTTGTGAAAAGAACACACATGCAA